>BLSH010540929.1:238722-257189 GCA_018402905.1 Glandirana rugosa
CCCGCGCTCTTCTGATGACTCCCCTACCCCCCTTACCTTTTTCTTCTCTCTCTTCTTTCCTCTCACCTCTCACTTTTTCTACCTTATAGGGTGTCATTTTTCACCAGGTATTTATGTTTCTCTTTTTTTTTGTTTTGTTCGCCTCAAAGAAGTGGAGGAAACCCCCTTTTTTTAGACACCTCATTGGAAGCAGTATAGTGTCCCACTTAGTAAATGTTCATTTCCTCGACCAAAATAAAGGTAACTCTCCTCCAAGAGTTTACGTGGCATAATAGTTATAAACTTTATAAATCTTTGTTCATGTTGGACAATATGTAAATTCTCATAAATCAAAAGTTATGTGTCTTGTAACCAAGAAAGAATTGAGAATTTATGTTCAAGATTTTTATTCTGAACAAATAAACAAAAAGATATTCAACCTTAAAATTATTGACCCATTTCTTTGTAAGTGGACAAACTTACAAAATCTGCAGGGGATCACATAATTATTTCCCCACTGTATATTGCCATAGCTGCTGTGTAAATTCCAGCATTTATACCATAGTTTGTAGATGTTGCACAAACCAATTAATATACACTTATTGGGATTTTTTTTACCAAACACAGCAGAATACATTTTGGCCTAAATTTATGAATAAATTAGATTTTTTATATTTGATAGGTTTTATAACAGAAAGTAGAAAATATGTTTTTTTTTCTTTTTTAATTTTCAGTCTTTTTTCATTTATGTCACAAAAAATAAAGAAACCCAGCGGTGATCAAATAGGAAAGCTCTATTTGTGTGAAAAATTATATATAATGTCATTTGGGTATAGCATTGCATGGCCGTGCAGTGCTAAATAGGTGATTAAAATGGTTATACAGTGCTTATCTGAAAATTTTGAAAAAAAATATCTTTTTTTACTTTTTGCAATAAAACATATCAAATAAAAAAATAAAAAATCACATTTCTTCATAAATGTAGGCCAAAATGTGTTCTGCTACATGTCTTTGGTAAAAAAAAATCCCAAAAGGTTTATTTTAATTGGCTTGTATGAAGGTTATAGCATCTACAAACTATGGTATATATACTGGAATTTACACAGCTATGACAATATATTAGTAATGACAGTGATCAGTGACTTTAAGTGGGACTGTGATAGTGTGGCGAGAAATCTGGCGCTAGCTGATGCTGGCTGGGAAGTACACTAGCTCACAAAGTGACACTAATACAGTGATCAGTGCTAATACGGTACACTGTCACTGTACTAATGACACTGGCTAAGAAGGGGTTAACATCTAGGGTAATCAAGGGGTTAAATTGTGCCAAACAATGTGTGTGTTACATTTGTGTAATGTGTGCTGATTTTTACTAAAGATCTTTTTGTTTCTTATCCCTGGGTTGCAGGAATAAGAAACAGAGATCATTCCCTCTGATTTGATTGTCAGTCACAGCAGGTGTTAGTGGGAGGGCGAGCATTCATGCGCCCTAAACCTGGCAACAGGCAGTGATGTACCATTGTGTCGCTTTGGCTGTGGAAGCCGCCCGTCCACAGTACATTGCGGGCAGGCGGTCTGCAAATGGTTATTTCAAATAGTACTTCAATCCAAAGGGATGGTTTGATGTCACGTGTACCCACCCAATCTATGTAGGCAGGTGCAGGCATTCTTCCTGCCTTTAGGGGGCACTGTGCCAGTGCTGCAAGGGAGGAGGAGTCTCATAAGGAGAATTGTCACTGTTAATATTATTGGTTTGATATGTAACACTAGCAATAAAGGTACTTGCACACTGGCACACTGGGGCAGGGGGGGGGGGGGGGCGATAATGGTAAAACACCGCTACTTTCAGCAGCGCTTTCCCACTGTTAAAGCGGCACTATGGCACCGCTATGCTGGTGGGAGCGCGGAGCTTTGAACCCCCCACAAGGGGTTCAAAAGGGGTTAAAAGTGCCGGCGTGCCGCGCTTCCAAGGCAGTGTGCAGCAGTTTCGGAAGCGCTTGCCATTGATTTCAATGGAAGGGGCGGTGTAGGAGCAGTGTATACACCGGTCAGCGTCCCAAAGATGCTGCTTGCAGGACTTTTTGTAACGTCCTGCAAGCGTACTGCCCCAGTGTGAAAGCACCCGGGCTTTCACATTGGGGTGGATAAGGGGGGGGGAGGTGTTTTGCAGGCGCTATAAGGGTGCTATTTTTAGTGCAATAGCGCCTGAAGAACACCCCAGTGTGAAAGGGGCATAGAACTTCCAGGGCAGGTAGTGTTGGAACTAACCATTTTACAAACTCCACATCTATGACCAGAGAAGAATCCTTTAAGGTTCTCAAAAAAGGCAGTCCATATAGGTTGTTCAACTAGATTGGGAGCTATTTTGTCACGCAAAGTATAACCTGAAAATAACTGGAGAAAAATTACAAACATATAATAGAAAACTCAATATTAAGAGACATTCCCTTAGTAATTCTATTGTACATGATTAGAGCATAGAGCATAGATATATCAGTGACAGCCAAACATTCTGGCTTGTCCAATGCCTCTTTATTCAGTCCCCTGGGAAATCTACCATCTAGTACTGTATGTCTGTTTTTAGGGACTTAAGTATAAAAGCGAATGTAAACCATCACATACCCAGCCGCAGATGATACACAGAGATGAAACAAATCTCCCTACATAAGTTTTACATGTATATCTTCTGTCTTCAGCTTTATATACTGTTTAGAAAGTGCTCATCGTGTTAGAAATTTTCTCTGGGAGTGGATTTTTGGCATACAGCCAGGAAAGCTGATTGGAGGAAAGGCACACACCCCCACTCCACATAGGCAAAGGAAGGAAAGAATGTGCAGAGCTGTGACAAGACAAGCTCTCTGCTAATCTTTTTATAGCAACCTCCCACAACACAAGGCTGGTTTTATCTCGGTTGACTTGTCGGAAATTATCATGCTGATAACAGAAGAACGGAGCAGCAGAAACACATGGGACTTAGTGCTTTGGAGAGAGTTAAGAAAACATTACAGATATATGTGCTTTGGTAAAATTTCACGAATCAGGTTTACATCCACTGGACTATAAAAGTGGAGTTCCGCCGTCCCTTTAAAAATTAAAAGTCAGCAGCTACACATACAGTAGCTGCTGACTTTTAACATTAGGACACTTACCTGTCCTGGAATCCAGTGATGTCGGCACCAAAGATCGGCTGGTCGGGTGCTGCTGTGGCCATTGCGGGTATGGGGACCCGGCAGTGTAGCCTGTTGGCTTCACGGCCGGACCCTACTGTGCATGCACGAAGCGCGCTGTACTCTCTTACTGGCCCGGTGGCAGGGAGGAGGAGGAGGGGGACCGAGCTGCTGATGTAATCCACCGCAGCCCGTGCTCCCGGAAGTGGGGACAGGATACCTGTCAAAACCGATGAACGGAAGTTCCACTTTTGAGTGGAACTCAACTTTAAATGTAATAACAAAACAGATAAAAACATTAAATTGGGTATTAACCACTTCGCGCAAAACTACGTACCTGTACGACGGTTGGGAGAAATAGCTACAGGCTATACCTACTGTACCGTTATTTAGAGCAGGCGGTCGGCTATCTGGTGACAATGGCCGATCTGGCTCTGGAGCCAGTCGGCCATTATCCCAGGCAGTGGGAGGGGACATCCCCCCCTCTCACCGTCTTCTGCTGCTCTTCCCCGGTCTCCCATCCCACCGGGAGACCGGAGCATCTGTCCGGCGCTTCCACTGGCTGCGAGGAGTCCAGACAGGAGCTGGAATTGGCTGTGATCAGGTCTCCTTTGTGAAATCACGGAAGCGACGTCACAGCCAATGGCGCCTATTTTTAAAAAATGACAGTATTCAGAATCGCCGTTTTTGGTGATCTGAATACTTTTAAGTGTAAAGGAGGGATTGGGGGGGGTCTTATAGATCCCCAATCCCTCCATAAAGAGTACCTGTCACCACCTATTGCTGTCACAAGAGATGCTTACATTCCTTGTGACAGCAGTAAAAGTGATCAGATTTTTTTTTAAAAGGA
Organism: Glandirana rugosa; assembly: GCA_018402905.1. Lineage (NCBI taxonomy): Eukaryota > Metazoa > Chordata > Amphibia > Anura > Ranidae > Glandirana > Glandirana rugosa. The sequence goes on from BLSH010540929.1 coordinate 242,719, forward strand.
ACAGTGCTAAAAAAAATAAAATAATATAAAATAAATAAATAAATAAAAATGTAAAGCTCCCCCGTCCACCGTGAGCGTCCGCAGCAAAGAAACGCATAGGTAAGTTGCGCCCGCAAATGTAAACAGTGTTAAAATCACACATGTGAGGTATCTCCCCGATTGTCAGAGTGTGAGCAATAATTCTAGCAAAAGACCTCATCTTTAACTCTAACTTGGTAACCGTTAATATTTTTTAAACCGTCCCCTACGGAGATTTTTAAGTACCGTAGTTTGTCGCCATTCCACGAGTGTGTGCAATTTTCAACCTTAACATGTTTGGTATCTATTTACTCGGCATAACATCCTCTTTCATAATATACAAAAAAAATGGCTAACTTTACTGTTTTCTTATCTTGTAATTCAAAAAATGTATTTTGTCCAAAAAACTTATGTTTGAAAGTCTGCTGCGCAAATACCGTGTGACATAAAATATTGCATATTTTATTCTCCAGAGTCTTTGCTAAAAATATATATATATATATAATGTTTGGGGGTTCTAAGTAAATTTCAAGCAAAAAAAAAAAAAACGATTTTAACTTGTAAACAACAAGTGTGAAAAATAGCTCCTGGGCTGAAGGCCCTTTGTGAAAGCAGGGATCTGGTTATGCAGGCAAGGGGAGAGGGATCGTCCTGTCTAATAAAGCAGATTACCTTGAGGAAATTAATACAATATTGTTGGATGGTGATACATATGAGGTATTGAGAGTTGGCCCAACAGATAAATACAAAAAATAGTTATAGAGATTTGTGAGGAAGGCATACAAAAAAGGAATTATTGATAAAAAAAAAAGGAAAAAAAAACGATTTGATTTCCCTTTACCCCAAAAATACCTTAAAATAGCCTTCCAACGGGGTGCATGCGCAGCATGGAACGGAGCGGCCGCATCTAGTGAGAGCTCCGTTCTTCTCAGGGCTTTCAGCCGCAATACGGGGGAAATAATCACCGAGAAGACATCTGCCATCATCATCCCCACATAGTAACATCTGTGCATGCCAGCACGTAAAAGGAAAGGAGGTGGGGCTCAGAAATCCCTCACAAACAGGGCCGGATTAAGAGCATTATGGGCCTAGTGCTGTGGATTTACATATCAATGTCGTCTGCCTCCCTGACATTTACATATCAATGCTGCATGCGCCCTGCGATTTACATATCAATACAGCCCACAATATACAAATTGATCATGTGTACACACACAGAGCAGGGCTGTGCAGTATTAGTGACTCACTGGGCTGGGCCTATCTTAAGGTAGAGGCCTGGAGCTACAGCTCCAATAGCCCCTATGTTAATCCGGCCCTGCTCACAAACTACCTTCTTAGGTCCCAGCAAAAAAACAGCATGGCCAAACAAGGCGCCGGCTTCAAGCCCTCCACCTCGGCACTGCCAGCTGCACATGGGTGTCCGCAGGTAGGGGCAAGGGGGGGCAGTTGCCCCCCCTGGAATCTGGGGTTCCCCACTAGGTCCTTATCCTCTTGAGCCATGTATGCAGTTTCTGACAGTCTCTTGGGCTATGTATGCAGTCTCTGATTATCTCTTGTGCTATGTCCGCAGTCTCTGACCGTCTCCTGTAGTATGTCTGCAGTCTCTGACCGTCTCCTGTACTATGTCTGCAGTCTCTGACCTTCTCCTGTACCATGTCTGCAGTCTCTGACCGTCTCCTGTACCATATCTGCAGTCTCTGATTGTCTCTTGTACCATGTCCGCAGTCTCTGACTGTCTCTTGTACCATGTCTGCAGTCTCTGACCATCTCCTGTACCATGTCTGCAGTCTCTGACCATCTCCTGTACCATGTTTGCAGTCTCTGACCGTCTCTTGTACCATGTCCGCAGTCTCTGACCATCTCCTGTACCATGTCTGCAGTCTCTGACCATCTCCTGTGCCATGTCTGCCGTCTCTGACCATCTCCTGTACCATGTCCACAGTTTTTGACCATCTCCTGTACCATGTTTGCAGTCTCTGACCGTCTCTTGTACCATGTCCGCAGTCTCTGACCATCTCCTGTACCGTGTTCGCAGTCTCTGACCATCTCCTGTATCATATCTGCAGTTTTTGACCATCTCCTGTACCATGTTTGCAGTCTCTGACCGTCTCTTGTACCATGTCCGCAGTCTCTGACCATGTCCTGTACTATGTCTGCAGTCTCTGACCGTCTTCTGTACAATGTCTGCAGTCTCTGATTGTCTCCTGTACCATGTCTGCAGTCTCTGACGGTTTCCTGTACAATGACTGCGGTCTCTGACCGCCATAATGTGATAATGACATTGTCCAAAAGGGGCAGAGAATGGGTGACCTTAAAATGATGCCCCCCCCCCTGAAAAAACTTCTGCGGACGCCCATGCAGCTGCACCTGAAGAACCAACGCTGCTGAATGAATCAGCTAAACCTGAAAACAGTGAGTACACTCCCCTATCTAAAGCAGACCTGGAGAATAGCCTGGACACTTTATGTTCTAAACTACTCACTAAATTTCAAGCAGAAATTCAGAAATCCACAGCTACTTTATCAAAAGAAATATCTGCCCTAGGGTCACGCACTGATTTACTGGAAAATAAGCATAACGAGTTGGCCATAGCATTCAGTGACCTCTCCAGAGAACATGAATCTCTGTCTTCTGCATTTGTACAATTGCAAGCACATGTTGTGGATTTAGACAACAGAAACGGGAGGAACAATCTTAGGATAAGAGGTGCTCCAGAAACTATAACAGAATTATCTGTATTTACCACCAAACTATTTCAGTCCCTATTACCAAGTCAAGACCCCCAAACTTTCACATGTGACCGTATCCATAGGGCACTGAGAGCTAAACCGCCTCCAGGCAAACCACCTAGGGATATTATCCTCTGCATGAAAGATTTTTTGGTAAAAGAGGAAATTATGCGTGCCGCACACATCACGAGAAATATCACTCTAGATGGGATGCAGCTGCAAATATACCCAGACATATCACAAGTTACGCTGGACAGACGCAAAACAATTAAAGAGATTAAAGCCGTTCTCGCTGCCGCAAGAATCCGCTATAGATGGGGCTTTCCCTTCAAGTTAAATATCCCACACAATGGCACCACCTATATAGCCACCAACATCCCAGAAGGTCAGGACATCCTGATCAAACTGGGCCTCCTGGACCCGGCCAACATACCACGCACCCCCACCACCCCCCGCCCAGTCCCTATTTGGAGCTCACCCTCGCCTCGTGGGGATAGACGCAGGATAAGACATGATGCTGGACACTGGAACACTAACTAGTGGTTATCATAAAGAGTTTTCTTCTACTATATAGTTCCAATTATTTGAACAAAGAAGACAAAACAAATCATTCATCATAATTAATGATAATAATAAGGTTCAAGATGCCTCATTTACTCAGGAATTCCCACAACCCTTATTATTTGTTTTTCAAGTTTATACAGTTTAACACAGTTTATTTTATTTCAGTTCTTTACAGCTCCTGGTATTCCTATAACAACACTGACACCTACTGATCTTTACAGTAAGTGCACACTCCTCACAACTCCTTTCCTGATTCCTATTCAGTTCCCTATCTTTGACAATATATGGAGATTGTGAGGTGGAATGTCAGTAGGTAAAAAAAGAGGAACAGTCACATCCTTGTTTTCCTTATATGGCTGGTAATCGTAGTCAATCAACATTTGACTAGATCTCATCAAACGTTGGTTTGGACCGTGTATTTACTTGAGAACACATGGACTCCTTTGTATACTACACTTCAGACTAATGGGTTAATTGACCAATTCAAAGGAGTTGCAACTATAATGTTTGGGCACTCCAACTAGATCACAACCTCTACCATACCTTTGGTTCCTAACTGACACTTAATATCCTGAAATAATTATTCTTATATCTTCAGCAGTTATAATACAGGGTGGGCCATTTATATGGATACACCTTAATAAAATGGGAATGGTTGGTGATAGTAACTTCCTGTTTGTGGCACATTAGTATATGTGAGGGGGGAAACTTTTCAAGATGGGTGGTGATCATGGCGGCAATTTTGAAGTTGGCCATTTTGAATCCAACTTTTGCCCACGACGACCATTCCAGTTGAATGGCCCCCAAGGTCTCCCGATCTGACCCCCTTAGACTTTTATCTTTGGGGTCATCTGATGGCAATTGTCTATGCTGTGAAGATACGAGATGTGCAGCACCTGAAACGACGGATACTGGAAGCCCGTGCTAGCATTTCTCCTGTGGTGTTGCTATCAGTGTGTGAAGAGTGGGAGAAGAGGGTTGCATTGACAATCCAACACAATGGGCAGCACATTGAACACATTTTATAAGTGGTCAGAAACTTGTAAATAACTAATGAAAGAATACAATTACGTTAAAACCAAGCACACCATTGTTTTTCTTGTGAAATTCCCAATAAATTTGATGTGTCACATGACCCTCTTCCTATTCAAATAACAAAAGTTGGATTCAAAATGGCCGACTTCAAAATGGCCACCATGGTCACCACCCATCTTGAAAAGTTTCCCCCCTCACATATACTAATGTGCCACAAACAGTAAGTTAATATCACCAACCATTCCCATTTTATTAAGGTGTATCCATATAAATGGCCCACCCTGTAGATTTATCTCACAGTCTATTCAGAGAGATATTCGAGATTTACTATTACACTATATTTGCACAGTTAATATTGTTTTTGACTTATTATATATATGGCTACCCGCCCACTTGCCGTCATGATTCTCTCCCCCTCAGTCACCCACGACTCTCATACAGATATGGGTATGACAGTCTTGAACGGTCTGTTACTATTCTATTTTTTATACTTTAGATTTTACATATTTTTGGACTGAGTATGAGTCCTTCTGGTCTCAGAAATTCTCTCGGTCGGTTGGGAAATCTACATTTTCCCAATCCCATATTCCATTTTAGATTTTTCCTTAACACCTTCATTATATATGTTACTATAAGTTTTTATGGATACATTAGAAAAGGCAACTATGGTATATTCCTATTGTTTATCAATATATATTATTTTGATGAGAGATGCATCTTTTGCTGACCCCTGGCATATTTGGTTGACTCCAGAAGCACACAGGATAACAAGACAAACACTTTCCCTCACACCCTCCACTCATCTCTTACACACACTCTCAGTAGAATCTACCAAATTTAAATTTCCACCATGACCATTACGATTATCTCACACAATGTTCAGGGATTTAACTCTCCAAATAAAAGAAAGAAAGCCTTTTTACAATACCAAAAACTTAAAGCCAAAATAATCTTATTAAAAGAGACACATTTCATGAAAGACAATCACCCCAGATTTTTCCATAAATCCTTTAATCAATCGTTTTATACAACCACAACCTCCAAAACAAGAGGAGTCACTATCTTCCTCCATCAATCACTTCCTTTTGAAGTCCACCAGGTTCACAAAGATCAAGATAGCAGATTTATAATCATTAACGTTCTCTTATCAGGAAGAGACCTAACCATAGCAAATGTCTATGCCCCAAGTGACGCACAATCCACGTTTTTCACACAATTCTTCGACATCCTTCAATGCTATCACTCACCTCATATACTACTAAGTGGTGACTTTAACTCAACCATACAACCAAACTTGGATCGTAGCAAACAAACACTAAACTCAAAGACATTTTCCAAAAGCACACTCTCGCACATAAATGCACTCCAACTAATTGATTCATGGAGGTCATTGAATGTTGGTGCATGTGAATATACCTTTTACTCTCACCCACATGACTCTTATGCACATCTCGACTATATATTCTGTACCCCCATTATATTAGACAATGCCCAAAATGCATCTATATACCCATGTTCCTGGTCAGATCACCATATCACTACTTTAAATACTCGTTTTATCGGCCTTTCCTCTATGCCATACTCATGGAGACTCAATGAGTCATTACTGACAGACTCTAAACACCAACAGGAAATTGCCTCTGCTATCAAAGACTATTTCACACTTAACTCTACCCCAGATACAGCTCCGACTTCCATATGGCTTGCACATAAAGCAGTTATTAGAGGATGTTTGATACAACTAGCTGCACAGACCAACAATGAAAAATGGGAAAAGATTCATTCCATCACGCAAGATCTAAACAAATTATACAAGACCACACTAATACACATGATCCATTTATTTTCAATATAATCACTCAAAAACGCAACAAATTAGACTCTAAATTTCTTATAAAGCTGAGAAAGCTTAACGCTGGTCTAAAGCTAGGTTCTTCCTATCCAGCAACACACACTCAACTATGTTTGCCCGTAAACTTAATCAATCGAAAAAGCCCACACATATTTACACAGAACTATAGGCCAATTTCAGTTATAAACAATGACCTCAAAATATTCTGTAGACTGTTAGCTAATAGACTCTCATCGATAATCTCTTCATTAATTTCCCCTTTTCAATCAGGTTTTATCCCGGGACGTCAAATAACAGATAACATCCATTTAGTTACAAATATAATCCAGGATGCGAAAATCAAATCACAACCAGTTTTGCTGACGAGCCTAGATATTAATAAGGCATTCGACAGCGTGTCATGGAACTACCTAGACATTATATTACAAAAATTTGGCTTCAAAGGAAAATTAGTCCATGCATTCCATGCTCTCTATCACAACCCACAAACTAGGATAAAGTTACCAGGGTGTAATTCGGACTTCTTTAAAATAGGCAGAGGTACATGTCAAGGCTGTCCCCTCTCACCATTACTTTTCGCCCTAACGATTGAACCTCTAGCCATTGCTATTTTACAGCACCCCGATATAAAAGGTTATACATCACACAACAATACATACAAACTGAGTATGTATGCAGACGATATAGTCTTGTTCCTGTCACAACCCAATATAGCACTACCAAATTTACTACAAACGTTGTATTCATTCTCTTCACTTTCAAGTCTAACAGTAAATGTATCAAAATCCATAGGTATGCCAATTAATATACCGCCCATAAAATTAGATATCATATGCACCTCATTTAATTTTACACTGTCATTAGATTCCCTCGCTTATCTAGGAGTCACACTCACTCCCGACATCATTGACTTATCCTCCAAAAACTATCTTCAACTTATGCAAAAACTAAGAGGGTTGCTTAAACAATGGAAATCTTACCATATCTATCTTTCCAAGGCAGAATCACGGCAATTAAAATGACAATATTACCCAAATTATTGTATTTATTCAGAGCTCTTGCAATCAGATTAAACAAAATAATTATAACGAAATTCCAATCAGAATTCAACAAATATGTATGGTCTGATTCTCACCCACGCCTTCCAAAATCGGTTATATACAAATCACAAAAAGTGGGGATTTTTAGGCATATTATTTATCCGCAAGATGGGCGCAAATGGCACAATGGCATGTCACTAATCCTAAAATCCCATGGGTCAAATTTGAAAGAGATTCTATTGCCCCATTCTCAATTTCTGGCCTTTTATGGGGCAATGGAGTCCCAACTAATACCTTTGAATCACTTCATCTTTTAGTTCTTCAGTCATATCAACTCTGGAAATTATACAATAGGAAATTCAATCTTATCTCTTCTACCCCCCCCCACTTGCCTCTTTCATAGGGGACCCCAAATTCCACTCAAATATCCCAGATAATGGAGACTTTGCATGGTGGACTAATAACAACGTAACAACTCTCTCGAAATTTACTGAAAACTTCTCCTTTAAAATGTTCTCCTCACTAAAAACAAAATATCAGACACCTAACGATGAACACCGTAGATTTCTTTAAATTAGACATTTCTACAATACACATTTTCAAACTTCAAACACAAAATCACCTACATTTTACGAAAACATTTGCCTAAAAACACCCAGAGGTTCAGGTATAATTTCAGAAATATACACAAATCTAACCCTCACAAGTAACGAAGAGAAAATCCCTATATGAATAAGTGTGAAACGGAATGTAACATATCTTTATCATCTGAAAACTGGGACAACTGCATCAATAACCTTCGTAAATGTACAAGATCATCAACAATCAGAGAAACAGCCATTAAACTATTCATGCTGAAGCTCCACACCATCTTTCCCTCATTATCCCATACATGTTTCAGAGGATGTCCCTCTCCTGGCACATTCTCACATATTTTCTGGGAATGTGATAAAGTTTCATGTATATGGGAAAAACTAGGAAAATTTGCCTCTAAAATTTCTAAAATAGGATTAACCTCACATTGCCTCTATGCCTATTATTCTTCCTATAATAGGTTTATCTCCTTACCATATGAGACTTATTCACACTATATGTGTTTCCATACACTGGCTCATAGCAATTAATTGGAAATCTCCTTTGATTCCCCTAAATCAGCTTAAAGCCAGAATAAACAACACTATTCTTATGGAAAAAATATCCCACGTTCTATATAACACAACACAGTTATACAATAAGAAATGGGACCCCTGGTTTGCTCATTCTAATCACTTCCTTCTTCCTACTCATGAAACAAAGAATGTCCCTGCCCGGTATTTTATTTACTATATGCATAATACCTACTATACTTAAGATGTGTTTTTTAGCTGATAATCATATATAAATCACCTTTTCTATATGTATCTATGTAGCTCTAATTTTATACGAAGAATGCATTTCACCCAATGTTTTATATCCATGTACCATCTTTTGCCTTTAATAAAAGTTTGTAAACAAAAAAAATAGCCTTCCAAAAAGAATATTACCTCACAAGAATATTGAGCAACCAACCGGGCTACCTATTGTCCATAGCATTAAAGTAGTAAAAAATAACAAACATGTCATACTTACCTGCTCTGTGTAGCAGTTTTACACATAGCAGTCCCAATCTTCTTCTTCATGGCTTCCCAAACCTGCACTTCTGGCTCCTTCCCCCTGACCAGTACCCCCAATTGCAAGCTTGCTATGGGGGCACTGGTGTGTGTGCTCGCTCCCGAGCCCTGCTCTATGCATCCTCCCAATCTCTCCAATGAGGAGAGGGAGTCTCGGGACAGCCAAGGCTCTCGTGCACATAGCTGGATCGACAGGAAGCTCAGATAAGTATTGGGGGGGGGCTATGGAGGGAACAGCACACAGAAGGTTTTTTACTTTCGTGCATAGAATGCATGAAGGTAAAAAACCTTCAGCCTTTACAACCACTTTAATTCTGTGACCTCCAGGGTAGAAAAGTACATTGACTGTTATCTCTAACCCTTGGTAGTGAAAAAACTGAAAATTGTTTCATACTTACCGCAATTTTCCTTTCCTGGTGCCTATCCATGGCAGCATACCTGTGATAGAGCTCTGCCTCTACTCCTCCCTCAGGACCAGTGAATAGCATAAATTAAAGACGTAAATGAAAGCCCCAACACTCTCTGTAATATAGAATACCGAGGGTGGGAGCATATGCTGCCATGGATAGGCACCAGGAAAGGAAAATTACGGTAAGTATGAAACAATTTTCAGTTTTCCTGGTGCCTCCATGGCAGCATACCTGTGATAAATAACTAGCATACAGGGGTGGGTTCAATGCCAATAAAGAAAACATTTAATTAGATACTGCTATAGCTGCATTCAGTGCTCTTTTTCTGAACTCTACTGGAGTAAGAGCCCCTGGGTCGATACGGTAATGTTTTAGAAACGTGTGCTGGGAAGACCAGGTGGCGGGCCTGCAGACTGTCTCCAAGGACACGTTTTCCCTTACTGCCCATGAAGCTGAGACTGCCCTGGTTGAGTGAGCATTCAGTTGAGCAGGAGGCTCCATGTTCTTCACCCTGTAAGCCTTCTGTATCATCTTCACTATTCACGATGCTAGGGTTCTGCTGGAGGCCTCTTTGCCTCTGTACCTTCCCCATGGGATAATAAACAGTCTCTCGGAAGTCCTAAATGCTTTAGTGGCTTCTAGGTAGGTTCTAAGGACTCTAGCAATGCCCAGCTCATGACAGGTATCCGAATCTGAGTCTGTGAACACTGGTAAAGCCCATGGTTCGGCTTGATGGGCCAGTGTGGTGACTTTTGGAGTGAACCCCTGGAGAGGACAAAGCTCCACTCTGTCCGGAAAGAATGAAACATATTCTTCCCCTATCCCTAGGGCATGGATTTCCGAGATTCTTCTGCCAGATGTTATGGCCAAGAGGAATACCGTTTTTAGAGTCAGATTCCAAATTGAAGCCTCCTCCACCGGTGCAAAAGAATGGTTGCCCAAGACCTTTAGAATTAGAGGTAGATCCCACTTGGGAAAGGAGCGCCTGTTAGGTGGTCTTATCTTTAATACTCCCCTAAAAAACTTGATAATTAAAGGGTTCTCTGCCCATCTCACGTTGGTTGTTGCAGAGATTGCCAACACCTGCACTTTGAGAGAGTTCAATCCAAGGCCTAAATCAAGGCCAGTCTGAAGAAATTCCATTATGTTAGCAGTGGAAGGGTTGACTGGGTCGAAACACCTTCCCAAGGCAAAGGAGACAAACTTGTCCCAGATCTTCGTGTATATTAAGTTCGTTGAAGGCTTTCTGGCGCTCAGGAGGGTAGATATGACTCCACTAGAGCATCCTAATGACTAAAACCTCCTCCTTTCAATTTCCATAGCCGAAGATCCAGTCTCTGCGGGTTCGGATGAGTTATCCCTCCTGGTGTCAGAAGCTGGGGGAACGCTGGGATTCTGATGGGAGGACACAGGCTGAGGTGCATGGCTAGTGGAAACCATGCCTCTTCGGCCAGTATGGTTAGATTGCCAGGATTTGTACTGGTTCCCTCAGCAGTCAGAGAAGAAAGCCCGCAATGAGAGGGCGAGGAGGAAAGGCATACGCCCTCATGAAGTCCCAAGGGCAAGAGAGGGCGTCCACCTGCTCCGCCTGTGGATGTGGCAGGCGAGTGAAGAACCTCTTGAGTTTGGCATTTTCCCAGGTGGCAAAGATATCTACCTGTGGAGGCTCCCAGAGTTTGGAGATCTGGTGAAAGACATGAGGGTGCAATGACCACTCGTTGTTGCTGCCAAACCTCCTTGATAAGGTGTCTGCCTCCGTGTTCAGCCTCCCTGGGAGATACATCTCTCTGAGATCCACAAGATTCCTTTCCGCCCAGATCATTATCGGTTCCACCTCTCTCAGAAGAGTTCTGCTGTGGGTGCCACCCTGCCTCTGCAGATAGGAGACTGCTGCTCTGTTGTCCAGTACAAGTCGTAGAAGTACTCTCTGTCCCCTGATATGAGAAGTCAACGAAATCAACGCTAGGAAAGCAGCTCTCATTTCTAGGACATTGGATACTATCCCTCTGGGATGAAAAGACCATCTGCCTTGTATCCTGATATCTTCACAGTGAGCCCCCATCCGTGTCCGCTGGCATCCGATGTAATCATGATCCAGGAGTGGGAGCCCAAGGAATGCAATCTTGAGAGAGTCTCCAGACTCGTCCACCAGCGCAGACTCCTGCGCATTTGAGAGGTTAATACAATCCTCTGTGAAAGGTGTCTCCTTCTCCACTGTGCTAGGAATTCCACCTGGAAATGCCTCAGTTGCCAATGAGACCACGGGACCAGAGGTTTACATGATGCCATCTTGCCTATCAGGCTCAGGCACTGTGAAGTAGTCAAGTGAGAGCTCCTCATGATCTTGATCATTCTCTGACTGATGTCCCATGCATTCTGTTTGGGTAAGGACACTGAACGTTGTCCCGTGTCGAACATTGCCCCCAGGTAAATCATTTGCTGTGTAGGTGCCATCTGGCTCTTTTCGTAATTTACCAGCCAGCCTAGCTCTGAGAGAGAGTGCAGTAGGATATCCCTGTGGGCTATTAGCCGATTCGGATCGTTTGACAGTAAGAGGATATTGTCCAGATAATGGTATATCCTTATCCCCTTCTCTCTCAGGGGGGCTAGGGCAGATATCAACACCTTTGTGAATACCCAAGGGGAGGTACATAGGCCAAAGGGTAGAGCTTGAAATTGCAGGTGGACACGACCTACTGCGAACCTCAGGAACCTTTGGAAGGAGGGGTGAATAGGGACATGCAGGTAGGCATCTTGTAGATCTATCGATATCAACCAATCTCCTGGTTATACTGCCTGAATTATCGTGTGTAGTGATTCCATTTTGAACCTTTCGAGGTGGATGTATTTGTTGAGCCTCTTCAGGTCTATGACTGGCCTCCAACCCCCTGTTTTTTTCACACCAGCTCTGTTTTGAAGCTAGGTTGGCTGTCCAGGGCTTTAACCACAGGGCTCGCTTGGTCATAACTGAATGCAGCATTGAATTGGCCGAACACCGAATCGTATCAATGGCTGTCTCTCCCACAAAGTCTGCTACCAATCTGATTTCTTCTAAGATCTTGACTATCATCCTTGGGGACACCTTGTTGTACGGCTGTCTCCACATTTTCGGTCCAGATCCTGATAGCGTTGGAGATGGAGGTAAATGCAATGGCTGGTCTGCAGGCCACGCCAGCCACTAGGTAACTTCTCTTAAGATCTAGATTGATTCTTCTATCTAGAGGATCTCTAAAACTTAGACTTAGACTGGGAGGGAATATTGGCATCAATGAACACAGAACAGAAATGGGAATTTTTAAAAAAAACTGTATGCGAACTCACTGCAAAGTATATTCCCATGGGCAATACATTTAAAAGGCTAAAAAGAAAACCTATGTGGCTCACGGCCAAAGTTAAAGTTATAAATGATAAGAAAAGAGCATTTAAAAAATATAAAAATGAGGGAACACTATCATCTTTTAAATGTTACAAAGAATATAACAGAATATGTAAAAAGGAAATCAAGGATGCAAAAATTCACAACGAACGACAGATTGCAAAAGATAGTAAGACAAACCCCAAAAAATTCTTCAAATATATTAATAGTAAAAAGGTCAGGTCTGAGCATGTAGGCCCTTTACAAAATAATCTAGAGTGCGTGACTGGGGACAAAGAGAAGGCAAACTTATTAAATACTTTCCTCAGCTCTGTGTATACAAAGGAGCATGGGGGAGCTCATGTCCACGTCGGGGTTGGTAGTGACACGGCCCCAAATGATCCACAATGGCTCAAAAGTGAAATGGTGAAGAAGTATTTAGACAGAATAAAGGTAGATAAAGCACCTGGACCAGATGGCATCCATCCATGGATCCTAAAGGAATTGAGCTCTGTCATTTCAAAGTCATTGTATCTAATTTTTAGGGACTCCTTAATAACTGGAATAGTACCACTGGATTGGCGTAGGGCCAATGTGGTGCCCATATTTAAAAAGGGATCAAAGTATTTACCAAGTAACTATAGACCTGTTAGTTTAACTTCTATAGCTGGGAAGATACTGGAGAGTTTAATAAAAGACTACATTGATGAGTTCTTGTTGGATAAAAATATTTTAAGCAACAGACAGCATGGATTCATGAAAGACAGAAGTTGTCAAACAAACCTGATTTCATTTTATGAGGTAAGTAAAACCTTGGACAGAGGGCTGGCTGTGGACATGGTATACTTGGATTGTGCAAAAGCGTTTGACACCGTTCCCCACACACGGCTAATGTGTAAGGTAAAGTCTACAGGCTTGGAAAGATCAGTTTGTAAATGGATAGAAAACTGGCTAAAAGACCGAATTCAGAGAGTAGTGGTTAATGATTCTTATTCTGAATGGTCTAAGGTTATCAGTGGTGTACCCCAAGGTTCAGTGTTGGGACCCTTTTTTTTCAATACACTTATAAATGATATAGGGTCTGGGATTAAAAGTACCATTTCAGTGTTTGCAGATGATACCAAGCTATGCAGTGGAATAACATCCTTGCAGGATGTCTCCAACTTACAAGCAGACCTCAATGCACTGTCTAATTGGGCGACTGGGTTTTGGTAGATCATAAGCTTAATAATGGCATGCAATGCCAAGCTGCGGTTTCCAAAGCTAGCAAAATCCTTTCTTGTGTTAAGAGAGGTATGGACTCCAGAGATAGAGACATTATTTTGCCCCTGCACAAATCATTAGTAAGAACTCATCTGGAATATGCAGTTCAGTTTTGGGCACCAGTTCTCAAAAAGGATATCGGGAAACTGGAGAAAGTGTAGAGAAGGGCAACCAAACTAATAAGAGGCATGGAGGAGCTCAGCTATGAGGAAAGATTAGAGGATCTGAATTTATTCTCTCTTGAGAAGAGGAGATTAAGGAGGGATATGATCAACATGTACAAGTATATAAGTGGTCCATATAGTGAATTTGGTGTTGAGTTATTTACTTTAAGGTCATCACAAAGGACAAGGGGGCACTCTTTACGTCTAGAGGAAAGAAGATTTCATCTACAAATACGGAAGGGGAAAAAAAAAAAATTATATATATATATGTATATATATAACTTTTTTTTTTTTTTGGTTGAACTAGATGGACTTGTGTCTTTTTTCAGCCTGACTAACTATGTAAAAGATGTAGAATCTTCCATAGGAAGGGTTACATTCTTTGCTAAGTG
>BLSH010540929.1:261408-279901 GCA_018402905.1 Glandirana rugosa
ATTTAAACGACAGGAGAGTTTTATTGAGTTATGTGTCGGTAATTACAGATTTGGTGACCGCAGGAGAAAGTGAGGAGACCGACAGTCAGTCAGTATAGGCTAGTAAACAGCTCCCCTGCAGATAAGGCCTTAGCGACAAGTTCTCCTAGGATACGACAAGAAGATTGTAGGTGGTCGAGACACTACAGCAGTACTGACAGACATCCTTGACATACAGACGTCGTGCCACCGGTTCTGGTATGTCACCAAATTGTCCTGTCCAAGGGGAATCTTGTCCGAAGTGGTACCAGTTGGTTTCTTCAACTCACGTGTACGAGTCGCAGCAGCAATGCTGGCAGCACTCATACATCTATTTCCCAAAGACAACCTCTGGATATGACGCTGAGCATGTGCACTCAACTTCTTTGGTTGACCATGGTGAAGCCTGTTCTAAGGGGAACCTGTCCTGTTAAACCACTGTATGGTCTTGGCCACCGTGCTGCAGACATACAGTTCCTACAGACAGTCATGACGACATCACAGAGCTGGTGGATGTTAGAAGAACAGCATAGGATCCTCTTGAACAGCGATTCCGGAATAGACGTCCCCTCGACAAATGATCGGATATGACTGACTGACAGCCAGAGGAGTGAAAGAGGACGCCAGTGGTTTAGACATTAATGGCTGTGTATTGAGTTATTTTGAGAGGACAGCAAATTTACACTGTTATACAAGCTGTACACTCACTACTTTACATTGTAGCAAAGTGTCATTTCTTCAGTGTTGTCACATGAAAATATAGAATAAAATATTTACAAAAATGTGAGGAGTGTACTCACTTTTGTGAAATACTGTATATATATATATATATATATTTATAAATTAACCACTTCCTTACTGGGCACTTAAACCCCCCTCCTGCCCAGACCAATTTTAGGCTTTCAGCGCTGATTTTGAATGACAATTGCACGGTCGTGTGACGTTGTACCCAAACAAATTTTTTATCATTTTTTTCCCACACATAGAGCTTTCTTTTGACGATATTTGACCACCTCTGTGGTTTTTATTTTTTGCGCTATAAACAAACAAAGAGCGACGATTTTGAAAAAAAGAACAATATTTTTTACTATAATAAATATCCAAAAAAAATATAAAAAAAATGATTCATCAGTTTTGGCCAATATATATTCTTCTACATATTTTTGGTAAAAAAAATTGCAATCGGCGTATTTTGATTGGTTTGAGCAAAAGTAATCACGTCTACACACTGTGGGAATTGATTTATGGCGTCTCTACTATTTTTTTTTTTTTACTAGTAATGGCGGCGATCTGCGATTTTTATCGGGACTGGGATATTGCAGCGGACATGTCGGACATTTTTGACACATTTTTGGGACCAATGACATTTATACAGCGATCAGAAAATTAAATGTCCACTGATTACTGTATAAATGTCATTGGCAGTGAAGGGGTTAACCTGAAGGGGTCAGTGAAGGGGTTAACTGTGTTCCCTGCGTGTGTTCTAAATGTGTGGGGGCTGGGCTGGTCGGGACATAACAGATCTAACTGATCCCAGTGATCCCAGTGACAGGGATCAGTAGATCTGTCATGTCCCGTTCGCAGCTGCTAATGGTGATTGTGCGGCGGCCGTGAGAGCGCGCCGCCGCAGGCTGCGAGTGCGCGCGGGGAGTGTGCACAAGGGAGGACGTCTTTTGGCTATAGCGCAGATCTGAACTGGTTAATACACTGCCTGCACTGACTGTATATATAGTCTACACTGAATATATATATATATATATATATATATAATATATACATATATATATATATATATATATATATATATATATATATATATATATATACATATACTGTATATACTAAACTGCCTGCATGCCACTATCTAACCTGCCTAATCTAGCTCAACTTCTCTCTATCTCCATTATTACATACACTATATACAGCCGCCGTGTAAGCAGCCTTATATAGTGTGGGGTATGGACTTAGCCCCCTGAGCCATGATTGGCCAAAGGCACCCTGCCTTTGGCCGATCATGGCCCTCACAGCAGATCGCGCTGTGATTGGCCAAAGCATGCCGGTGAGGTGCGTGCTTTGGCCAGTCAGCAACCGTGAACGCACTGCGATCTCGCAGTGCATTATGGGGCGCTCCGTAGTGGGCAAACTCACCGCAAGCTCCCCATATTGTTTGTGGTTCTCCGAACAAATGAAAACACGATGTTCAAGTCCAACTTACATTGACTCCAACATCTGGACCATCCCTACACATGCAATCTGCTGATGACGGGTGCAATGCTCTGCAGGCTACAAAAAAAATTTAAATAAATGCATTACCTGCAAAAAAAAGTGCATTTATTTATTTTTTTAAGTGAAGTTATCCTTTTAGCAATCCAAGGAAAACTGTAAGCCAGGTTTCCCTCTTTATCAGATTATTTATTTATTCAGGTACTTATAAAGCACTGTCAATTACACAGCGCTTTACATTTACATTGTACATTCACATCAGTCCCTACCCTCAAGGAGCTTACAATCCAAGGTCTCTAACTCACATACATGCACATGCATACATACACATACTAGGGCCAATTTAGACAGGATCCAATTAACCTACCAGAATGTCCTTGGAGCGTGGGAGGTAACTGGTGTACCTGGAGGAAACCCATGCAGGCACAGGGAGAACATGCAAACTCCAGGCAGGTAGAGTTGTGGTTGGGATTTGAACCAGCGACCCTTTTGCTGCTAGGCAAAAGTGCTAACCACGACACCACTGTGCTGCCCACCCCTGACTGCTACCCTGGAGCTCATCCCCTTGCATGGTTGAGAATCTCTGAGTACTCCCAAGTGCTTTTCTTTGTCCCCCTTAAGGGACCACAAACCAAATAATGGGGACACATATCTCCCAACAAAGGATCCATCCCTACCATTCTGTATAACATCCAGACCCTATTTTTAATATTGTAACTACTAATCAATTGTTACCATTCCTTTCATAATGGAGTCTTTTCAAGTCAAGTCCCTTTCAAGCTTTTCAAGTCTGCCTCATACCCCATCTTCTGACAGCCACAAGGGTACTTCCCTCATGTTGGCATTAGTATTACTACTCCTTCTAATAAATCCTTTTCCTGTGTACAAACTGAAGAAAAATGTATTTAAACAAATTAGCTTTATCACTTGTGACTAAAGTCCTTGAGTCATCTTTCGCGGTCAGACTTGTTCTGTCCTTACCTCTTTACTGCAGATATATTTAAAGAACTTTTATTTGGGTTTTCTTGCTTTCTGTAGCAATGTGCTTCTCGTAATCAATTTTAGCTGAGTTTGCCCTTGTATTTCTTAATAAAAGAATACTTATATACATAATACTTGTAACCATTAAATGCCAAAACTTTCCCTTTTGTGTTTTTCCTTTTTTAAGGTGATTTTTTTTCTCTTTAGTTTGCTTGAATTGAGGCACATAAGTTTAATTGTTTTCTCCTATTTTTGTTATCCAATGGAATGTAATTGCGAATACTATTAACAGACCCTTGAAACACTCTCACTTCCTCTGTGTTCTTTGTCAACAAATTATTAATTAAGTTATTAACAATTAGTTTCACTTAACAAGGAGCGCAAGTTGGCTTTTTTTGAGAGTTATAGTGGTACCTACAAGTATCTTTTTCCTGTAACTCAAATACAGTTACACTACTGTCACTGATGCTGAAGTTTTCCCTAATTGCATGTCTGAAATTAGTTCTGTAGTATTATAAGTTGTCAGATCTAGCACATAATTTTTTCTAGTTGGAGCTGCTACCGTTTGACCTAGAAAATCATCCAGAAAAGTGTTCAAGAACTGGCAAGCCTTAGTTGAATGTGTAGTACAATGTATTCAATGAAATGTATATTTTCCCCATTACTAACGTTCCATGTCATGTTCCACACTGCGTTTCTATGTAAAGTCACATGACCATCTTGGTAGAGGATTAGGGCATTGGTTTCTCATGTAAGAGCTGCCCCCTGAAACCTGTTGATGTAATGACTGTTAGGCTAATATTCAAGAAGCATCAGGAAGCACATGTCCACAGAATGAATGAAGCAGAAGCAAGGAGGACCTTGCACCGCAGGTCCTCAGGTACAGATTCCTCTCCAACAATGATAACAGTGAGGAGCACATTAGTAACCACCAAATCTCACTTCAAACCTAATGAGACTAGAGGTCAGAGGCAACAGTGCCTCAGATGATCTCACGCTACAAATATATGGCTATGAGGATCAAGGCACAGGGCAGCATTGCTATTTTTCAGGAAGAATTCAAGGCAAAAGGTAAAAGTAGTACTAAGGTCAAAAACTAAAAATGAATATGTGATAAAACAAAGGATGTAAAATATGTCTGCCTTTGTTTGTAATCTAAATGCAAGTAAATAGAGAAATGTAACTGCTCCCCCTCCAGCTTGTCAGCTTCCTTTATTGTGGAGACATAGCTTTCTCATTTTCCAAATGGTTTTGTTGTCCCCTTTTGCTGTATGCCGTTGTTTAAGAGACTACAGCATGGTGGTGTGGCATCATTATGGGGTGTTGTTTCCTTTCATATGAAAGCTCTAGTGCAGTGGTTCTCAACCCTGTCCTCAAGTACCCCCAACAGGCCATGTTTTGGGAATTTCTCTTAGATAAAATAGCTGTCCAAAATACCAAGCCATTGACTCTGATATAAAGCACCTGTTCATGATAAAGGAAAACCTGCAAACATGGCCTGTTGGGGGTACTTGAGGACAGGGTTGAGAACCACTGCTCTAGTGTGTCAGTCAACTCAGAGGACACACCAAGGCTCAGCTCACTCTTATCACATTTAATCAGCCTATGGCCTGCCCATGTTTTGCATATGCCACTGTCTGCTGCCAACTGAATCATGGGAACTGTAGTTCCCTGTGGGAGACGCAGCTTAGAAGGCAATGACTTGGCAGCTCTGCAAGACCCCTCCCAGCATTACTATCTGAATCCAGCGGCACAGGCCCAGAGGGAGGATTACAGAAAGCAATTACGATTGTATGTATTCTGAAGTCATCATAATTGTATTATATTTATTAATTTGTGTCATTTTCATGAGCTTTGTTAAGGGTTCACTAAAAATTGATGGGCTGCCTTTAGTTGTACTTTCATTTTTCCTGGTACTGCTGAGGCACAAATAGCATAGTAAATCAACCCAGTAATAAAAGTGAAGCAATAGCTGTGGGTCTCTAGGCCAAACAAAGGAAAAAAAATATCTCTGACACATTTTATAAAAGAATGTTTTAGTTTGGTTTCACCATAAATCTAAACTAAGTGTAATACCATTAGTAATGTCTAATAATTCTGTATTTCTTTTAATGTTTTACTATTGCAGACACTCTAAAACCTGCAGTGGTTTACAAACACAGAAATTCCATTGTGAACGTTATTTGCACACTGAAAAACTACACAAATGGCTCCCTGGACAGAAAAGTTGCTGCACAGCTGTACATAGACCACAGCCATAAGTTTATCTATTGTGAGGTGCCAAAGGCAGGCTGTTCCAATTGGAAAAGGATCATTCTTCTTCTTAACAATTCATTGGGGCATACAATAAATGAGCTTGGACATTATGAGGTTCATTCATCTCCTTTGCTGACCAAATTAGGCTCATATTCTTTAGCCAAGCAGAAAGAGTTACTCTCCAATTATACCAAAGTGATGTTTACCAGGGATCCCTTGGAGAGGGTAGTGTCGGCATATAGAGACAAATTTCTTCATGATGATGATGTCTACTACAGTAAAACCATGGCTGCTATTATCAGAAGAAGACTTAAAATCAAACACAATCACACAGAAAATATTACTTTTAAAGAATTTGCCAGTTTTATTGTTGTAGAAAATCAAGAATACAGAGACACTCATTGGAAGCCAATGTATCAGCTCTGTGATCCATGCAAAATCCGTTATAACATTATTGGCAAGTTTGAAACCTTAACTCAGGATGCAGATTTTGTTTTGAAGACTATCAGGGCACCAAAGAATCTAAAATACCCAAGCCTGAAACATCACTCAAATGACAGCCGTACTAATGAAGAAATTACTAGACAGTACCTGAAAATGCTACCACCTGACCTGCTTAGACAACTTCTGAATGTTTACAGTGTTGACCTGTTCATGTTTGAGTATGATCACTACAATATTTTACAGCTTTAAATATTCAAGATGAAAGGAGATAGATGAAGTATGTTTTATATTTCGATGTGTATGACATGCAACTATTCTTGGGCCAGATTCATGGCGTGTCTACTGTACATTACTAATGTAAGTTTGTTGATGTCCTTCTTGCATTGACCAAGCCTCATCAGGAAACTTAGGTTCACATGATCCCTTTAGTTTATAAAGGCAGAATTTTCAAGTCCTACTCGCTTTATTAGCCATATGTGAAAAATCACACAAATATGTGCAACAACTGTAACGAATAGAGCCTTAAACATCTCTAAACTCAGTGTTATGTTAACAGTGTTGACTATAAATGTATGCAGCGAGTGGCTGGATTTCACTGAAAGACAGGATTTATGACTGACAGACACGATTTTTCAGAAAGAAGAGACCCCATCGACCTCTCCTGTCACAACTGCTTCTCTCTGCCTATCAGCATTTGTGTGCACTGAGCCAAGCATGCGCAGTTCAATGTATATTTATGGCATGGCTCTGTGCCGTGATGATGTGATTCCTGTGTGCAGGCATGGGAGTGACATCATTACGGCCCAACCAACGAAGCAGCCAAAAAGTCAGCACTCGGAAGAAAGATGAGGAGAAGTTGGGGGCCCGTTATCTTTTTTTTTTGTAAAGGTTTATTCCACTTTAAAAGCTGGGATACGATCTAACATTGATGTCTCAGCAGTAGAGATGAGATTGGGGCCAACCAAAAACCAATAAATGGTCAATGACATGAGCCAGTATCCCCAGCTGGTATGTTGACATTCAGCAGCCATCCAGTCATTGGTGAGAGAAGTGTGATGGGAGAGAAATGCTGTGTAATCAATGAATGTAATCAATGAAAGAACGAACTTGAAATATGTCCTAATGGAAGTCTATTTATAACTGAACATCTGCTATTCAGAAGAAACAGGGAGAGATCAGTACCCTGGTATTTCAGTATCCTGGAGTCCTTCTGTGTTTTCAAGGGACAGTGGGGAGTGGGAGCAGGGGGCGAGAGCTGGAGGTGGCGGAATAGAGTTCCGCCACATTTTGGCTGCAAAACTGGGTCTAAGAACCACATGATAAGGCCTGGCGGTCCAGATCTGATCCATGGGCCTTGTGTTTAACATATGTGATCTATAGAAATGATTAGATAGAACAGAACTTACTTAGAGCTTACTCTAGCACATCTGAACTGTGGAAGGACTCAATTACCTGCAGATCTTTTCATTCCCAAGAGTGGTGATCTGAATCCAAATAGGTATAAAAATATGCACCAATTAATCTAGTATGCATTCACTAAAACATCATCAAATGCATTTTACATACAAGTGTACATACCTGAACAGCACACATACATGTATTTCAATTGCATATTTAGCTGTTTGTCTAGTTGAACTAGCTGTATGAGAATCTAAAATGTTACAACATCACTGCGAGATGTGATTTAAGAAAGAACTCTGACTTTGGAACCTGGTTCTAGAATTAGCTAAAATTTAAATATCTTGATAAAAGCAAGTGATTCTTTTTATCAAAGACATCGAACATTGACATCTGTCAAGGCAAGACTTTGGGGGTCATTTACAATAGCGCTGCCGCAAAATAGCGGCAAAATGACCGCGATTCGCGGTAAAATTACTGTGACTCACGGCAAATTACCGTGATTCGCAGTAAATAGCACTAAAGTGGTATCCACAATAGCGCTGGCGGCAAATTACTCCCAAAATGGAATTCACTATTGCTCCCAAGTCACAGACAACACCCAAATCTTTACTCTAGTCAGGACCTGGAGTAGTGCAAATAGAAATAATGTTTAGAGCCAGAGCATGATCTGATCCCCTAAATTGCACTAAACTAAGCAGTATATTGTTTAACCACCTCCCACCCGGCCACTGCACATATACGGCCGGGTGGGAGCTTCCCCGTTCTGACAGGACGTGTATTTACGTCCTGCAGAACGGGAGCTCGCAGCTCATTATGATCACAGGATCCAGCTGAGCAGAGATCGGGATACGGGCGCAGTGACTGGCCCTCCCGATCATGTGACGGCTGTGTCCAATCACAGCCGTCACATTGTAAACAGAGACGAATGTCTCTGTGACAGTTCTCCCCCGCCAAGCTCAGTGAGAGCTCAGTGCGGGGGGGGGGGGGGGTGAAGGGGGGGAGCTGCAGCTCTGTGACAGCTTTCTGCATGGTGAGGATTTCATGCAGAAAGCTGTCACAGATCGCCCCCCCACACAGTGCACCAAGCACACTGATACCCCTGTCCCCATACACATCAGTGTCCCCATAAAACAGCCCCCAAAACATCTGTATGTACCCAATCACATCTGTCACCATACACAACATCTGTCACAGTCCCCAAAACATCTGTATGTCCCCAAAACATCTGTCACAGTCCCCAAACATCTGTCACAGTCCCCAAACATCTGTCACCATACACAAAACATCTGTATGTCCCCGTCACATCTGTCACAGTCCTCGTCACATCTGTCTGTCCACCAACACCAAATAAACTCCGATTTGGGTTATTTTTACCAAAGAAATGTAGCAGTATCATTTTTTGGTCAAAATTTATGAAGAGAAATTACTTATTTGCAAAATTTTATAACAGAAACGCAGAAAAATGCATTGTTTTTGAAAATTTTTTGTCTTTTTTTAATTTATAGCGCAAAAAATAAAAAACCCAGGGGTGATTAAATACCACCAAAAGAAAGCTCTATTTGTGTGAAAAAAATGATAAAAATTTCATATGGGTGCAGTGTCGCATGACCGCACAATTGTCATTCAAACTGCAACAGCGCTGAAAGCTGAAAATTGGTCCGGGAAGGAAGGGGGTTTAAGTGCCCAGTATTGAAGTGGTTAAAGATAATCTGCTTTTAAACTGCGTGAAAAAGTGATTTCTACACTGAAATATCTTAAAAAGTCTGAGAAGAAATAAATACCCTGTCTCTTTACATTTAGGTGCTCAGCACGACTGAGCATGCTCAGACATAAAACAACTCAGTTTTTAACTCTCATGGAGGAATTCCTTGAGTAGATAGTACATACCAAAATGAGAGCTGTTTTACACAACGTTTTTTAGGAGTGAAGATGAGAGCTATGTAGCCCAATGCAATTTTCAGCCATTAATTCTAATGGTACAATTCTTATTTCCTCCAAATAAATCATTTTCATGTTGAGATGAAATGTATCTTTCTCTCAAAGAAATTGTCCTTGCAACAACGTTGCAATTTTGATGATCTGTTTTGTTTTTAAGAATGCTAGAATAATCTTATGTTTTGGTAAAATATTTTTTTTCTCTGTCACTTTTAACTTGTTGATATCTATCTCACAAAAATATTTCCCCAAACTCACACAGGTGTCTTTACAAACCACAAACAATACCATTGCTTATGGAAATTTAAAATTAGTCCCATTTTTTATGTTTTATTTTTTCCAAATGATTCTAATTTGAGCCCAAAAAATGTGATATGTGTACCAACATCAGAAAATAAAAATGTCATTACCAAAAATCTGAGGATAACATTACTATTCTACACTCATGCAGCAAGAACCACCAAAAATCACAGAATAAATCAAGATTCATTCCTGACTAATGTAATTCCTATATGTTCCTAGAAATGCAGTATCTGTGTATTTGTGTGTAGAAGGACTCGACATGCAGTAGCCCTGTGGTTTAAAAGGCAGCAATTCTGCCTACCATTGCAGATGTCCTGAGTTCGATTCCCAAGCATATCACTTCATGTAGAGATGATGTTTGTCCTCTCTATGTTGTTAAACATAACTCCTGACTCAGGGCCTTACCTCAATTATGTCTAAATGTAGTATTTACGTGTAGCTACACTAGCTAGGCAATTGGGATGCCTGCCTTTACATGCACATGAACTTTAATGGCATCTCAATCTCAGTTCGTAGGGTTCAATATTGAGTTGGCTTACCCTTTGCAGGTATAACAGCTTGAACTCTTTTGAGAAGGCTGTCCATAAGGTTTAGGATGTTTGTCTATGGGAGTATTTGGCCATTCTTCCAGAAGTGCATTTGTGAAGTCAGTGATGTTGGATGAGAAGGCCTGGCTTACAGTCTCCGCTCTAATTAAGCCAAAATGTGTCCTATCTGGTTAAAGTCAGGACTTGTGCAGGCCAGTCAAGTTCCTCCACCCCAAACTCGCTGCAAATGGTGGCCCAACTCTATACTGAACCTTGGGCTGCCATTATAGTACATGTGTGTGTAAAGGCACATTTCCCAATACTTAGGAAAATATATTGTATATTACTTCTGATACTGAGCATGGCTATGGTCTTAGGGCTGGTTCACACCACAGCGATGGACAAGACATGTGCTCATTAGCTAAGTGGCTTGCAAATCCACCTGGAACCCAAAAGGTTGCTAGTTCACGTCCCCAATATGCTAATGCTTGTGTTGAAGTTTATATGTTCGCCCTGTGTGGATTTCTCACCACAATCCAAAGACAGGCTGGCATTTTATTTGTCTCTTGTCCAAATAGTCTGTAATGAAAGCAAGTTATTTTGGGACTTTAAATTGGAAGCGCATTGCAACCAAGGACTTAGACATTTCAAATTGTAGGATTTACACTGCACAGGTACATCTAGTTAGAAAACTGTTGCTTGGATCAGTGTTTCTCAACTCCAGTCCTCAACAAAGATCAAAAGGGTTTCCCTCGCAGGGGGTTGCCACCATCAACATGCAGAAAATCAAAAACTCAGCCTCCTGGCTCATAAGCAATCAGTAGCTCTCCTGGCTATAAGGATCAGTAGCTCTCCTGGCTAAAAGATCAGTAGCCCTCCTGGCGATTAAACGATCCGATGCGTCGTGACCGCCGGTCACACCTGCCTCCTTGCAGATTTGAATGCTAAGACTGTCTCCTGCAATCTTAGGCCCCTGGAGACCGTCAGTCTCCCAGTGTGTGTGTGACCCAGAAGCTTGGTCCTGACTGCTCTTAACAGGCCTCCACCCAGCTGGGCAATCAGTCTCCTGGTAGGTCAGAAAACCTGGACCCAGGACTGGGGATTTCATCCCACCTGAAACAGACTTTAAACAATACTAAGGAAACTGAAAAGCCAGGTTCCTTTTAATGCACAACGCCTCTGGAGCCCCTCAACCTGCCAGGTTGAGAATCCTGGGCCATCCCTACAATCTAGACCCTGGCAGGGCAATGCTCCGCCACACTTGACATACACAGTCAAGGGATTTTGCTGAGTAACTTGTGTGTTATACATTATTCAGAAAAAACATTACAGCACACACATACAAAAATTACATTTAAAACCCTACAAGGCTATTTAAAGCACCTGAACATAATAAGCAAATAAGCAAATATGGGGATTTGGTCACACCATATGGCCATACAGTGCTTAAGCCCACTACTGCGTCAAAGTATCCCATTTTCAGTAAGATTTTAAATTACATTTTTGTATGTGTGCGCTTTAATCTTTGTTCTGTGTGTATGGTCTTATAGCAGCACCATCTTTTTTTTTTTTAAAGGGTAAATTTTATTCATGTTTCAAAGAGGTTCACAAATACAGCATCCATTATTCACTTTGGATTAGGGATAACATTGATAATCATACAGCCATCGCCATGTTACATATGAACAAAATATGTACATCACATTATACATCTTCAACATCTTATTAATAAAGCTTAGTCAAGACCAAATAAACTAAACTTGAAACCTTTCGACCATATCATACTCTATCATGCTTTGAGTACTTTAATAAAACCTTCCGTGGTAAGTTCATGTACACTCAGCTCCATTCTATCCAGTGCCATATTCAGATTACTCTGTCACCCACTTCCATACTACACCTCTATGTCTCCAGACACATATTTTATCCAACCAGCCCATATTTTCTCAAACTATTTCGGGCACCCCCTAGCGGTGTATGTTAATTTGTACATTGGCAATGCTCTGTTAATGAGTTCCACCCAACCCTGCAGAGACGGAGGGGTCCTTCCATCTTAAAGCCAATGCTTTTTCAGCATAAAAAAACAAACCTTAGCGGGGTTTTCTGATTATGTCCTTCTCCCCAAAATCCCCCAAGAGACATCTAGCCGAGAGTGGATAATTGGAAGGGCCAGTCTTTCTTCCAAAAAATTCAGGATTGCCGCCCAGAATTTCTCTACAAGGGGGCAGAGCCAGATCATATGGAAGTAATCTCCTACAGCGGCATTACACCGTGGACAATCCGGGGAATCCACCCTACCCATTTTATAAAGACATACAGGGGTATAATATATTCTATGCATATAATTGAACTGTATCAGTTTGTCTCTGGCTGAGATCACTGAAGGCAACATCAACTCCACAACCTCAGACCATGACTCCTCTGTAAGGGATAAACATGTAACCTCTTGTGCCCCCTGGGAGCTGAATGGAAACAATGTGGGGGCACTGGATCAGTCTGTCATCTGTGGACCATGGGTGGAAAGTCCAAGGTGTCTATTGAGGTCTCAGAAGTTGAAATGCTGGCTTTAGATGGCTGCAGGCTCTGAAAAGAACTAGAAGGAACTCTGTGCGGACATAGAACAGAAAAAGAGCAGCACCAATCTAAGTGCAGCAATATAAAAACATCTTTATTAAAAAGACAATTGGCAACTCACAAGATAAAAGCGTTGTCAGCGCATGTGTGGCAATAAGCCTTGTGTAGAGGTTCATCCACTCCTTTCAGAAGGGCGGGCTGCAGGCGGGGAACACTGGTGGCCGCTGGTACTGACTGAGCTGGTGGCTTCCAGCAATTCCAGAAACTCAGATGGGGCTCAGGAACCGCCACTGACATCACAACCGAATGCAGGGTGGAGTGGGAGGTGCTCGCGTTCGGAGCATTCATGCTCCTTCCTCAGGCATTAGGGGGCAGCCATGTTTGTGGTGACTTTTTATCTGTTAGGGGAGGGCGGGTCAGGGCGGTGCGAAAGACTCCACCCACCCTGGTGTCATGTTCCCATGATATGTGGTGATGTTTAGAAAGGGGCTGAGTTCTTCATGTTGAGTGTGAGTGGCACAGTGGTGTAACAGTGGTTAGCACTTTTGCCTAGCAGCAAAAGGGTCACTGGATCGAATCCAGACCACGACAACACCTGCTTGGAGTTTGCATGTACTCAAACTGACTGGGAAGAGCGATCCTAATGCAAGGGGCGCTTCAGGGCAAGTTGGAAGGAAAAAGAAGAATTTAAAAAATTTCAAAAGAAACTGAAAGTGAAAAGAGAAAAATGAAAGATATGCAATGAAAAACTGCATAGTAGTCATAATTTTAAGGTATGCGGTGCAGAGATTAGAGTAGGGGATTAATCTCCAATTCTTCATTCAGTCCCCCTGGTGCCAAGACATCCAATCGGTATATCCAGTAGGATTCTCGGGCACACAGGCGTCTGAACTGTTCGGCTGCTGGAAGGGTGTTGGAGATGGCCTCAATTACCCAGACTCTGAGGCCCTGGGAGGAATGTTCATGATGGGTGAGAAAGTGTTTGGGGAAACTATGCTGGTCAGAGCCGGCATCCACTAGCCGCCTGTGTTGTCCGAACCTCTGCTGTAGTGTACGGGTGGTGCGGCCCATATACAGTAGGTCGCAGGGACAGGACAAACAGTATACGACAAAGTCGGAAAAGCATGTATAGAAATCATTGATGGGATAGCTCTTGCCTTTGGCCTGAAATTCTTTCTGTCTGTGGTGACATGTGGACACGTTAGGCATAGGGCTTTGCGGCATTGGTACATGCCATGGATGTTGAAAAACTTGAGAGGGGCACTGATGGTGGTGGAGACTTATTTGATTTTGCTGGGGGCTATCCGGGTTTTGAGGCTTCTGGCCCGTCTATAGGAGATGAGCGGTCGAGCTGTAATGGTGGATTTTAGGTGTGGATCCTCTTGCAGGATGGCCCAGTGTTTTTGGAATATGCGTTCCATATTCCGAAATTGAGTGTGGAAGTTGGTTGTGAATCTGAGAGGTTGTATTGACTGGGAGGGGATTTGCTCTCTATTGGCTGTGGCTGCGTTTTGTTTATAGAAAGAGAAAACCTCATCTATGAGGGTAGGCGGATAGTCTTTTTCCAGAAAAGTTTTCTTTAGTAACTGCCTATGTTTATTGTAGTCCTCTTCTCTGGTACAATTGTGTTTGAGACTGCAATATTGGCTTTTGGGAATGTTTTTTACCCTCCGTGGGTGATGGCAACTCCTATAATGCAAATAGAAGTTTTCAGCGGTGGGTTTATTGTAATTTTGTGCTTGAATGAGTCCATTGTCATGGCTCAGCAGCAGGTCAAGGAAAGCTAGGGAATGTTCGTCACACACAGACATGAAAGAGAGGCCCATGTCATTTGAATTGCAGTGTGTCACAAACTGGTCTACCAGGGATTTGGGGCCATCCCAAATGATGACCACGTCATCAATATATCGCCCGGAGTAAACCAGGTGTGAGGAGAAGGGGTTGTTGTGCCAGATGTAAAGGTTCTCCCACAGACCCATGGTGAGATTGGCATAGTTTGGGGCAAAATTTGCCCCCATAGCTGTGCCATGGGTCTGTAGGTAGAACTCGCCGTTGAATTCAAAGTAGTTGTGGGTCAGGAAGAAGTTGGTGGCTTTCAAGATGAATTGCGCCTGGCGTGTTTTGACCATAGAGTCCTCATTGAGAAAGTGTTGTACCGCTCTTAAGCATACTTCATGTGGAATGGATGTGTAAAGGGAGGCTACATCCAAGGAGAGCCACAGGTAGGATAGTTCCCAGGTGTAGCCTTTGAGGGTCTGCAGTAGTTGTATACCGTCTTTGATGTAGGAGGGGATGTTTTGGGCTGTAAGAAGTGATCAATGTAGATGGAGAAGTAGCTGGTGATACTCTCCATTGCGGCCACAATAGGTCTACCAGGTGGGTTTTCAGGATCTTTGTGGATTTTGGGTAAATGGTAAAAGTAAGGTCTGTGATAGAACTGATGTTTGAGAAAGGATGTTTCTAATTTGTCAATGATCCCCTCTGTGGAAGCTCTATGGATTATGTCATGTGCTTCTATAATGAAGTTGGGAAGGGGGTCTTTGGGTAACTTGCTGTAGGTTTTGGTGTCTGAGAGTAGCCAGATAGATTCCTTAAGATAGTCAGACCTGCTCTGGACCACCAAGCCACCTCCCTTGTCCGCAGGCTTGAAGATTATGTCGGAGTTCTTGGAGAGCCTATTTAGAGCAATGTGTTCAGCCTGGGTGAGGTTGGAGGATGAAGAGGATGTACAAGGGGTATGTTAACATAGACGGAGGATGTCAGCATAGACAACCTGGTAAAAAGTTTGGATATAGGGACCTTTGGAGGAGGTGGGGTTAAACACTGATTTGGGGCGGAAGGAGGTGTGTTGGATAGGTGGGGATGTGGGCGCATGTTGGGTTAGTAAGTCCACATATAGATCTTGATCCTCCATATATAGCTGTTCCAGGTAAGCTAGAGCCGTGAGATCAGCGGGGGTAAATTCAGGCATAACCTCTAGGGGCACATCTGGCTCTGGGGTTTCTGCAGAGTTGGTTTCTTGTCTTTTAACTACGAGGTTTCTGATAAATCTGTTGAGGTCAATGAATAGTTGAAAAGGGTCTGGTGTGGCTGAAGGTGCAAACGTGAGACCACGGCTCAATAGGGAGGAGGAGAGAGTGTGGTCTGACAGGTTGAAGATTTTGACAGTCTGCGGATTTTTCTTTTTGTTTCGGTATCTTCCCCCTCGTCTGCCTCATCTGTGAGTTTTCTTTTTGGGACGGGCAGGGGGGTGAGGACTAAAAAAGAATGATCAGAGATGTTGGAGGTGGATGCACTCAGGGGGTCACTGGTAGTGTTGTGGGACGGTAATGTGGGCGGGGGAGAGGAGGCAGGTGGTAGCCAACGAAATGAGTGTGGATGTAGGCTTGGCTGGAAGTGATCCAGCCGTATCATGTGGGGTAGTCGTGATAGGAGGGGGAGGGTGGGACTGGGAATAGGGCAGGCCAGGAGCGGTCGTAGCAGGTACAGCCAGAGGTGTGCTGTTGTGATGATGAGGGCTTATCAGAGGTACAACAGGAGGTGGAGTGTTGGAGGTAGAAGGGCTTTGCGGTCTGTGTATGGATGTGGCTGATCTGTAGCTAGGGCCAGGCTGATCAGGGGGACCAGTATTGCCAGAGTGGTTCTTGGGGGCTGACCTCTGGGTTTTGGATGGCCGGAGAGCAGAATATTTGGCCTGTGGCCTGGTCTGAGCATGGTTGGATGGCAAGGACCTGTTAATGTGGTTGGCAGGTCGCACTGGGACCGGCAGGAGTGGCTTGGGTTGAGAAGGGGGACATGCAGGGTTTCTGGGAGCAGAGCTGTGCGAGGGGATGGTGTGTGGGTCTCGAGGTGAGACTGAGGGCCTTTTCCAGTTGAATATGCGGTTTGTCTTATAGTCCTCAAAATCTCTGCAGATTTTACTCAATTTGGTTTTGATAATGTTATCTTCCTCTCATTTGGTGTTGAGTTTGAATTTATTGTACCAAGAAATGGGTAGATGCAATGTGTTTTTGATGACGTTTCCAAGTAGGGACTGTAGTCTGGACAGTAAATCTGTGTATTTTGTGGCTCTTTGTTGAATTAAAATTTCGATCCATTTTTTGGTACAGAATTTAGAAATATTGGACCATTCACAGGCGAGAGTGGGTGAGAGAAAAGAGCAGGTTTTTATGTTTCTGAGCCCCCTAGGGCTGATTGTGTACAGCAAGTATTTTTCCAGAAATTTTTTTTTCCCACCATTGGAAATTGATGGCATTAAACATGTCTTCTATTTTCCGAAATTGTGCACACAGATGTTGGTATGCAGGGCGGGGTACAGTGTAGGACGGGGAGAAGAATTCTGTGGGAAATAAAGTGTACAGTTCATCTAGAATGCCAAACTTGGCTGATTCAACGTCATGGATGATATCCATATCATCACTTTCAGTTTCTTTTGTAATTTTTTTCTTCCTTCCAACTTGCCCTGAAGTGCCCCTTGCATTAGGATCGCTCTTTCCAGTCAGTTTGAGTACATGCAAACTCCAAGCAGGTGTTGGCGTGGTCGGGATTTGATCCAGTGACCCTTTTGCTGCTAGGCAAAAGTGTCAACCACTACACCACTGTGCCGCTCATACTCAACAAGGAAAACTCAGCCGCTTTCCAAACATCACCACATATCATGGGAACATGACACCAGGGTGGGTGGAGTCTTTAGCACCGCCCTGACCCGCCCTCCCCTAACAGATAAAAAGTCACCACAAACATAGCCGCCCCTTATTGCCTGAGGAAGGGGCACGAATGCTCCGAACGCGAGCACTTCCCACTCCACCCTGCATCCGGTAGTGACGTCAGCGGCGGTTCCTGAGCCCCATCTGAGTTTCTGGAAGTGCTGAAAGCCACCAGCTCAGCCAGTACCAGCGGCCACCAGTGTTACCGCCTGCAGCCCATCCTACTGAAAGGAGTGGATGAACCTCTACACAAGGCCTATTGCCACACATGCGCTGACATCTCTTTTATCTTGTGAGTTGCCAATTGTCTTTTTAACCAATTCAGCCCCGGAAGGATTTCCAGCTTTAGGACCGGAGCCCTTTTTGCAATTCGGCGCTGCGTCGCTTTAACTGACAATTGCGCGGTCGTGCGACGTTGTACCCAAACGAAATTTGTGTCCTTTTTTTCCCACAAATAGAGCCTTCTTTTGGTGGTATTTGATCCCCTCTGCGTCATTTCTGATCGCCGCTATAAACAAGAAGAACAATTTTGCAAAAAAAACCAAATTTCTTACTTTTTGCTAAAATACAAATCCAAAAAAAAATATAAAAAAACATTTTTTTTCACTGTTTTTGGTCGATTTATATTCTTCCTCATATTTGCGATAAAAAAAATCGCAATCGGCGTTTATTGATTGGTTTGCGCAAAAGTGGTTGCGTTTACGGATGATGAGAATTAATTTTTGGGGTTTTTATTTTTTTTTTATTTTTTACTATTAATGGTGGCGATCTGCGATTTTTAGCGGTACTGCTATATTTCAGCGGACATGTCGGACCATTTTGACACTTTTTTGGGACCATTGGCATTTATACAGCGATCAGTGCTATAAAAATGCACTGATTACTGTGTAAATGTCATTGGCAGTGAAGGGGTTAACCCGCAGGGGGCGCTCTAAGGGTTAAGTATGTTCCCTGGGCGTGTTCTAACTGTGGGGGGACTGCCCTAGCTGGGGAAGGGAAGTGATCACAGCCTTCGTATACAGGAAGGCTGTGATCACAGCCCTTCCCCCTTCACAGAACGGAGGTCCGTGTTTACATACACGGACCTCCGTTCCTTCACTCCGGGGGGGCCATCGCGGGTAGCCG
>BLSH010540929.1:291015-307899 GCA_018402905.1 Glandirana rugosa
AATAGGTTATCATTTCGTGGTAACCGGGTTAGACAGGTTATTTTTACGACGTCACCTCCGTACGGAGTGACGTCACAGTATCATCCCCCGTACACAGATTTTCTGTGTACCAGGGAAGGTCGGGTTGGGTGAATTGATGTTCCTTTTTGTCCAAACACACATATTATAAATGGGTGTTAGGGTACAAAAAGAGTGTGTCAATTCTCCCTCTTACTCTTAGACGGCGACGACTTTTCTATGTTCGATTTAGTATATAATAATACGATGTCAGGACGAGTGGTAATAACCGTGGGTACTTCAAATACATGTATAACACCTTATAGATGACTTCCTTTACATAGTTTAATTGGTTGTATAATGATGTCTATCGCTATCTGTAGTAATATGTTGGTTAATTTGATACATTTCCTTCAGTAGATATTCCACAATATGTACATAAACTTCATGGGTGCCAATAATGGTGAGCAGGACTGTAGCATAATAATATATGATTTAGCTTGTATCTTTTCAGCAGCGGCAGATTCTCATTCTCCCTCTTAACTGTGTGAGAAAAACATGGGATTGTGGGTAAATATTATACACACAAACCTGTTTTTCCTTGTAGTTAAGTGGGTTGGGCTGGAAGGGACCATGTGTCTTTTAGACACATGCCCCCTACTATGACACTGCAGTGAGGCATGCCTCCACTGCAGCATTTTTATTGGACAGATTGGGCCAATGGTGCTTTACTATTGGATAAGGCTCCAAGCTGGCCATTGAGCTTAGTGCCTCTGACAAGAAGTGAGGAGAGGCATTGTGAGCTCATCCTCTCAGTCTGCTGCAAACATAGTGTGTCAGCTTGTATAGCCGTTCTGTTTGTAGTTTCTGACCGACTGCTCAAGGAGCCCCGTATCTCCGGAACCACAGATAATAGGATCCCCAATTTTTTTACCAGTGGTGGGGTATGATTTCATCTACCTACCTACCTGTGACCCCAGGTCGCCGAGCTATGACCCTCAAAGTCAATAGTTTATTTTTTATGTTCATGACAGGTGAGTCTCTGCCTACCTGCCTCCCCTGACTGCATGTCTCTGTTAGTAACACTGTAAGTTTTGTAAAGCCAGGCCTCCTGCTTGTGTAGGCAGAAATAACTAGATGTGCTGTTGCCTCCCACGAAAACTCAAGGAGAGGGATTGGTGCTAGGTATCGATGGACATCCTCTTCTTCATAATCTACTTTAGAATATATAATTCCGAATAGAAATGAACAAACGCATTGGCAATATCAGTCTGAGAGGTACAAAGTATTTGTTGGGCATTATATATACGGTGAATAACTGCAGGAGCTTGTTGAGAATGAGCCAAATATGCTAATAATTTGCTATTTATTATCCCCTAAATTCAAAAATACATTGTGATTAGTATAGTAACTTTTTGTGTTTTTTCCACCAACACTATATCCAGTTGACGAATACCATCTCTCCAAGATCTATAGTTAGTGGAAGTAGGGTTTTTAATGTACTCCACCTCGGCCCCTATAGCAACCTGCTCGAGATTGCGGACCTTCCACTCTCTATCAGATCTAAGTTGTTTGATAACCCCCAAAATGGAGCCCCTAGTAGTGGCTTTAAATGCATCCCAGGTGACACCTAATGGAACTTCATCTTTGTTTTCCAACCAAAAATTAGCTACTGAGGTAGCTGTTGACCTCTCAAAGCATTCCTCCTTTAACTACAAGGGACTCAATCTCCACAAGACATAATCACTCGACTGTCCCGTCACCAGAGTCAGAAACACAGGGGAGTGGTCTGAAATGGCCCTCGGGAGGTACTAAATTCTGAGAACTCTCGGCAGCACCTCCCTAGACACAAAACACATATCTAATATAGACAAGGTATTAAATGTGGTGGAAAAGCACTAATATGCTCGGGTATCTGGATTTGTCCACCTCCATGCCTCCAACAGATTATATTACCTTGCACATGCCTCAAGGGGGGAACTGCCTCTAGAAGCTGCCTGAAATCGATCCATCTCAGGAGACAACGCAGCATTCAAGTCCCCTGCCAGAATAATAGGCCCCTCTGCCACCTGGAGCACCTTTTCCATCAATGTATACCAAACAGTAATAATAAATAGTGGTGGCATATAGACCGCCACAAATGTAAAAGGTGAATTATCAATTTTAAGGATCAAAACCACGAACCTGCCAAAAGGGTCCATTACTATAGTTTTAGGGGTATATGTTAACGCTTTGGACACCAGGATGGATACACCTCTGGCGTAATTGGGAGCAAATGTGATTCTTGCAGGAAGATTATATACATTTTACGTTTCTGTATGTAATTAAAGACTAAGCCCCATTTGAATTGAAGCCTTCGCACATTTCAAGACAAGAGATTAAGCGGTGGCATATTTGGTGACATATCTATATAGAGCTACAGGATAATACCAGTCATAACGGAAGAATGGCAAAGGGCACCATGGGAGGACAGAAGCTAATTGTAGGAACCCCCTCACAGGTGAGCAGCATTGAAAGGCACACTGACACAACCAACAGCACGTGGTGATGCTGGAATATATTGCATAATGAAATACAGTAGAAACAACAAAATAAACAAAAAACTAAAAGAACTCTGATTCAAAACGTAGGATCACACACACCAACCCACCCACCCTGCCCGCAGTCCCAAACTCACTACAGGCTTCTGCTTCGAACATCAAACAGCAAAGTCACCCTAGTGGGGGAATTCTGCCTGATCCGGTCGGAGAGGAAGAAAAGGGCGAAAATGAAGAGAAAACAGTGAACCGTGTTGATTACAGGCCTATCAATGTAGCCAGATAGTACTTGATCTGTAAACGATCTTGTTTCCAAAAGTAAGGCACATAATTCTGCCATTAAACTTAAATCAGGAACAAGGAGGAGCCCCTCCATAACACTGCTAGGTGGTAATGATCAGAGGTGAAAGAACAGCATTTCAGGTACTTCCCAAACATTCCAACCATCTGTTAGCTTCCTTAGGAGAAGGGAAGAATTGTGCTCTGCCTTTGCTCGCCAATCTGAACCTTGCAGGATAAATCATGCTGTAAGGTAAGCTACATTCTGGCAGGCATTGTTTCACACTTTGGAAAGCTGCACTTTGTTTCTGCGATGCTGCAGAAAAATCCGGGAAGATGGCAATACGATTATTATTGTAAAGCAACTTAGGTATGTTGCGAGCTCTCTGTAGAATTGTTTCTTTATCTCCAAAATTGTCAGGAAAAAGCTCACCAGCTGGTGGCGCTGTGGCTCTCTGATCCATGGGCTGCAGTTCCAGTTTCCACCGGCGGGTGTCTCCCAACAGCCAGAAGCTCACTTAGTCATCACCTGATTCTCGTTGCAGGAAGAATATTTACAGTCCTGTCTGATTCCCTTGGTGTTGTTTTGCATTAGTGACCCGATGTGTTAGGAAAAGATTGGCCTGGTGAAGTCAGGAAATGTTCTGGACTTTTTTGCCGGGTTTTGCCATTCACCCAATGGCTCTATTTAAGCTCCCTGCACCTGTCAGCAGGTGCTGTCCGTTCTACAGCGTCTGAGTACCTGTGAGCTTCAGCTCTCCTACCTGAAAACCTGCTTCCTGTGTGGTTCCTGTGTACTGACCCGGCTTGTCCCGACCTGCTACCTATCCGCCTGCACCGACCCCGGCTATCCACGACCATCCGCCTGTCTGACCCCTCTGTACCTTGCCGCCAGCCCGTGAACGAACCCAGCTTGGACTTTGACTACTCTTCTGCCTGCCCCTTTTGTGCCTCTCTGACCCACCAGTTGCCGACCCAGCCTGCACGACCATTCTTCTGTCTGCACGACCATCTGGAGCCTCACATCACCACCAGTGACCATCCAGCCCTCGTGCCATCCCGCACTCTGGGACTTCCTGTCTACACTACCAGGGGTCCCCGAATCGGGTGTGTAAGAGTGGTTGTTCCCTGCTAAGACAGACTCCACCGCCAGGACCGTGACACGATGTCTGATTTTGTGCACATCGTCCTTCAGCAGTGCAAAGTCAACCCGGATAGTCTCAATTTGTGTGGAGAGTGAAGTATGGCAGCTCTTAATGGTCTCCTTTATTTGTAATAGCGTTGGCTCTCTTACCTGTGAACTGGAGCCTCCCTCCCCCGAGTCTGCAGAGGGAGAGGGCAGGGGAATCGTCAGAGGGTCTGAGGCGTCCATCCATCCGATCTCCCCCTCGGTCCATGGCTGCCCATCAGTAGCAGGAGAGCGAGGCTGCTCTCCTATGTTCCAGGCGCCATCTTGGATTGCCTCATGGATGAACCAAGCAAGCTTCTCCACGGGAACTGGTGCTATACTCAGCCCATATTTTACCATGGTTGGGTGCTGGGTGTGTCCCCGAACCTCTGTACACTGTGGAAATACAAGCCTAGGGCTGATCAGGATTCTGTAGGATCTCAGCACCGTCCGGAGCTCCAAAAAAAAAGACTGCTCACATACTAGAAGTCAGACAACCCCCCCCCTCCCCCAGCACCATCTTTAATGTAATATAGCAAAAATGATTAGTGCAGCGCAAATATAGTCTCTTAAAACCAATGAGATGAACAGTCTCTTAAATCCTCATTTGTAAATACTGCAATCCCATCCAGGTGAGGTAAAGTGCACATAAATTAGAAAGCATGCAGGTGAACAAAGCGTGGATCCTGCCACCCAAGACACTCTTAGCCTCTCACCTCCTTTTCTCGACCCGGGAGGGTCATAAAGCATGTGTCTAATCACCCTGTTTTGGGACCGCCTGGTCTGGTCAACCTCTTGTTGTTACTGCGGTACTTCAGGATGTAGCCTCAAAGTTTTATACATATGAAAACAAACAAAGAAATCTAGTGCTCTCTGTCTAGTATAAAACTTTTCATTTATTAAGACAAGAAGTTACTCACAAAACACTGCACCTCCACTGGTGCGAGTATGAAAGGTGAAAAAACAGCTGATGCAGACTATCAAGGACAGCGGTGTGTTGTGACGACTAACATGGCTTCAATCTCCGTATGCGTTACGTCCTGTGACTTCCTCAGCGCGAGATGAAGCACGTCAGTCACTCATCCCAGTTTATTGCATCACATCCTGATCAAATGACCGCTCGTGCGGCCAATGCGAATCAATGAATGAACGTTCTGCCTAAAGGGAACCAGAAGTGATACCTAGGGGACGGCGAGGTCACTACGTGCCTTCCACCTTGTGGTTAGTACGCACGAGCCCGTCCCATCTTTAACATAGCGGAAACATTCACCTGTTTTTAATGTAATGCATAGTTAGTGTGTGCCCCCCAAGTCTTTGTTTGTCTGCTGTATAGGTCCTGACCAGATCCCTTGGGATGGAGCACCTCATCATCCCCCCATCAGTACTTCAAATAAGTGTCCACCTGAGTTATAGGAGGAGCCCTGTTAGTTCTCCCATAAAGAGGAGTTTATTTCTCCCATGGTTGAGAAGTGGGATTTTTCACCCTATGATTAGAGTAGGACCCACTGAAAATGGGGTACTTTGATGCAGTAGTGGGCTTAAGCACTATATGGCCATATGGTGTGACCAAGTCCCCATATTTGCTTATTTGCTTATTATGTTCAGGTGCTTTAAATAGCCTTGTAGGATTTTAAATGACATTTTTGTATGTGTGCGCTGTAATCTTTTGTTCTGTTTGTATGGTCTTATAGCAGCACAATCTTTAATGTAATGCATAGTTAGGGTTTGCCCCCCAAGTCTTTGTCTGTTATACATTATTCAGCCTGCTCTTTGGTACATTTCAATTTAGTGAATATTTTATCTAATATTACTTTTTCTGTGTTATTGTACGTGCCTAGCTGTGACTAATAGTGTACTATATTTGATATATATACATTCCCTTATATTACTTTATTCTTCCTAAAAGATTATCCCAGAACTAACAAAAAGTAAAATGTATCTATCTACCTAAGGGCTTGATCCCTTTCTATATTATCTATCTATATAATTTACACTAACCTCTACCAGCACGTTTGTCCATTCCATATCTCCAGGTGTCAGAGCTCTGGAAGTTAGTCACTTTACAGACAAAATCGCAGTGAATGTCTACTTGGCTTTTAATTCCAGCTTTCAGCTTATATACAGTTGGTAACAGGATATTACAATATCATGTTTTCATTCCATACAGTTCATATTCTATAGACAATAGACAATTAACAATAGACACAATATAGACACTCATGCATAACAGGAAAAAGTACTTTACAATAATAGTCAAATAAGAAACTATTATGAATAGGCCTGTGCGTACAGGAAAAAGCTTCCTATGTTAACAGGAAACTTAACTCAGGAAATAAACGACCCAGAATAATCCATATATCCTGTAAACAAAACTATTCTCAGGCTTTAGATAACAATGGGTGGAAGTATACACCTTCAACACATACATGTTTAAATTGCGAAGCGGGAATTAGTATAACTCCATATATCCATTAAGCATACTATATAATATTAAATAAAGCATAATTCTAACAATTTCCTCTCATTTGTCACAAAAGTGACAATTATGAATCTTGCTTCCAATATGCATCATTCTGAATTGCTTTCCTATAATTGCATTGGTCTATCCTTATAAACATGTAGAGAAACTTAAAAAGCAATATACACATTAAATTAACATATGGCAAGATAATGTTATATAAATGAAGGTCATCTCAACTGTTATCCTGATTATATAGCAAATGTCCATGGGAAAAAAAAGGGGAAGGGCCATGACAGTCCATAAAAGCAAGAGGAAGGGGGCATGACAGTCTTTAAGTTGAAAAAATAGTCCTTAGCGAAAATAAAAACAAAAAAAGGTCTCTCTTGTATTTAGCCATGCAAATGTACATACGTTTTCCAGATGGTACAAAAGTTCAAAACATGTCCCTCCTCAAGTTAAATTTCTAACTTCTAGAATACCTCCAAATATTCTGTAGCTATTCATGCATCCAGAAAAAATTTACCACCCTTTAAAGGGGAGTTCCAACCAAAAGTGGAACTTCCGCTTTAAGGGAAGGTGACCCCCCGACATGCCACAATTGGCATGTCATTTTTTTGGGGTTGCCAGGGACACTTTTTGTAGCTGCTGACTTTTAACTGTGTGGAACTCCGCTTTAAGAACTTGCCTCTCAGTAAGAACAAAATTTGGCATCCACAAAGAAACAGCAACTGATGTTGCAAAGAAACAAAAAACTCAACCTTCGGATCTATAGGCTAGCATGCCAGATCTCACTCGTGTGCTGTTCGCTGGACTTTGAGGTCTTGGTTGGCATCATGGCTTTCCTCTAGGCTCTTCCAGGAACTTTTCCAGCAGGTGTCTCCAACCTTCAGCTTGTGAAAAGGTAGAGAAGTGTTTCCGAAATGATGGCCTGGCAAAGCTTCCGGAATCATTCCAGGACTTCCTGAATGGGTTTAAAACAACAAGGATTTCCATGCATAGATTGAGTCATTTCTTGAAGTAGAACATCCAGATAGAGGCGTAATTAGGGGGCAAATACTTCTCCAGTCAGCATGAATGACCACAGAATTCACCTAACTACTAGATAACGTCTTTCTTAACCATTGGAGGTATATAAAAAAAATAATAATATTCTGTCATTTTAAGAATTCAAACAAAGTCTGTTAAGTATGCAGAAATACATTGTTTTATAGCAGCAGTTCTTATTACTAGACATATACATTTATTTATTTATTTCAGGTACTTATATAGCGCCGTCAATTTACGCAGCGCTTTACATATACATTGTACATTCACATCAGTCCCTACCCTCAAGGAGCTTACAATCTAAGGTCCCTAACTCACATTCATGCATATACTAGGGCCAATTTAGACAGGATCTAATTAACCTCACAGCATGTCTTTGGAGTGTGGGAGGAAACCGGAGTACCCGGAGGAAACCCACGCAGGCACAGGGAGAACATGCAAACTCCAGGCAGGTAGTGTCGTGATCGGGATTCGAACCAGCGACCCTTTTACTGCTAGGCGAAAGTGCTACCCACTACACCACTGTGCTGCCCACATTCACTAAATTCAATTGAAAATCTTTCTGAAGTGACCAGAGGCAAAACACCTTCAGTTCTTTATCCTTTGCCATACATGATTATTATAAGGAAATTAAAACAATAATGAATATGAAGAATGTAACAATAAAGTAAAACATCCCAAAGGCAATTACTTTTAAGATTGTTACCAAACTTTCCCACCAGTAAACCTTAGCATCTTCTTCAAGGGCATGCATATAACACTTATTTATACAACTTTTAAGGAATACCCAAAACATGCAGTGTTATTAGTTACCTAATACCAACACCAATATCTTTGCCTTTGATAGGTCAAATAATTAATACAATAAATCGTGTGCATCTATTAAACATGACCCAGACTTATCTTGGATATAATACAACATTATCTAATAGGATTGTACCCAGACTGGCTAAGGTCCCAAAATCAGTAATCCCTCCGGTCTGTAGTCACAAATACAATTATCATTCATTGGCCTTCCCAACCCACTCATTGATTCATATATTTTTATCACACACATATACATACACGCATATATATATATATATATATATATATATATATATATATATATATATATATACACACATACATACATGCATGCCCACAACAAACCCATGCCATTAACACATCATACTTTAGTTCATTAAACATAACTTTACACCAGCTGAGTTATCCCCCTCTTTTTTATGTTGTTGTACAGGGCTAGAGCAAGCAAATAAGCCATTGACAGAAAACATCTTTCTAAATTACAAAATTTGCATGTAGCACTGCACACACAAAACAATAGTTCAGAAAAAATGATAGGATACCAGGGCCTAAAGAAACTTGTATTTTAAAGGCTAACATTAGAGGCAGATTACAAGTAAGCAATACCGTCTGTATTACAAATGAGGGGGATATACATGGGAAATAAGCATAATGTAATGCATAGATCCCAGGTATATACCACCAGAGGGTCTATTAAAATAAGGAGTACAACAATACCATATAATGCACTCACATTGTAGCCAGTGTAAAGCAAAATATCAATTGGATGCATCATTTGTGAACCTTATTCACGGTTATTCAAATACCCACAAGACTGGTGACAATGTGAGCAATGGTAAACCCATGAAAAAGTCCCTGTTGTCAGGGGCTTAAATGCAAATCAGGCTGAGTTTTATCAGAAAGGAGAGGTATAGCTATAAATTGCATCAAATGCCTGATACCCAACATGACTTAAAACAAGCATGAAGGGGCGATCCACAACAGTCTTTAAAGGCAACATGCCAATTGTATTAAGTCAATACAGTACATTTATAACTAGTTAATATGAACAATTAGTACGCCATAGTGTTAGCATGCAAAACGTTAGTTAAAAAAAAAAATACTCCGCCATATAATACCGCATATGCTTGACAAAGAACCATTGAAAATAACCCAAACCTCTCATAGTAAACTGGTGGTTGCAGAACAGCTAAGCCAGTATCTGCAGGTTCAATAACAAGCATATTAAAGAGGGAAAGAGACATGCAAAAATAAAAATTAAGGCAGAACACAACAGTGAAATTCAAAATATAAGCCTTACACTGATAATGTGGCCCTTCATTGTACTTTTATCAATATGCAACTGCAAATTTCTTAAAATTGGTAATTATACCAGATCAGGTTCCTCAGGAGAGGAAGTAGATACAAAATGTTTAGGTACCTTATAATACATAACATTTAGAAATGACACCATATGTTCCATTTCCTATTTAAATAAAACAGGCCCCTTGGGATAGACTCAACATTTGATAGTAGCAACTATATTTGAAAACAAATTATGAAAACCATAACAATTGCAAAAGTATACTATAAATGCATGTACATATAGATTATCATACATGTCCCTACGATAAAAACCTGCAAGAGAAAAGCATTAGTCATCAGCACTGCCAGCTATGCTGATTGAACTCTAGCAACTGGCCATAAAACAAAGGTGATTATTAAAAACAACAGCATATCCTAAACAGTGTGTCCCCATGAAAGGCACAGGACTTAACTACGAAAGAGATCAATACAATGGGTTAGACAATCTTACACACATTCCGCTTTCAGGAAGGGACCCCACCCTTCCCCATGATCATCGTCCCTAAATGGTGTGGTCAATCTTACTAACTCTGCCCCTGGATCGGAAGTAGAAAGCAGAAGAAGTTCCTTGCTCCCTAAGGGAAACCTGGGAGAGGGGTGCATTACCATCCCTGTGTTGTTTATGAAAGGTTCTGGTACTGGATGGATATCAACATCCTCCTGTACAGTAAAGTAATCCGGATCCACTAGGGTTTGGGGTACTTATAGAAGTCCCCTTTCGTCTAGAGGGAGCACTCTGTCAAGAATCATAAAGTCTTGACTTGAGGGGCTGAGTACTGACATGTGGGGAACACATCCTACTTGAAGTAGGAGAAGACAAGCAAATATCCTGCTCAGATTCTGGCATGGTGAGTTGTTGAGGGACATACGCAGTATTCCTAAACTCAAAACTATCTACATTTAGTGAGGGGGCAACAAAATTCACGATTTCAGGAGTATCAGGTATATCAGCCTGGGGTATATTTACAAAAGCAGTAGGTGGAAGGGCTTGTAATATTGTAGAATATTTTGCACACCGGGAAACAGGTTTCCTCATCGCATTAATAATTATATTTTTTTAGTCTGACCATTAAAGACATGTTTTTCTGCAACATCTGCTGAACTAAACCTCAAACTTTCCAAACTTTCTCTAGGTGCCCCACATTTGTGGTATCTCCTTGTGGAGTTTCCAAGTCAGCAAGGAGATAGTCAATTTGGTTCAGGCCAGAAGAGAGTGTGGAGAGTGGAGGCTTATGCTTCTTAGCGTTCTGTGTAGGAATTATCCTGGGCTACCCTCCGTAGGCTGTTAGTTCTCTGCTGTTTCATTCTAGCAGTTGCTCTAAGGCCAGTTTGCGTTGCAAAAAAAACATTTGCCTGTACAGTCCGAAACAATCTTTATTTTTTCAATATTGTACGCCATGCTTT
The DNA here is from genome assembly GCA_018402905.1 of Glandirana rugosa. Taxonomy (NCBI): domain Eukaryota; kingdom Metazoa; phylum Chordata; class Amphibia; order Anura; family Ranidae; genus Glandirana; species Glandirana rugosa. The sequence continues at coordinate 302,057 of BLSH010540929.1, forward strand.
AGAAAATCTTAACACTTTCAAAGAAGGTAAGTTCAGTATTTGGCCCTTACCCATCCTGTAAACAAAAAGAGCAAATTAGACATTCAGACCTACAGTATCTCACAAAAGTGAGTACACCCTTCACATTTTTGTAAATATTTTATCCTATCGTTTCAAGTGACAACACTGAAGAAATGACACTTTGCTACAATGTAAAGTAGTGAGTGTACAGCTTGTATAACAGTGTAAATGTGCTGTCCCCTCAAAATAACTCAACACACAGCCATTACTGTCTAAGCTGCTGGCAACAAAAGTGAGCACAAAATTGAAAATGTCCAAATTGGGCCCAAAGTGTCAATATTTTGTGTGGCAACCATTATTTTCTAGCACCGTCTAAACCCTCTTGGGCATGGAGTTCACCAGAGCTTCACAGGTTGCCCCTGAAGTCCTCTTCCACTCCTCCATGATGACATCACAGAGCTAGTGGATGTTAGAGACCTTGTGCTCCTCCACCTTCCATTTGAGGATGCCCCACAGATGCTAAATAGGGTTTAGGTCTGGAGACCTAGGCCATCTTTATGTAGAACAACAATTCTTTTTTTCAGATCCTCAGAGAGTTCTTTGCCATGAGGTGCCATGTTGGACTTCCAATGACCAGTATGGGAGATTGAGAGCGATGACACCAAATTTAACACACCTGCTCCCCATTCACAACTGAGACGTTGTAACACTAACGAGTCACATGACACCGGGAAGGGAAAACGGTTAATTGGGCCCAATGTGGACATTTTCACTTAGGGGTGTACTCACTTTTGTTGCCAGCGGTTTAGACATTAATGGCTGTGTGTTGAGTTATTTTGTGGGGACAGCAAATTTACACTGTTATACAAGCTGTACACTCCCTACTTTACATTGTAGCAAAGTGTCATTTATTCAGTGTTGTCATATGAAAAGGTAGAATAAAATATTTACAAAAATGTGAGGGGTGCACTCACTTTTGTGAGATACTGTATATACCTTTGAATGTGCAACTAATAAAAAAAAAAAAAAATAACGCCTGCTAAATTGTGCAATGTCTATGCATGGGCGTCAAGGCGAAAGAGTTGCACAATCAAAAAATACCCCTTATTCTGTCTCTCTCAGATCAGCACTCATGTATAACTAAAGGGCATGGAGTGTTATTATCTTTCAAGAGACCGAATAATACATCAACTTAGCAATGTTCTATATGCAAGCATAAATAAACTATTATTAAGCAAAAAGTTATTACCTTAAAGATGTCTGGACATATGGAAGGGAGAAACCTCTGAAGAAAAAATTCTAGTCTCTACGTAGTCTCTACCTGTACTGCCTAGGCTCAACAATATCTGCACAAGCTCCCACAGCTTAAGTGCTAATCTTGGCGCAATCTAACCTCTCGAGACTTCAGTATGAAATGGGGGGGCAATCAGGAATAAGAGTATGCACCCAAGCAGCCTGTCCCCTAATGGCAACACCCCAACCCAACACGTCTGATACCAGTTAATAATGTACTATATTTGATATATAACAAGTTAATGGTACATATCCATATTCCCTTATATTACGTTATTCTTACTAAAAGATTATCCCAGAACTACAACAAGTTAAATGTATCCATCTACCGAAGGGCTTTATCCCTTTCTATATTATCTATCTATATGATTTCCACTAACCTCTGCCTTCATGTTTCTCCGTTCCATATCTCCAGGTGTCAGAGCTTTGGAAGTTAGTCTCTTTACAGACAAAATCGCAGTGAATGCCTACTTGGCTTTTAGTTCCAGCTTTCAGCTTATATACAGTTGGTAACAGGATATTACAATATCATGTTTTCATTCCATACAGTTCATATTCTATAGACAATAGACAATAAACACAATATAGACACCCATGCATAACAGGAAAAAGTACTTTACAATAATAGTCAAATATCCTGTAAACAAAACTATTCTCAGGCTTTAGATAATAATGGGAGGAAGTCTACATCTTCAACATATACATGTTTAAATTGCAAAGAGGGAATTAGTATAACTCCATATATCCATTAAGCATACTATATAAAATTAAATAAAGCATAATTCTAACAGTGACAATGGGCAAAGTTTAAGGCTTATGGAAATAAACACATAACCTTTCTTTTATAGCTGAATGTTGTGTTAATTAAAAAAAATCATTTTGAACCTGCAGAACCTGTAGAACATCAACAGAAAAAGTGCAAAAAAAAATATTTGTTACATTTTAATAGGAAGCTATAATGGCTTAAGTCAATTATTTCTATTTCTATTATTTTAGTTATTGTTTTATAGTTTTTTTTACTATTGTACTATTTCAATGTTGTTTATATCATCTTTTTTAAAATTTAAATACATAACAAAGAATTCCCAGCATACGATGGCTTATCCAAAAAGACAGAACACTGGTCAGTTTGCCTTTCAGGTTCTTAGCTCATACTGGACCATCTGATAGGGGCTGGGACATTGATGTGATGACTCGTTGCTGTAAACAGTGGGGTTCTGTCAGCATACAGTAGCTGAAAAAAACAAGTTTTTATGAACCCAACCCATAACAGAGAAAGAATGTATGTACTAAAGAACCATTGATGCCTATAGTATCAGTAGGCTATAATGCCATGAAAAATGCATTATTTTTATTAGATTGCACACCAGGTACGAGTATGTTCAAGGTAAATCTGCACATAAATGACCATTTGTGAGGTTAGTAGTGAGTTAACGTGAAGTGGACTTTAGCTTGATGACCTAACAAAGTTCAAATTCACAACAGACGGCTTTTACTTCTCTAAACACCATTATCAGTTTCTGACATGAGTTCCTGGGAAAAACAAGACAAGAAAAATGAAGAAGAATATTAAAACTCAAGCAAAAGAATTAGGTAAATTAGTATATATATTGAGATTAAATACTGAAACCTCCAGATGTAAGTGAGGCTGAATGATGTGTTAATGTCCAATACACCATAGCTGTTTGTAACTCTACAAATTTGTGTTTTACTCAACTAATCAATATCTGACTATAATCTTGTTCTAATTTTAACCATGTCAGTTATTTTTGCATTCTAGAAATGTATTGATTTCACGCTGAAAAATATAGGTACACAGTTATATGTTTGTTGAAAAGAAAGTTGTGACAAGTCCACCAAGAGTAATCTCTCATAGTTCTGTCACATTGTATGCAGCTGTTATCAGTAGATACATAGGGAGGAAAACAAACGTAAGCCCCGTAGACACGGTTCGACGATCGCATACAACAGGTCGTACTCACGACCGTTGTATGCGATATCGATCGTTCGTATGCGCGATTTGAACAGTCGAACATACGACGGTTGTACAAGGGAGTTGTATGAGCAGACTAGAAAACTTGGTCGTACCAACAAGCTCTCATACGACCGTAGTATCGTGTGTACAGAGCAGTTGGTACAACAAGTTGTATTGTGCAAAATACGCATGCTCAGAAGTCAGGAATGGCTGGATGCTAATTACATGCACCTGAACGTTCTTTCCCCAGACGTACGATCGTGTAGTGCAGTCAGCATGGTACGTGCGATCGTCGAACCGTGTGTACGAGGCATTACCTATCATACAAGGGTGGGAGTCTGATCAGCTCCCAGGATCAAAACATTTCCATAGTTACATTTTACAATTATAACTGTGTATATCACTAATTGTAAGAAAATCATGACATCCAGCCCTTTTTTGAGATTCCATTGTTGATTTTGTGATTATTGCTTCACTAGGACAGGCATTCTAGAGATTAAATTTGAACTCCAGTCAGCCTTTTAAAATAAGTATTGTGGTCCCCCTTATAAGAGTTAAATGCTTAATTAGATCAAAGAGGATGTAAGGCAGAGGAATATTTACCTTGCTACCCAAGCTTCCCCCTGACAGATCACCAGTCTAAGCCCCCATTCAAACTAGTGCATTTTCTCCACTGCTGCACTGCACAATGGAAATTATATTATTCCCTATGGTGTCCATTCACATCAATGCAGCACAGTTTTTGAAAAGGTACAGGTGCTTCTTTTGGTGCAGGGCAGCACATTTTTGCCCCATAAACTTCAATGGGAATGCACCAAAAAAATGCGTAAAATGCATGTACATGTGATTTTAGTGCATTTTTGGCAGAGCTTTGTGTATAAAATCCAGTCTGCTTCCACAAAAAAAAACGAATGAAAAAGTAAAAAAACACACCAAAAAACACAAACATGCACTGAAAAATGCATAATCATACAGCAGCACTAGTGTGAACTTAGACTTACAAAGCCTCTTTCCTCTTCGCTAGCCATGAGGCTGCCCCCCTATCATAGTCATTGAGTACAATGCATGATTAGCGCCAAGGGCCCAACCACATCCAAGGAGGGAAGGAGAATGCCAGGTGTCTATGGAGAGTGGATTAAGGTAAGTATCTCCCCACTTTGAACCCACCTGGTCTAAATGACAATTTAATCCTTACTATCCAGGAGGGAAGGAGCAATACAATGGTTATTTTGAAAGCCAGACCGGAGGTCAGCTTGACAAAAAAAACTGTAGAAAAACGTATTAAACCAGAGGTAAAATCTTTCCTCGGTATGCAGCTTCTGCTTCCTTGTCCTTCATAAAATAGAACTTGGTTTTTGCCAAATCTGTGTGCTGACTTATGAATTAATGTGCCTTTTCTAAACTACTATATGTAGTTGTATATGTATATGTAACTATATGTCCAGTTTTTATGACTATTTATTGTAGGCGAGTTTTCCATTTAGTTGTATTTACATCGTGTGTTTTATCCCTTATAGGCGTATATTGATTGGTTTGCGCAAAAGTTATTGCGTCTACTAACTATGGGATAGATTTAGGGACTTTTATTTTATTTTTTTATTGTTTTTACTGTAATGGCAGCAATCTGCAATTTTTAGTGGGACTGCAACATTGCAGCTGACAAATCTGACCCCAAATAACACTTTTTGGGGACCAGTGATATTATTACATTGATCAGTGCTATAAAAGTGCACTGATCAATGTATAAAAGACACATGGCAGGGAAGAGGTTAACACTAGAGGGCAATCAAGGGGTTAACTGTGTTCCCTGGGTGTGTTCTCACGGCGCGCCTGCTATCTCTCATGCATGGGCCGCCATACAGCTACAGTGATTCGTGCAGGAGAGCCGACCTGCCACCATATAATGATGGCGGCTGATCAACAAGTGGTTAACCACATCGGTACCTGGCACCTGGTTCCTGTCCAGGCCATTTTTCAGCTTTCAGCGCTATCACACTTTGAATGACAATTACTCAGTCATGCAACACGGTACCCATATGAAATTTACGTCCTTTTTTCACACAAATAGAGCTTTCTTTTGGTGGTATTTAATCACTAGGAGGGGGTTTATTTTTTGTGCTATAAATAAAAAAAGATTTCAATTTTTTTGAAAAAATGCCTTTTTCTTTGTTTCGGTCATAAAATTTTGCAAATTAGTAATTTTTCTTTGTAAATTTTGGCCAAAATTTATACTGCTACCTATCTTTGGTAAAAATAACCCAAATAAGTATATATTATTTGGTCCTTGTGAAAGTTATAGAGTCTACAAGCTATGGTGCCAATCATTGAAAATTGATCAGATCTGATCACACCTGATATACTGACAGCCTATCTCATTTCTTGAGACCCTAACAAGCCAGGAAAGTAAAATTACCCCCCAAATGACCCCTTTTTGGAAAGTAGACATTCCAAGGTATTTAGTAAGAGGCATGGTGAATTTTTTGAAGCTGTAATTTTTTCCCACAATTCTTTGCAAAATGAAGATTTTTTTTTTCTTTTTTTTTTTTCACAAAATTGTCATTGTAACAGGTTATTT
>BLSH010540929.1:311387-335623 GCA_018402905.1 Glandirana rugosa
CCCCCCCCCCCCCCCCCCTCGTCGCGGGTTCACGGGGAATAACTGGTCGGCGGCGACTACGTGTATTAACCTTCTGACTTCGGGTCGTGTCGAAATTGAGTAGGTGATTCGATTCACTTTAAATAAAAACGATTCACTTAAATTGAATGGAGTCATTTATTTTTTCAACACGACTAAATTGGCGGAGTCCTGGCGGGTGGCAGTTTACTGCCGCCTCGCCAGGACGAGAGTGTCGCCCACCTGCAGTATACTGCAGGAGGGAAATTCGACCCTAACGCGCGCTAGCCCGCGCGCGTAGGGCCGAGACAGCCACAGCCGCACAGGGGTCCTGTGCGGCGAAGTGGCTGTCCCCACTTGTCGGTAACCAATACCGACAAGTGGTGCACTAGCCGACACTGCTTCAGTGTCGACTAGTGTTTGCCGTGCGGGCGGCAAGCGTGCCGCGTACGCGCACTAGCCCTCGCGGTCAATAAGGGGCACTTGGGCGCTGCTCCCCCCCCCCCCCACCGCTGACTAAAAGAAAAAAAAAAGTCAGCCCAACCCCCTACAGGAGGTGCTGGTATATTTACTTTTTTTTTTTCTCGGCTCCTTGCTGTCTGCTGACAGTGGTCAGTCATAAAAGGCTTTGTATGTTCGCTGAACAGGCGCACATACATAGTCTAATTGGCTGGCCTGAGCCAGTGACTGACTGTCATTGGATGCGGTTGGCAGGGGCGGGACTGTGGCGGACATGCTGGCTGCATGATTACTCCCGCACAGCAGACCATCCATGAGCCTGCACACTCCAGCATGCTCCCCGCTCACCGGACTCTGCACACTCCAGCACGCTCCCTGCCCACCGAACTCTGCACAGCCAGCCTGCTAAGAGATGGGGTAAGTGCAGGACTTTGTACCTACTTCGGAGGGGGGGGTTCTGTCAGTGCCGCAAGCCCCTATCTGGGGCTCTGTATACTGCTATCTGGGGCTCTGTATATTCCCATCTGGGGCTCTGTATACTGCTATCTGGGGCTCTGTATACTCCTATCTGGGGCTCTGTATACTGCTATCTAGGGGCTCTGTATACTCCTATCTGGGGCTCTGTATACTGCTATCTGGTGGCTCTGTATACTGCTATCTGGTGGTTCTGTATACTCCTATCTGGGGCTCTGTATACTGCTATCTGGGGCTCTGTATACTCCTATCTGGGGCTCTGTATACTGCTATCTGGGGCTCTGTATACTGTTATCTGGGGCTCTGTATACTCCTATCTGGTGGCTATGTATACCCCTATCTGGGGCTCTGCATATTGCTATCTGGGGCTCTGTATACTGCTATCTGGGGCTCTGTATACTCCTATCTGGGGCTCTGTATACCCCTATCAGGGGCTCTGTATACTGTTATCTGGCGGCTCTGTATACTGCTATCTGGGGCTCTGTATACTGCTATCTGGGACTCTGTATACCCCTATCTGGGGCTCTGTATACTGCTATCTGGGGCTCTGTATACTGCTATCTGGGGCTCTGTATACCCCTATCTGGGGCTCTGTATACTGCTATCTGAGGCTTTCTATACTCCTATCTGGGGCTCTGTATACCCCTATCTGGGGGCTCTGTATACCCCTATCTGGGGCTCTGTATACTGCTATCTGGGGCTCTGTATACTCCTATCTGGTTGCTCTGTATACCCCTATCTGGGGCTCTGTATACTGCTATCTGGGACACTGTATACTGCTATCTGGGGCTCTGTATACTCCTATCTGGTGGCTCTGTATACCGCTATCTGGAGAAGGTATACCCTATCTGGTGACTCTATATACCCCTATCTGGTGATGCTGTATACCCTATCTGTGATGCTGTATACCCTATCTGGTGATGCTGGGCTGTATACTCCTGACACAATATGTGGGATGGGTCACAAAGGAAGGGCGGGGTCTGGAGTCCCCCCCCCATTCTAAAATTTCACCATCTGCCACTGATGTGCATACAAAACTTATTTTTCTAAGTGAAGTTTTGTTTTGTTACTAAGACAAATGAAAGTTCCTTTTGAAAGTGAACATGTTCTACTACTTTGGTTAATCTTCCAGGTCTGTATTATATAAGCACATCATCACTTAACATAACATAGAATAATTGGCACACATCAGCAGTAAAACTTATTGGCCTATATTTTCCAGGGTCTAGCTTTTCACTTTTTTAAATAATAGTACAAGTCACATTAGCACCATTCCTGTGGAACTCTCCTGGCTTAACGCTTGTTGACCGCATAACTTACATATATGGCGGCAAAGTGCCACTTCTGCATTGGATCACGTACCCAGTACGTGATCTGACACTTCCCGGTAGGGGGCCGCTGATTATACACAGAAGAAGCTGATCTGCAGGTACCGCTAACTCAATGTCCGCCGACACCCGCTGATCGTACGGTACACAGTAAACAAGGCAGATTGCCATTTTGTCAGTAGGGAAGGCATGGATCCTGTGTTCCTGCAAAGCAGGGACAAGGATCCATGTCTTCTCCTGGTAAAAGCCCCTCCCACACAGTAGCAAACACAGGCTAGGCACACAGTTAACCTTTTTATCACCTCTAATGTTAACCCCTTCCCAGCTAGTGTCATTAGTACAGTGACAGTGAATATTTTTTGCACTGATCACTGTATTAGTGCCACTGGTTTCCAAAAAAGTGTCAGTTAGTGTCCGATTAGACTGCCGCAATATCCCAGTCCTGCTGCTCATTGCCATTACTAGTAAAAATAATGAATGTATAAACATCCCATATATATATCCCATAGTTTATAGGCATTATAACTTTTGCGCAAATTAATCAATATACACTTATTGAGATTTTATTAACCAAAAATATGTAGCAGAATACATATTGGCCTAAATGTGTGAAGAAAGTAGATTTTTTTTATTGGAAATGTTTTATAGCAGAAAGTATAAAATATTGTTTTTTTTTCATAATTGTTGGCCTTTTTTGTTTATAGGTAAAAACGCAGAGGTGGTCAAATACCAGCAAAAGAAAGCTCTATTTGTGGGAAAAAAGGACATAAATTTTATTTGGGTTCAAAGTTGCGGGGGGGGGGCAGGGAGCGGGTAGGGCGGACTCAATCTCCGCCGGCTACCCGCGATGGCCCCCCGCAGTTAAAGAACGGAGGTCCGTGTAAGTAAACACGGATCTCCATTCTGTTAGAGGGGGAAGGGCTGTGATCACAGGCTTCCTGTATATGGAAGCCGTGATCACTCCCTTCCCCCAGCCAGGCCAGCCCACATACAGTTAGAACACGCCCAGGGAACACAGTTAACCCTTAGAGCGCCCCCTTCAGGTTAACCCTTTCACTGCCAATGGCATTTACACCGTAATCAGTGCATTTTTATAGCACTGATCGCTGTATAAATGCCAATGGTCCCAAAAAAGTGTCAAAATGGTCCGACATGTCCGCTGCAATATCGCAGTACCGCTAAAAATTGCAGATTGCCGCCATTACTAGTAAAAAAAAAATAAAAACCCCAGAAATTAATTCTCATCATCCGTAAACACAGCAACTTTTGTGCAAACCAATCAATAAACGGCGATTGCGATTTTTTTTACCAAAAATATGAGGAAGAATATAAATTGGCCAAAACCAATGGAAAAAATGTTTTTTTATATTTTTTTGGATTTGTATTTTAGCAAAAAGTAAGAAACTTATTTTTTTTTTACAAAATTGTCGCTCTTCTTTTGTTTGTAGCAGTGATTAGAAATGACGCAGAGGTGATCAAATACCACCAAAAGAAAGCTCTATTTGTGGGGAAAAAAAAGAAGCAAATTTTGTTTGGGTACAACGTCACACGACCGCGTAATTGTCAGTTAAAGCGATGCAGTGCCGAATTGCAAAAAGTGCTCTGGTCCTAAAGTGGGAAATCCTTCCGGGGCTAAAGTGGTTAAAGTAATGCAGTGCAGTATCGCAAAAAATGGCCTGGTCAGGAAGGGGCCTAAGCACTTCATTCTGCATTCAGCTGACAGTGTACAAAAGCCCACTGACAGCTGACGTCAATCAACCGGTCCAGGCTCTGGAGAAATCTCATTGACAACGTTGTCATTATATAAACAGTGGAGGGATCATGTATATTCCAATTTTGAGCTTGTTTTTTGATACTTACAATTAAAATAAATTATTTTTATGACATTCTCTTTTTATTATTATTTTTGTCCTTTGACCATTTCCCGGTGGCTCCCTGATATGGTTTCCTTGGGTGACCCTCTGTAGCTACCCCTTTTTGTACGTATCTGGAGAAATCTCGACTTTAATGTTCCTATCCACCCAGATGCCAGCTCAGCCTCCCAGCCTGAGACAGTTGCTCCCGTATCCTCCAGAGCCCAGCATTTCAGTGAGTTCTGGAGGGCAGAGCGGAGAGCGGTGACTGCTCTCTGCTCACTGAAAACCGAAAACTGGGTGATCATCAGTCTTTGATAGCTCAGTTCTTGGTACAGAGGCAGCGGGGGGCAGACTGATGCTCCATCCACCTAGCTGAGCATTAGGGATGGGGTTTGTGTTTGGATGGAACGTATGTTCGATCCGAACATCCCCTGTTCGATACTTCGGGTTTCCCCGAACATTATGGGGCGTTTGCGGCAACTTCGCGCGCCCCATAATGTTTTAAAATGGCGGCGGAATGCCGCCCGCTGATTGGTCAAAGCATGCACATGACTTGCATGCTTTGCCCAATCAGTGAGCGGCCTGCTATGAGAGCTTTGATTGGCTGGATGCCTTTAGCCAATCACTGCACAGCAACAGTCTCAATCCACGCCCCACACTATATAAAGCCGCTCGTACAGCGGCTCTATGATAGTGTGTTGGCGCTGCTTGTAGAGAGAGAGCGTAGGTTCCTGTATCAGGCAGTTTAGATAGCTAGCTTTAAAAAAAAAAACAGTAAAAAACAGACTAAAATCACAGAAAATAGATAGCTAAATAGATAGATAGTTAGATATCTAAAATATATCTGTCAGTTAGTGCAGATAGGTAAGTGTGGAGAAAAAAATATTATATATTTATATATATATATATATATATATATATATACACAGTCTAGTACAGGCAGGCAGTCCCCGAGTTACAAAAGGGTTAGGGACTGTAGGTTTGTTCTTAAATCGAACTTGTTTGTAAGTCGGAACTGTTCATTTGTAAATGTAACTTCAACCTGTGCAGTCATGTGGGATGTTCTGGGCACTGCTGAGGCTGGGCTCCCACATGTGCAGTGCGAATTGAAGCTCGGTTTTCACGGCTAATTTACAAAGTCGTTTTTCATCGTTTCAGGTCAGTTTTTAATCAGGATCAGATCAGGATTGTATCAGTATCAGGTCAGTTTTTGATCAGGATCAGATCAGGATTGTATCAGTATCAGGTCAGAATTGTATCCTGTTCACAACTGAATGGCATGTGCAATTTAGAAGCGTTCTCATAGAAGTCAATGGACCTGAATTTTCACCTGAGCCGGACCTCACTGGACAGGACTCTTTTTCAATTCACACTGAATTCGCACTCTGGATATACCAGACAAATGTAAACAGGCACTCAGTGTGCAGTTGTGTTGTTTGGGGCTCTCATGGCTATGCTATACAGCACTGTGGGATGTGTCTGGAGCTGCTCGGCTCAGTTCGTAAGTAGGAGTCATTCGTAACTCGTATGTTCGTAACACGGGGACTGCCTGTATATATATATATATACTGTATATATATATATATATATATATATATATATACATATGCGCACAGTGTGCTATATATCAGTGTACACTGTACATACCGTATATAGTCCACTTGACGTGGTGTATAAAAATATATACAGCCTGGTATATATATATATTATATATATATATGCATATATATATAAATATACACACAGTGTATTGAGCGTGCTCTAAATATCTGAACCTAAGGTATATAGTCCACTTGACGAGGTGTATAAAAATATATATAGCCTGGTATATAAATACATATATATATATATATACACACACACAGCGTATTGAGCGTGCTCTATATATCTGTACCTAAGGTATATAGTACACTTGACGTGGTGTATAAGAATATATACAGCCTGGTATATATATATATATATATATATATATAGATATATATATATATATACACACACAGCGTATTGAGCGTGCTCGATATATCTGTACCTAAGGTATATAGTCCACTTGACGTCGTGTATAAAAATATATACAGCCTGGTATATATATATATATATATATATATATATATACACACAGTGTATTGAGTGTGCACTATATATCGGTGCATTAAGGGGGTGTACGGTACATAGTACAGTGTAGTGTGGTGCTAAAAAAAAAAAAAAAAAAAAATCATGTCAGGAAGGCCTCAAATGAGAGGCAAACTCTCCCAGGCCACTAAAAGAGGGCAAGCAGCCTCTGTGTCTTCAGTGAAAAGTGGTGGTGCTGGACGTGGTGCATCCTCTGCAGGCAGGTCACGCTTGTCCTTTTTTTCTGCTGCCAGACGTGCTATTGAGCCACAACATGCAGAAGAGTTGGTGGAGTGGATAACAAAGCCGTCCTCATCCTCCTCATCCTCTGTCACCCAGGCTCGTACAAGTTTTCCTTCCAAGGCATCTGGCAAAGCGGGCTATTCCACTGGATCCTTGTCCACAGTTACTCCTTCTGTAGCCCCACCATCATGCATGGAGGAGTCACCTGAATTGTTCGATCATAGTGCCGATTACATGCTCATGGAGGATGAGCAGCAGTTTGAAGGCTCCAATGTTGGTTCCCAGGTTGAGCAAGGGAGTAGCATGAGCCTAGAGACAGGGGGTGCCACAAAAGGACAAGAAACTAGCAGTCATGTTCCCCCAGCTGCAGCATACTGACAAGTATGCTCCAGTGATGAGGAGGGAGGGGATGATGAGGACACGGACCGTACTTGGGTGCCTGAGAGAAGAGAGGAGGAAAGTGAGGAGGAGACGGCCCAACTCCAACAAGGCAGGATGTCCTCCAGGGGCCAGCTAAAGGGCAGCCACCCAATTGCATCAGCACACAGAGCTCCACAGGTGAAGGGCGCTACTGCCTCTACACGACTTCCAAAATGTCTTTGGTGTGGGCATTTTTCAGCACACGTGCAGTAGATCACACCGTTGCCATTTGCAATCTATGTCTGAAGCGGGTCAAGCACGGCCAGGACTCCAGCCGCTTGGGCACTACTGTCTTGACAAGACATATGACGACCAGCCATGCAGTCCGTTGGCAAGAGTACCTTAAGAAGCCACACCAGAAAACAAGGCAGATTCCTCCTTGCTCCTCATCTGGGATCTCAACCCCTACTATACCTGCAGTCCTCTCCAAAACCTGCACTGAGAGGAATGAAGGTGTACCAATGCGTGCCACAACTAGTACTTGCAGCCAACAATCTGCTAGCAGTACACCACCAGGTGAATTCAGCAGGCAAATTTCCCTACCACAGTTACTAAACCGTAAAAAGAAATACAGTCCCAGCCACCCGCATGCTCATCATCTTAATGCTAGCTTGGCCAAATTGCTAGCACTCCAACTGCGGCCTTTTCAGCTGGTAGACTCTGCGCCCTTTCGTGAATTTGTGGAATGTGCTGTCCCACAGTGGCATGTTGCCAAAAGAGATTTCTTTTCACGTAAGGCCATTCCAGCTCTCTACCATCATGTGGAAGGCAATGCTTTGGCCTCGTTGAACAGTGCGGTCAGCAGCAGGGTTCATATTAACGCTGACTCATGGTCAGCAGGCACGGTCAGGGATGTTACCTTTCCTTCACAGCGCACTGGGTAACTCTGCTGGCAGCTGGGAAGGATGCAGTACAGGGTTCAGTTTTGGAAATAGTTCCACCACTACGCCTCCAAAAAGCTGGTGGTGATTTTTCCACGTTATATCTCAAATTCCGCGCTAAGGATAATGAGGTACTGCACTGTAGTTATATGGGGGAAGCTGCCCTGCCAAAGTTCCCCGTGGGGAAAAAATTATTAAAACAACAAGTAGACAGATGGTGCTAACCCCAGAGGTGTCCCTCTCTCTTAAAGTGAACTCTAAAAAGGAGTGTTAGAAGTAATAAATAAATATAAAAAATACAAAAACAATATATATATATATATATGTGTACCTCACCGTGTGCCTTCGCACCAAGGGCGATAAATATAAATGTAAATATAAATGTACATTAAATAGTGTTAAAATAAATCTAAAGTGGCAGTGCTCCAAAAGTCCAATTCAGCAATAGTGTATATGTAAAGAAAGCCCACAATATCCTTAAACAGTGTGAAAATAATATAAGAATATAAAAAATTCTAATGAGTCTCTGGAAAAAATAAAAACTCAGAACTTTAACCAATCCGTGCATTAGTGCTTATTCAGTGATATTCATACTTGATCCAGGGTAAAAAGTGGTGACTTCACACTGTGCTCCCCTCCTGTATCCCTACTCACCAGAACCCTGCACCCCTGGACACAACTATGAAGGACATGTTATTGTCTTTACAGACCTCACTCATGTCCAATATTTCATCCATCTTTGTCAAAGTTACAAACGACATACGCCAAATTGACAACAGGATCCAGCACTTAGAAGAAAAAATGTCTGACTGTACGCACACAGTAAATAACCTCATAGATGCCTATACTGACCAAAAAGGGGACATGACATGGATCAGGGACAAGCTGGCCGACCTCGAGGACCGCAGCAGATGGAACAACCTGAAACTGCGGGGGGTCCCTGAGTCGGTTCTACCCCAAGGCCTTCTAAAATATGCCACGGATCTATTTTCGTCCCTGCTTCCCACGTTGTCCCCGACGGACCTGATTATCGATCGGATACACAGGATCCCTAGGTCCAGCCACCTGGAAGAAAATGTCCCTAGAGATGTCCTCATGAGAATACATTTTTTCTCCACCAAGGAACAAATTCTATCCAGAACGCGTCAAATGCCCACATTTCCAGCCCCATACGAAAGGATCCAAATTTACCCTGATCTTTCTAAACACACCCTACAAGCCCGCAGGGAATTAAAGACAGTCACCAAAGCTTTATCCAATCATAAGATCTTATACAAATGGCGCCATCCAGCCACAATCCTGACCACGCACAACGGGAACACTCATGCCATCTCGTCCTTAGAGAAAGACATGCACCTTCTCCACTTATGGGGCATTATACCGGAGCCGCCGGGAGATTCTGCTTATACACACAAGCGAGGAGTCCCACAACCCCAAAGGAAACCTAACAAGAATGACCACAACCCCAGTTACAAGTGATGTAAGCCTGAGAGCAAAACACTACGAATCCCCTGGTCAAGCACAATGCTCGACTTGTTGAGTTCAGTAGACTTTACCCCCTTTTATCTTGAAGCGGCTACTC
Organism: Glandirana rugosa; assembly: GCA_018402905.1. Classification (NCBI taxonomy): domain Eukaryota; kingdom Metazoa; phylum Chordata; class Amphibia; order Anura; family Ranidae; genus Glandirana; species Glandirana rugosa. Next base: position 320,737 of record BLSH010540929.1, read on the forward strand.
AGTTATCTCGCCACAAGTTTCTTGTTAAAGTTGTTACCGTTCTTCTGTTCATAAGCAATCAATACAAGAAGTGGTATAATACTCTTTCGTTTCTCTTTTATACTCCGCCTCACCTCCTTCTACCTAGTCTCTCTCTCTTCCCCTTCCCTGTCTATTTACTCTTCTCCACTGTCCCAAGCAGTCTACCATTAAACGTCGGATCCAAAGAACCCCTCAGAGACAAATCTTCACACTGTAAGAGAGGACCAACACATAAACCTTCAGAAGAGACCCATCTCAGCATCTTCAAGCATCCTCATACAGACTACAAAACAGTGAGTTGACCTACGTAGCACTCCACACAACCTTTACCATGCCGATTAACATTCTCTCTATTAACGTAAACAGACTGGATCACCCAGTCAAACGTGCCTCTCTTTGGAAAACGGCACTTCAGCACAATAGTGACTTATTGTGTGTCCAAGAGACCCACTTTCTTAAAGACCAACATCCACGATGCACCCACCCCCAGTTCACGCACTATTTCGAGGCCTCCTATACAAAAAAACAAAGAGGAATTCTCATAGCCGTTAGGAATACGGTAAACTTTCAGCTCCACCAGTCCGTTACAGACCCAGAAGGACGCTACATAATTCTGGTGTGCAAAATTAACTCAATAGACTTTACCCTAGTCACCCTGTATGCTCCCAATCAGAAGCAGATGTCTTTTATCAAAGCGGTAATCAAATCTGTGAAAAAACTCCAACATGGCCATCTTCTCCTCTGTGGAGATTTCAACATTGTTCCTAACACGAAGAGGGACACGTCAGCTAATGTTAGAAGATATAAGTCCCCACTGGGAAACCTTTTGATCTCCAACGAGTTAATGGACGTGTGGAGGTGCTGTCACGCGAGTGAGAGGGACTATACTTATCTCTCTCCCCGTCACAACACCTACACACGTATTGATTTGTTTATTTCTGACAGATTGCTTTTGAGAAATGTGCTTTCCTCTGTGATCCACACTGTCACCTGGTCTGATCACGCACCCATCAGCATTACACTAGTAGATAATTCCAACAATCCACACGCATATAGTTGGGTGCCAATTCCTATCTCCTACAAAATGACCCACACAAAACCACCCTCCAGAACCACCTTGAAAACTATTTCAACAATAATGTTGACGAAACCACAGACCCGGTGACGGTGTGGCTTGCCCATAAGGCAGTACTAAGAGGTTATATTATACAAATGGGATCTAGAGCTAAGAAACAGAGATTTGCACGGTTAGAGGAGCTTAACGCAGCAATTGCAGATGCAGACCAAAAGAACAAAGTCTCCCCCTCCCCATTTCTCCAAAACAAACTTTTCAATTTGCGCCTCGAGCTACGCTCCCTTCTTCTGGAGTCCTTTGAGTGATCCCAGAGGAAAATAAAAGTCAAATCATACACTACAGGGAACAAACAAGGCGGGTAAGGCCATGGCCTCCCGAATTAAAGGGCACCGCATTAAAACCAGAATCATAAAGATAATCCACCCATCCACCAACAAAATAATTCTCAAACCCCAAGAAATAGCAGATACTTTCAGCCAATACTACAGCGAACAACATACAACCTAAAAGACGATCCGCTTACCCACCAACCAACACATCAGGAAATACAATCATTCCTACAACATATTAACCTTCCCTCCCTAACGCAAGGACGGATCAGTGATTTAAATAAACCTTTCACCACCTCTGAACTAGCGGACATTATCTCCCATCTCCCTCCATCCAAATCTCCTGGCCCCAACGGTTTCCCCGGGGAGTATTACAAGCAGTTCCAAGAGATCCTCATACCCCACTTAAAACAGGCCCTAAACCGAATCGCCTCCTCCTCCACCATCCCAGCTGAAATGTTAGAAGCCACTATTATCACACTCCCTAAGCCTGATAAAGACCCTTCCTCCCCAAAAAACTACCCGCCCATCTCGCTATTGAACCTGGACCTGAAGATCTTTGCCAAACTACTAGCTAATAGACTGGCTACGCTACTCCCAACCCTCATCCATGATGACCAAAACGGGTTTACGAAAGGCCGACAATCCTCAGACGCCACCAGGAAGATATTAGATTTGAATAATTTCGCGGAAACATCTGGAACGCCTTCTTTGCTCCTATCTTTGGATGAAGAGAAGGCGTTCGATAGAGTAAATTGGACGTACCTCTCCTCGGTCCTATCCAAATTTGGCTTTACTGGACGATTTCTAGATGCGGTCATGACCCTATACTCCACCCCATCGGGAAGAGTTACTACCTCAGAAGCCCTATCAAAGCCGTTCCTAATAACCAATAGCACGAAGCAAGGTTGCCCCTTGTCTCCCCGGATTTTCAACTTAATGATCAAACCCCTAGCAGAACACATCAGATCTAACACCAATATCAAAGGCTGACGACGTCATATTAATCCTCACTAACCCCTCTTCCTCACTCCTTGAAGTCCAGAAGATTTTGTCCTGGTTCAGTAAGGTCTCTTTTTACAAACTAAATGACTGCAAATCTTCCATTTTAGCTCTTAAACTGGATGCCACAACCCAACCTTTACTGCAGCAACAATTCCCGTTTGTGTGGGCCAAGAACAGTATAACCTATCTCGGTATCAAACTTACTAAAACGTCCAAAGCTCTCTTTAGAAAAATTATCTCCCGTTCCGCACCAAGTTACAATCAGATCTCACTACCATGTCTAAACTGGAGTTTTCCTGGATGGGCAGATTGTCTGCTTTGAAAATGATACACCTCCCGAAAATCCTCTATTTATTTAGAACACTTCAGATTGCTATCCCATCCTCCTACTTCCATTCCCTACAGCGCATACTCTCAGCATTCATATGGGCCGGGAAAAAACCCAAAGTAGCTCACAGAATTTTGATCAGGCAGAGACAGGTAGGAGGAGCCGGATATATAGACTTTGCAAATTACTACAAGGCAGCAATACTAGCAAACCTGACCGACTGGTTCCGCCCTACTCCCATATCCACTTGGAGGAGAATAGAAGCCTCCTTTATGCCAACCCACACCCTAGGAGACTGGTTACTCTCCTAACCACTAACACCCAGGACACCAACTCATATCCCTCTAGCAATGCAAGCACCAGTCTCGGTCTGGAGAGCACTGATTAAGGAATCCTTTGAGAATCCTACTGCAATCCCTATCCAAATTCCCATTTCAGCATTGTCATGTATCATTGACTCGATCCACACCTCAAGATGGCAGAAAAAAGGCATTCACTTTGTCAATAACCTCTTTGTAAGACATACTAAAATTCCCAAATCCTTCCCCTCTCTCCAAGAGGAATACAAGTTGCACACATCGGAAGCATACACCTACCTACGCATCCAACACTGCATTGCACGCTTCAGCGCTTTCCCAACAGATTTGGACTCACTATACTTCTCCACAGCCGCATTCCAAAGCCATTGCGCCTTTCTACAACACACTCCAGCAAAAAAGCGTCCCACACAAGATACGACCCTATTTAATATGGGAACAAGATATCAACCTGGAGTTTACCACACAACAATTGAAGGGGACACTTACCCATACATTCCAGGTCACTAGAAATTCCACTCTCTGGGAAATTACCTTAAAAATATCGCAAAGATGGTACCTCACTCCCATAAGAATTGCTAAATTCAGCCCCAACACCTCTCCCAAATGCTGGAGGAATTGCGGCATTGATGGTGATCTCTACCACACCATGTGGTCTTGCCCTTCATTAAAACCCTACTGGTCCGCAGTGTTTGACCTAATCTCTAAAGTCGCAGAGAAGCACATTCATCCAACACCCGCACTAGGCATTCTATCCCTGAACATAGGAGACTTTCCATCCACTCTCCGACACCTCGTCATCAACATCCTACTGGCCGCCAGAATAGGCATAACGAGAAAGTGGAAATGTCCACTCCCTCCCACAATACAAGAAGTCATAGAAACGACCGATTTACACTGCACTTACGAACATATTATGGCCAACTCCTTAGGAAATACGGACTCCACGGTCCGAAAATGGACAGCATGGTATCGATGGAAATCCTTATATCTATGATAGATCTTTGTACTTTGGGTCTGCTCATTACAGATGGAAATGTAATCTCATCTCATTCCCAGGAGTTGCGCAGCTCCCTTCTCACTAGCGAAAAATATGCCCTTCTTTGGTCGCAGCAAGTACCCAATGGGGTGACCAAGGGGCGAGGAAGTATGGGATACTTCCTCAACTAGTCATCCGGCTGGAAGTCGCTTTAAGCTCTACGAACGTGCTCTATGATATAGAGGGAGAGCTGCATTGCTCCGGGGACCTCTCTCTTCTTCCTTTTACCTCTGCTTCTTCCTTTCTCTCTTTCTTCTCCTTCCTCCTCATACCCTTGCCTTCCTTGGTACTCTAACTAACTACGATTGTAATAGTTTCAGATGTACTTGCTACCCCGGTTATCCTTATGACATGTAACATTGTATTTGTACCATGCAGACATAGGTCTGCTACACATGTACGTATCCCTATGTTCCCTTCCCCTTCATATGTTGTACAATTACTTCAATAAAAATCTATTGAATTAAAAAAAAAAGAGTAACTGCAAGTGGTTACAGTGTGCTGGCACCACCTACGCACAAGGCCCAGTTTTTGGCCACCTGTTTGACTGGGGGCTTTCGTCACTATTTGAAAACTAATTGACAACTTCAGGCCCAGTTCCTCCGTCCAACAAGAGTAACTGCAAGGGGTTACAGTGTTCTGGCACCGCCAACACACAAGGCCCAATTTTTGGCCAACTGTTTGACTGGGGACTTTCGTCACAATTTTAAAACTAATTGACAACATCAGGCCCAGTTCCTCCTTCCAACAAGAGTAACTGCAAGGGGTTACAGGGTTCTGGCACTGCCAACACACATGGCCCAATTTTTGGCCACCTGTTTGACTGAGGGCTTTCATCACAATTTGAAAACTAATTGACAACATCAGGCCCAGTTCCTCCGTTTAACAAGAGTAACTGCAAGGGGTTACAGTGTTCTGGCACTGCCAACACACAAGGCCCAATTTTTGGCCACCCGTTTGACTGGAGGCTTGCGTCACAATTTTAAAACGAATTGACAACATCAGGCCCAGTTCCTCCGTCCAACAAGAGTAACTGCAAGGGGTTACAGTGTTCTGGCACTACCAACACACAAGGCCCAATTTTTGGCCACCTGCTTGACTGGGGGATTTTATTACAATTTTTTAAGTAATTTACAACAGCATGGCCCGCTCAAAAATTTAGGTCAGGTCTGGTATGGTATTTAAGGGGAACCCCGTGCCAAAATTAAAAAAAAAAAATGACGAGCGGTTCCCCCCAAAATCCAAACCTGGCCCTTCAGGTGTGGTATGGAATTTAAGGGGAACCGTCCCACCAATTTTTTTAAAAAAAAATTACGTGGGGTCCCCACCAAAATCCAAACCAGGCCCTTCAGGTCTGGTATGGATTTTAAGGGGTACCCCGCACCAAATTTTTTTTAAAAATGGCGTGGGGTCCCCCCCAAAATCCAAACCAGACCCTTATCCGAGAACGCACCCCTGGCATGGCAGGAGGGGGTGGGGACGAGCGAGCGCCCCCCTCCGAACCATACCAGGTCACATGCCCTCAACATGGGGAGGATGCTTTGAGGCCCACCCCAAAGCACCTTGTCCCCATGTTGATGGGGAGAAGGGCCTCATCCCCACAACCCTGGCAGGTGGTTGTGGGGGTCTGTGGGCAGGGGGCTTATCAGAATCTGGAAGCCCCTTTAAAAAGGGGGCCCCCAGATCTTCATCTTCATCTTGATCTTCTTTCTTCTTTCCTTGCCGCCGCTCTCTCTGCTGCAGCAGTCTGGCCCCTGCGCGTCTTTCCAAATGGGCGGTCTTCACGATGACAATACTTTTATAAGAAGGGGTGGGGCCACCCAGTGACGTAACTGAGTGAACCCGCCCCTTCTGACATCATATGATGTTTTCGCTGTGTTTTGGCTGAAGTCCCTGCCCCATAGTGATGGCAACCTGTCAATCAAACGAGAACCCGGATAGGCTACTGCGGTCGGGGAAAGCAGCAAACTCCGATTCCCGTGGACACCTGAGAGGACTGCACAGGATGAACGAACAGGAAGAGCTCTGCACAGTCTTCCTGTTCATTCACAAACAACAACGTTTACTATGCTTCCGTTATGAATGAACACAGTGAGTGATCGGTACCGATCACTCACTGTTTTCATTCAGAAAAGGAAAGGGCTGGTAAATGGCATAATTACCAGCCCCTTCCCACTTTCTCCATCCTGAAACTATCCCTCTCAGCAGCCAGTGGGAAAAGTGAAGAGGGGAAGCTGGCATCGCTACAAGGGGAGCAGGACCAGGGGAGAATAGAGGGGGCCCAGGCAGCAGAAGGAAAGGGAGCCTGGACCCTGCATTTTCCTCCTGCTCCTGAATTCCGGCGAGATGCGAAGGGGGAGAAGTCAGCTTTCAGCTGCTGCAAGAGGAAAATACAGGGGTTTAATTCCAGTAAAGATGACCTCCGCTTTTGGTTCCAGGGGTAAGCAAGGAAGGGACGTGATCTACCCACCACCTGCCTGCTATCGACAGGTAGATCGCGATCGATGGGTTGCTGACTCCTGTTCTTGGGCCATCATTTCTGGTTAACTGAAATTTGATGAGATGTAAACCATTGCCTGTGGACAATTTTGGACAATAATTTGTTGCTATTTTGTGGGCACACAAAATTTGAGGTCTTTGCTGTCTTTAATGTATATATGGAACCAGCACAGCAGAAGACAATTAATCATATGTGTGTGTATAAATATATATATGTGAATAAATAAATAGACACAAAGTAAGCAAATATTTAAATCTGAGGGGGGCTGCACGTGTATCTGTTATAAAAACCAAAAGAATAATAGAAGCCAAAGAATCCCGCTCCCCTCACAAAGTGATAATCTTCCAACCACCTCTTAAAATATGCTCACTCACTCGGAAGCTCCGTCACTTCCGCTATCTGCAATGTAGGTGGACTGCATTCGGCGTCCCCTGTTTTTTAAACCGCATATAGCTTTTTACCAATAAACAAACGTACTTTTTTTTTGTTCTGTCTTTTTTTTTTCCCCTCCATTGAGCACAAGGAAGATCTATGCCAGCAGAGTTATCCCTTGGAGCCGAGGAGGATAAGCTTTCTACTTATCAAACAAGAGCATCTGAGATTTGTGTCATGGGAATCCACTCCATTTGGTGAGTAGGCTGTGTGACCGGGGTGTCAGGTGGAGGATTGTCACAGTATTAAAAGTGCTACAGCGGCTTGCTATCGGTCCATTCATGAACATATTTATTCATCTATTTGCTTTTGAAGTCGCATATATCATCCATTAATTTGGCTGAAGACTGGATGGTTTGGAACTATTTGGACTCATTAGCACCATTGTACTAAGGCTTTGCACTTTTTGGCATTTTGCACATATATATATTTTTTGCAAGTTTTGCACAGTTCAATTGCAGATATTGACTATTGTTTTATTTGTATCATATTCACATTTGCATTGACCTTGTGTGACCTGTGTGGGGTATGGTTTGCACCCAGCCACCAGATTGTACTGGGTATTGATGTAGCACTTGCACTTTATTACGAGCACTTCAGTTGGGGCACACCCAAGGTATTTTTGCTGTCTTTAAGTCTATTTATTTAGGCCACACAACCTCACCTTTTATATTTTATAGAAGAGACAGAGAATTTATTGCACTTGTGTGTAGGGATGCACCGATACCTATACCGGTATCGGTATCAGGGCCGATACAACCATTGCATCTCTAAAGGCTCAAAAAAAAAAGGTTTTTTCCTTTTTTTTTCCCTGCCCAGAGAAGTATTTATTTCAGGCTTTCAGTCTAAGGGATGCCAGCAAAATGTCAGCAGTTTGGAAGTATTTTAACATTAGTGAAACCAACGCATGCATTGCCGTCTGCAAACTTTGTTCTGCTAAAATATCATGAGGAGAATCAAAAGTTAGTTTTTATAATACCAGTAATCAAATAAAACACCTCAAAATGAAACACAAGACTGAGCATGGAGAATTTACCATCACTACTAGCACTGGCACTCAGCAGCTGATTGCAGCAAACCCTTTCAAGACGCAAAAAATATTGCATGGATAAGCCAAGGGCTATGAAAATATCGGAGGCCGTTACCCAATTCATCGTTCTTGACGATCAGCCACTATCAATAGTTGACAATGTGGGTTTTCGCAGAGCATGAAATTCCCAGTCGCCGTTACATCACAGATGTCATCTTGCCTCAATTGCACAACACAGTGAAGAAACACATTACCAACATGCTGCAGGAGGACATAAAGGCTATCAGTTCCACCACTGACATTTGGAGCAGTAGTGTAAGTCCTGTGTCTGTAATTAGCTTAACTGCACAATGGATTGATGGCAATTTCTCTCTTCAGCAAGTCATGCTCCGCGCAAAGACATTTCAAGGCTCTCACACAGGCCAAGCTATAACGAGCATACTTGAAGTAATGCTTGACTCTTGGGCCATTCCCAAAAGTTCTGTCCATGTGGTAGTCCGGGATAATGCCAGGAATATGATAAAAGGTGTGAAAGATACTGGTCTTCAGAGTCTTTCCTGTGTGGCACATACACTACAGCTGGCTGTCTCAGAGGGTCTTTTTGCACAGTGCAGCATTGCAGATGCTGTGGGAGTTGGGCGCAAAATAGTTGGCCACTTTAAACATTCAAACCTGGCGCATTCTCGGCTGCAAAATATTCAGCTCTAATTTGGTCAACCCATGAAAAGACTTCAACAAGATGTTCAGACTCGCTGGAACAGTACATTTTACATGCCGCAGTCTCTGATTGAGCAGAAGCGGGCCATTGGAGTATATGTGTCAGAATATGAGCTGCCTGCAACTATCACTGCAAATCAGTGGAATCTCATGGAAAAGACGATCACCATCTTGGCTCCCTTTGAAGAATTGACTCAGCATGTGAGTTGTTCAGATTATTTTGCCTCCAGCAATCACAGTGCTACAGAGATTGGCATTGAAAGAAATAGATGAGGACCGCGGTGTTAAAAAGATGAAGAACACGTTGCTTGCTGCTTTGCAGAAATGCTTCTCTGACATGGAGAAAAACCCACTCTACTGCATCGCTACCTTACTCGATCCAAGGTAGGTAATTGCTACTGCCTACTAATCTATCATGCCTTGCTGTGGTTTTGGTTACTTCATTTCCGACCGATCAAACTCTTCTTGCTGGGTCCCCCATCGGCACTCCTGGCTCCTTCCCTTGTAGCAGTGCAAGTGGGCCACTCCTGGCTCCTTCTCTTATAGCAGCGGGCCACTCCTGGCTCCTTCCCTTATAGCAGTGCCAGTGGGCCACTCCTGGCTCCTTCCCTTATAGCAGTGGGCCACTCCTGGCTCCTTCCCTTATAACAGTGGGTCCACAGCAAGCTTCCACAGTTGTTATTGCTGCTGGTCTTTGCATGATTGACATTGTTGTCTTGCTTTTCCTTCTTCTTCTAGATATAAAGATTGGTTCTTCTCAAATGCAGATGCTGGCAGGCAGGCCAAAGAAATGTTCCAGCTGAAAATGCAAGAAATATCTGTACAGGGAGCTACACCCAACAAACCACCATCTGCCAAAAAGCCTCACACAGACCAACAGTCAAGTACCACATCCCCTACTACTACAACCAGCAGTGTGGACAGTGTTTTTCAAGAAATTGCTTGTTCATCTACATTTGAGAACAGTGCTCCCACAACTGCTACCATACAACTCGAAGCATATCTTGGAGAGGTCACTGTGCCTTGTTCGGAAAACCTCTTGAGTATTGGGCAATCAATAAACTTACAAATAAATTTCCCACTCTGGGCCACATGGCATAAAAATATCTATCAGCTCCTTGCAGTAGTGTGGAAAGTGAGAGATTGTTCAGTGCAGCGTCACACATTCTGATTGACACCAGAAACCGCCTTCTAACTGAACATGCAGAGGTTCTTCTGTTTCTTAAAAAAAACTTGACACATTTGAATTGGAAAAATAACACCTGTCCTGTACTGCACAGTTGGCACGCTTCAGCTCATCCTCAAAGCAACTGTTCCAACTTTTTGTGAGCTGTAGAAGAAGCAGCTACTTTCAGCTGGTGTTGTGCGTGAGGCCTTACTGCAGTCCTTGGTCCTTCCCATCCTTGAATGAACAAATCTGTTTCTTTCACGAGTTTCTTAAGAAGTTGAAGTAGAAGCAAGTGCCTAAAAAAAAGGTTTTATATCTGAAAAAAAAGTTTACACATTTTTTTTACAAATTAATGTAAGTTTTGAGGTACTGTTCTAGAACTTCTAGTTCATCCTCCTCATGCCTTACATTATTTAACTACACTACTACTGGATTGCACTGTGCCACTTGGGTTGTGAAGTTGAACTGTTCTCACGTCACCAATGATGACATTTTTTTCTGTGAAATCTGAGATTTCATGTTTTTTCAAGGCAAAACATTCATGCACTGTTGGACAATGCATCTCAAAGCAGCTACTCCTCCAGGTGTCTGTGAGCTGTTTCTCTGCCTGTTAGCTCCCCTCCATAGTTAGCCTATGTGTCCATTGCGCAATCAGTCCAAGTCACACTATATGCGGTTTCCGCAGGAGTTTAGTGTCAGGAAAGTTTACTGGCAGAAAAAAAACAAGGTTTATCTGTCTGTAAACTGCCCTGTCACTCGACTCCTAGCTGAAAGCGCATATAGTGTGCAATGGACAGCAGTTAGTCACATAGGCTAACATGGAGGGGGCAGTCAACAGGCGGAGTAAAGCTCAAATGCCTGGAGGAGCAAGCAATTTCCTTTGAGCTGAATTGTGCATGGCCTTACTATAATGCCATCTATGCTTGAGGTACTGTTCTTGCCCCTCGTGCCTAACATTATTTAACCAACTGTATGGTATTGCAGGCTGCAGCACTTGGGTTGTGGACTTGATGTGATGTAAGTAACTAAGTTTAAACATGATGTCATGATGATGACATTTCAGTTCTCTGAAACTGTAGCTTTTTTCAAGGCATGGCATCATGCACAGTTGAACAATGCAGTTGCTCCAGGTGTTTTAGCTGTTTGAGCTATTTTTCTGTGTTAACTCCCCTCAACTGCCTAACTGTCCAACTGTCTATGGCCAAGCATGCATTGCACACTATAGGTCTTCCAGGAGTTTAGTGGCAGGGAAATTTACAGGCAGAAAAAATCCTAAGGTTTCATTTGGATTTTTTCTTCTGCCTGCCTGCCACTAAACTCCTGAAACACCTATATTGTGCAATGCCTGACCAATGGACACATAGCATTGGCTAACAACATGGAGGGGAGTTAACAGGCAGAGAAATGGCATAAACAGCTCAAACACCATCAGTTGCTTTGAGCTGCATTGTGCATGAGGCCTTACTGGCACTGCAGTGCTACTGCTGCTAAGTGATAACACATCCTACTTTCCATCCTGGAACAAATAATTCATTTGTTCTGTGACTGTCTGTGAAATGTGTTTCTTTCACAAATGTGTAAGAAGTTGCACTAGAAACAAGCACACATGACATGTTGTTTTTTTTTGTTTTGTTTGGTTTTTTTTACAAAAGGCTATGTCTTTTTGAGTTTTTGACTTAGTCAGAATGATACTGTTCTAGTTCCTGTTCTGTTCTTGCTCCTCCTCATGCCTAAACTACAGAACTGTATTGCACTTGGTTGGTTGTGAACTTGTTGTGATGTTTACATGTCATTGACATTATTTACCATGTTCTGTGCAATTTGAGCTTTCAGAACTTTTTGACAAGCAAATAAAAGCATTTTATTTGTTTTATCAGTCTTTTGGAGTTCCATTTCTTCATTTCCTAAAGAAAACTAACAGAAATCTGCATTCCCTTTTAAAAATGGTCACATGAGCAAAAAATAGGTATCGGTAATCGGCATCATCGACTACCTAAGGTAAAGTATCGGTACTCATACTCGGTGCCATAAAAAGTGGTATCGGTGCAACCCTACTTGTTTGCATTAAAATTAATTTGATGAATTTGTTTTTACTGAAAGTGTACAAATGCATAAACAGGTGTCACATAAAAACTGCAACTGATATCATTTTATTCTTTGGGTCCTCGGTTTGCAGAAAACCGAAAAAATTTTCAGGTTTTATAAATGCGCTTGCATGTAAAGAAAAATGCATTTCGCTTCATGGGAGCAACTTATGAAACAAAAGTCTGTTAATGTAGCCAGTAGCTGGATATTTACATTTACTGCAATCAGAAGACACTTTTGGTGTTAATTATAATGCAGCTGTTCCCCTCTATTGTTCTTGGATTACCTATTTGTCCCATCAACCAATACTCCTTGCATATAATTAAAATAACGGAAAGCTAGCCAAAGACCTTTTGAATTGTCAAGCAGTAACACTGGACTACTTCTACTTTTCTCCTCACTTAGGAGTACATCACTTTGTTGAAGTTACCAAGGCTGCATTTCACCAAAGAATTCTATAAGAGCAGGTTGAATAATGCTATAGTTACTGTTTGCTGGAGTTGTACTTGTTTACCTATTACGTTGCTGTGATGTGAGTGAGCAGTAGAGAGTGGTCTGACACTAGCAGGAGTCATTCCTCTACTCTCCTGTGTCCCACTTACATGGGCAGTATATGCATTTGTTGGGTCTAAGAAAATTAACATACATTAAGTGATATTTCTGAACCAAAATGTGATAGTTTTCCTTTTACCAATAATACCTTGTGTGAGTAATTCCGCCCTCTTGGGTTAAAATTCAAGTGTATTCTTTTGAGTCTTTCTTTAATATATCTTTTGAGTAAAGTTACGGATTCAATTCAATTTGGTGTACCTCTTTACTGCGGTCACTTTTTAAAGGGAAACCAGAAAAATGTTTGAACCCAGTGTGTCAGAGGTGGCAGAGGACCCACAGGGTCAGGGAAACCAGAGGGGCATTGATACTTCTTGCGACCCTCAAGAGGGCAGCGCTACATAAGCAAAAAGGAAGACTAGAGATATACAGTCAAATAGCATTTTCATGATGAGGTCTGCTATGTTGTATAATTGTTCTTTTGTTACCAAGCATGACAGAAAATAGACAGGATCACTTTTCAAAAGATTCAACAAAGGTTCAATGAATGTTTAAGAAATGTTCAGTAAATTATAAGACAGGTCCAAAAGTCCAGGTACAAAATGGCTAGATATAATCATCAAAATTATTTCTAATAGTCTGATACAGCAACCAGTGAGGCTAAAATGCAAGGTTGGTAAAAGTTTGTTCACTTATGATCATTTTGACAAAGAATATTCTTCCAGTTGTTGAGTCTCCATTAAGTTTTAAAAAGCTAGCCCAACTCTTTCAATCTGTTGAGATGGATTAAAACCAATGAAGTGTCTTGCTGGCTTATCTTACAAATGCTTTTATCTCGGAGGTGTAACAGGAAAAAATATCATCATCAAAGCTCAATAATTTTAACATAAATGGTGTACACCACATGTGTCAAACACAAGGCCCGTGGGCCGAATATGGCCCTCTAGGCAATTTCATGTGGCCCTCGCATCTCTCCTGCAGCTGTGGCAACCCCCTTGTTTCTGCTCCCACCTTGTATTAGCAATCAGCAGCAGAGAGGAGGACAAAACTCCTCCTACAGATCCTGTGCTTCCCACTGCAGCTACAGTACCCAGGTCGTCTCCACCTCCCCTGGTCTCACCAATTAGCAGACTCCAGCCCTCTTCTGGTCCTCTTCCAGACCCTGTACTTTCTGCTTCCCAGCTCCACCCCCAGATTCTTTCTGGCAGCAGCACAAGGTAAGGGGAGTGCACTGTGTTGTAAGGGAGGGTGGGGGACTCTTGACTACTAATGGGGGTTGACATCTGATGTAAGGGTGGGTGGGGTGTTCTGCAGATCTAGCCTTACAGATAGGATACAACCAGCCCTTTGAGGGCAACCATAATGCTCATGTGGCCTGCAATGAAATTAAGTTTGACACCCCTGGTGTGCACACTAATAAAATGATAACTTCCCTAAAATAAATATTATAAAATGTTAAAAATATATTTCTTTCTTTTCTTCCTTTTAGGTCACGTAAGAACATAAGATGTTGCGAAGAACATCGAAAACACTTTGCTTCATTGCATTCTTTTCTATTTTGCTTTTGGGACTGTTTATCACTTATTTTATGAATTTCACTTCCTTGCTAACTCCTGTTTCGGGACACCAATGTAAGTATTATACAAATAAAGTGCAACTTAAGTTCTGCAGTATGGGCTGAAGGGCACCATAGGCAGGGCCTGTAAACTCTTTCCTGTCACTAACTGTAAGTATAACCATGGGCGTCCGCAGATGTTTTTTCAGGGGGGGGGGGGCATCATTGTAAGGTCACCCATGCCCTACCCCTTTTTGACAATGTCATTATCACATTATCGCGGTCAGAGACCGCAGTCATTGTACAGGAAACAGTCAGAGACTGCAGACATAGTACAGGAGAAGGTCAGAGACTGCAGACATTGTACAGAAGACAGTCAGAGACTGCAGGCATTGTACAGGAGACGGTCAGAGACTGCAGACATGGTACAGGACATGGTCAGAGACTACAGACATGATACAAGAGACGGTCAGAGACTGCAGACATGGTACAAAAGATGGTCAGACACTGCAGACATGATACAAGAGATGGTCAGAGACTGCAGACATAGTACAGGAGACATCAGAGACTGCAGACATGATACAGGAGATGGTCAGAGACTGCGGACATGGTACAGGAGATGGTCAGAGACTGCAGACATGATACAGGAGATGGTCAGAGACTGCAGACATGGTACAGTAGACGGTCAGAGACTGCAGACATGGTACAGGAGACGGTCAGAGACTGCAGACATGGTA
>BLSH010541075.1:2592-19386 GCA_018402905.1 Glandirana rugosa
TTCCGGACCTTTGGTCCTTCATTGACTTCTTTACATTTTTTTTTCAACTTTTGTTCATTTGTACTATATGGCTGGTATATCATGTTTACTTGTTTTCAACTTTTTTTTTACATTTCTTCAGTTACTTCCTGGTTTCCAGGCCTTGGCAAATGAAGTAAGGAATCCCAGTAGGCTTCAGGAGAGGGTTTTTCTCAGCTAAGCACACCCTCTTGCCTGCATGCCTGGGCTATGGGCATATGGATTCCAGGAAATAAACGCTACATGAATCATTTGCCCCCACACAAGATGACCATGTCCAGAAATGCCGGGGGGGGGGGGGTGTTTTTCAAACAGCGTATTTGGTCTGTAGTGCACAGATTCAGTGTAGTTCTACTTTAAGTGCAATGCAGGACACAGCCTTTTTAAATCCTTACAACTGGGCTATATACAGCTACCATGTAAAAATGCCATGTAAAAAGAACTGCTGGGACATCCCCCATATAACCCTGCTCCCACTCCCAGCTACCATCAATTTTGTAGTAATCAAAAGGGGGGTATTAAAAACAGAGGGGAGACCAGTGTTAAAGAGACAAATGAATCAACCCTTAGTTCGAGAATATTGAAGGGAAAGTAGCGCCTCATCAAATAATGGCTTCCCCCACTCTGAGAGGCCCCCTGGAATGAACGTTTTCACCCTGTACTCTTCAATCAGTTTCAGGAATATGGAAGATTTAATCATGTCCTGGCTTCTCCAAAATGGGCATACCAATTTAGAGTTCTTCAGAGAATGGGCTCTGTGCCAGGCTGATCCTAGCTTTGGACCTGTAGACCATTTTGTCACTGATTCCATACTGTGCCATAGGGAGCACCCACAGCAGGGTCCAGAGCTTGAAACGACATTACAAGCCAGCCCTGCTTCTTCCCTGTGGCAGAGGCAGGAATGGTCCCCCAGGGCTCTGTAGGGGAGTCAACCAATTTGTAGACTGTACAAAAAGCAGCAGTGCCTATAGTACAGCTCAGTAGTGATCGCAAAATTGCTCTGAAAAAGGATCCAGAGAGAAAAAAAACCTCCTTATAAGAAGGAAAGCTTCTCACAGTAGAGTGAAGAGGACCATCACCTATGGACACTGGCACAAAACTGAGGATAGTTGGGAGTGGGCAGGGTTTTATGAGGGATGTCCCAGTGGCTTTTTTTTACCAGTGTCCAATTAGCCGGTTTTCATTTAAAAGTTAAGGTTAAAAAAAATTCTTGTCTATGGCAGCGGAGGAGTGGGTGGCAACCTGCAGAGGAACCCTGAAATGCTTCAACGCCACATGGGCGCTCTGGCGAGATCACATGCTTTGCCCCGGTAGCCTCCAGCCTGGACTTGGTTCTGCTAGCCTTGGCCGACCCTCAGTTTACAGGTAAAGCTGGAATAAATATAGGTGTTGGAACAGACACTCAATTTGGAGTTGGTAATAGAGGGGATACAGACCTTGTGTGACAAACGCTGTTAAAATAATTGACAATATATTTTTAGTATTATTGGAAGAACCTGATCTTGACATTTTCTATTTCTATGGCCCAGTTTTCACTGTGCACTCTCAGAAATGGGGACGATGGGCACGGAGACCAGTCGAGTAATGCCCACCATCCTGGCGGGGTTCGCCCAAGCCCACAGGGACCGATAGTCCAGGGCTGGGTGATTCCCGTGGGGAAATGTCAACATATGCATCACCGGTGCCCAGACCCCATGAATAGGTCTATTTGTTTATGCAACGCAGGGCTACCCCACCCCAATACCTATCCCTCCCCCTCTTCCCCGTTTATATTGAAATTAAGCATTTTGTATTGTTTCCTGAACATTTTCTATGCAGCCTCTATTTGTATTGAAAATTCTTTAAATAAAGATTATATATTAAAAAAAATAAAGAATTCTTGTCTGTACACAGACTTAGTGTTGTTAACATGTATTGCATATGTTGTATGATTTTTACAATCTATCATTTAGATTACCGTGTCCATCAACTGTTCCATATCTGCCTGTACATCATCCGTCTGTAAGAATAAAGCAGGTGAAAAGCTGAAGTAAATATGCATATATAAACATTCGCATGCAATACCTCATATTTAGCTGGCTAAAAAAATAAGCATTTTAACCACTTAAGGACCGGAAGGATTTCCCACTGTAGGACCAGAGCACTTTTTGCGATTCGGTACCGCATCGCTTTAACTAACAATTGCGCGGTCGTGCGACTTTGTACCCAAACGAAATTGATGCCCCTTTTTTCCAACAAATAGAGCTTTCTTTTGGTGGTATTTGATCCCCTCTGTGTCACTTCTGATCACCGCTATTAACAAAAAAAGAACGACAATTTCGAAAGAAAAAAAACAATATTTTTTACTTTTTGCTATAATACATATCCAAAATAAAAAATATAAAAAACATATGTATTAATCAGTTTTGGCTGATATATATTCTTCCTCATATTTGTGGTAAAAAAAATTGCGATCAGCGTTTATTGATTGGTTTGCGCAAAAGTTGCCACGTTTACAAACCATGAGAATTAATTTATGGCGTTTTTATTTATTTTATTTTTTTTTTACTAGTAATGGCAGCAATCTGTGTTTTTTATCTGGACTGTGATATTGCAGCGGACATGTCTGACATTTTTGACACTTTTTTGGGACCAATGACATTTATACAGCAATCAGAAATTTAAATATCCACTGATTATTGTGTAAATGTCATTGGCAGTGAAAGGGTTAACCTGCAGGGGGCGATCTAGAGGTTATCTGTGTTCCCTAGGCGTGTTCTAACTGTGAGGGGGCTTGCCTGCCAGGGGCATAAGAGATCTAACTGATCCCAGTGACAGGGATCAGTAGATCTCTTACATGCCGCCTGACAGAGCGAGGAACCGCCGTGTTTACATTGGCGGTACCCCGTTTTTCTTCTGTGCCAGGCAATCGCGGGTAGATGGCAGATATCGAGTCCGCCCGACCTGCGGCCATAATGCTGGAGAGTGCGCTGCCACTGGCCCCCACCCGCTAGCCGCGCACGCACGATCCGCCGTTTATAGACGGTGATTCGCGGGATCGTGCCACTCTGCAGCAGTATAAGTACGCTTGAAAAAACATCCAAAAAGGCTACGCTCAGGTGTGAGAGCAGCCTTAGACTGAGCTCTGTAGTAAATGTTCCCTAATAGGTTTGCCTGCTAAATATGATAATCTTTAACACTTAAAGTATAACTAAAGGCAAAACTTATTTTTTTGTTTTGCACAGATTTTGGGTTGTCCCCAGAAAAGTAATAGAGGGAAAATCTTCCAATGGGGGCACTAGTTCTGGTGACCTGGGGCCCCCCAAGAAATTTCCTTAGTTTGCGGGGATTTCCCTCACTTCCTGTTTGGCTATGGGACAGGAAGAGAAGGGAAATCGCTGCAATGGGACACAGATGGTGGAGAACAAAAAATCTGACAGGGGTAATAACCCTCTCTTGCTCTATCCAAAATTTAAAAAAGATAAAAAAAAGTTTTGCCTATAGTTCTACTTTAAGATTTTAAAAAAATTCCTCTCTGTACAGAGCCTTAGCATTGGTTAATATGCACTGTAATGTGTGTTATATGGTTTTTACACTGTATGTTTTACCGTAATCAGCAACTGTCCCATATCTGCCTGTAAGTCATCTGCCTGTAAATCATCTGTCTGTAAGGACAAAACAGGTATAAATATGCAGCATTCACATGCAATACCTCATATTTAGCTGGCTATAAAATAAGCATTTTAACCACTTACCAACCGGAAGGTTTTGCAGCTTTAGGACCAGAGCACTTTTTGCGATTCGGCGCTGCTTCGCATTGACTGACAATTGCGCGGTCGTGCGATGTTGTACCCAAACAAAATTTGCGTCCTTTTTTTCCCACAAATAGAGCTTTCTTTTGGTGGTATTTGATCGCCTCTGCATCATTTCTTATCGCCGTTATAAACAAAAGAAGAGCGACCATTTTGCAAAAAAACCCAAATTTCTTACATTTTGCTAAAATTCAAATCCAAAAAAAAAATATAAAAAACAATTTTTTTCACCGTTTTTGGCTGAATTATATAATTCCTCATATTTGCGATAAAAAAAATTGCAATCGGCGTTTATTGATTGGTTTGCGCAAAAGTTGCCGCGTGTACGGATGGTGAGAATTAATTTCTAGGGTTTTTATTTATTTATTTTTTTTTTACTAGTAATGGCGGCGATCTGCGATTTTTAGCGGTAATGCGATATTGGGGGAGACATGTCGGAACATTTTGACACTTTTTTGGGACCAATGACATTTATTCAGCGATCAGAAATTTAAATGTCCACTGATTACTGTATAAATGTCATTGGCAGTGAAGGGGTTAACCTGCAGGGGGAGATCTAGGGGTTAATAGTGTTCCCTGGGTGTGTTCTTACTGTGGGGGGGTTGGGCTAACATGGGCATGAGAGATCTAACTGATCCCAGTGACAGAGATCAGTAGATCTCTCATGCCCCACTGACAGGGCGGGGAACCGCCGTGTTTACATCGGCGGTTCCCCGTTCTTTCCCTGTAGCCGCTCATCGCGGCTCGCCGGCGGACATCGGGTCCACCCGAGCCGCGGGCACACTCCCCAGGAGTGCGCGCCCCCTGGTGGCCAAATGCGAATCGCCGCTTATTTACGTTAATTGTATTTTTTTAACCCTAAACAAAGAAAGAAAATATAGTCATTGCTGTACATCCTCTTTGAAAAGGAAGCTTTCATGAGGTCCCCTAAGCTTCCTTTCATTCCAGTCTATGATCACTAAATACAGAAATGGTAGCTGTTGCTTTAACAAATATTTAGCCGAATTCTGTGGTCATATAGATGCTCTTAGAAACAGTAAGGCTACTTTCACATTGAAGCGGTAGCCGCGGTCGTGGTAAAACCCCGCTAGTTTTAGCAGAGTTAGGGCTCCGCTATGCGGACGGGAGCGCCGCGCTTTTAACCCCCCACAAGGGGTTAAAAGTGCCGGTGATCAGCGCTACCGAGGCGGTGTGCAGCCGCTTCGGAAGCGCTTGCCATTCATTTCAATGGTAGGGGCGGTAGAGGAGCGGTATATTACCGCTCCCCTCACCACCCCAAAGATGCTGCCCTCAGGACTTTTTGTATCGTCCTGCTAGCGCACAGCCCCAGTGTGAAAGCACTCAGGGCTTTCACATCGGGGTGGATTGGGGGGGATTTTTGAGGCGCTTTACAGATGCTATTTTTAGCTAAATAGCGTCTGTAAAACGCCTCAGTGTGAAAGCAGCCTAAGGCTACTTTCACACCGGAGCCGCCCCAGTGTTAGGAGTAAAACGCTGCTCGTTATAGAGGCACTATTGCTCCACAGATCGAATGGCGGCAGTGCGCTTTTACCCCCCACAACGGGTTAAACAGGGGTTAAAAGTGCCGGTTTGCAGCGCTCCCGAAGCGGTGTTCAGGCGTTTCGGGAGCACTGCCCCATTGTTTTCATTTTTTTTTCTGTCCTGCAAGCACACCGCCCCAGTGTGAAAGCACTCGGGCTTTCACACTGGGGTGTATTGGGGGGAGTTTTTCAGGCGCTTTTTAGGCACTATTTTTTGCACAAAAGCGCCTGAAATACACCTTGGTGTGAAAGGGGTCTTAGACTGAACTCGGTAGTAAATGTTCCCTAATGGGGTTTGCCTGCTAAATATGATAATCTTCAAAACATAAAATATAACTAAAGGCAAAACTTTTTCCTGGCGCCTCCATGGCAGCATACAAATGATAGATCTCCGTCTCGACTCCTCCCTCAGGACCAGTGAATAGCATAAATTAAAGATGTAGTCCCGCCCCCAACAGTCTCCTTTTTTTCCTCATGACTAGAGTTGAGCGAACACCTGGATGTTCAGGTTCGGTGGGTTTGGCCGAACTTCGCGAAAAAGTTCAGGTTTGGTACCGAACTTTACCCCGAACCCCATTGAAGTCAATGGGGACCCAAACTTTTCGGCAGAAAAATGACTGTAAAAAAGTCCTGGAAAATGCTAGAGGGCTGCAAAAGGAAGTAAAATGATTTTAGAACAATAATCTGTCCCTTACAGCAACAGCAGGAACCTGACCCTATAGGAGTAGGCGATGATTTTAGAACAATAATCTGTCCCTTACAGCAACAGCAAAAACCTGACCCTATAGGAGTAGAAGATGATTTTAGAACAATAATCTGTCCCTCTAAGCAGTAGACTCTACCTAGTCCAGTCAGATTGTTCTGTAATGCAGGATGAGATGTTATTAGATCTGCAATCTGTCCCTAAAAGCAGTAGTAGTAGTAACCTCTACCTAGTCCACAATCAGATCGATGAGATGTTATTATATCTACAATCTGTCCCTCACAGCGCCGGCAGCATCCTCTCCCTACACTAGCCAGAGAGCATGTGACATGCAGCACTAAGTGACTCCAGCTTATAAAGAGGCTGGGTCGCATGATGCACTGGCCAATCACAGCCATGCCATTAGTAGGCATGGCTGTGATGGCTTCTAAGGGCAAACCAGTGAAACACTTGTTGATTGGCTGCCCTGCAGCTATTCAACATGCGTGATCAAATAACCGAACCCCGAACCCAAACTTTTTTTCAAATGTCTGGGTTCAGGTCCTGGTCACGGACACCCCAAAGTTCGGCACGGACCCGAACTTTACAGTTCGGGTTCGCTCAACTTTACTCATGACTGCCGAAGAGAGCAGCAGCATGTCCATACCTCTGCTGGCAAAGCAGATTCCACTGGGTTCAAGCCTCTTCCATGCGCAGTCCCTGTACTTGGGCCACTATTAGCGCTGATAAGTCTGGGAACCCCTTCTGCAGATCTTTTGGGGTCTTTTTTCAGAGTTTCCTCATAGGAACAAAGCCTGCCATCCCTGTGGAGGAATTGGTGAATGCTGGTGGAAGGCCGCAGGATCAGCTCTTTCTACTTCTTTCGTTTTCTGTAGCAGTGTCGCCTAGTAGATTCTTGGATACAGTGTCCCCGGTAGAGGCGGCCATCTTGGGTAGCTAGGTACGATCATACTCTCTGTTTTCATTCGCCTCTTTTATATGTGCTTTTTTTTATCTCTGGGAACTCTGCCAGGCGATCATCTGTACCAGCAGGCTCCGCGCTGTCACCACGCTAGACTGCGGCGAGGGGCATTGGCGGTCGGTTACTGATTGTCGCAGTGTCATCGGAAAGGGCCACGGCGTATGCGCGAACGTGGATTCGGCATTGCGGTCGCGTCATTTGACACAATGCATGAATGCGACTGGAGGTTGCGGGGACCATATTTATTGAGTGAAAGAAGGATTTTTTGGC
Organism: Glandirana rugosa; assembly: GCA_018402905.1. Classification (NCBI taxonomy): domain Eukaryota; kingdom Metazoa; phylum Chordata; class Amphibia; order Anura; family Ranidae; genus Glandirana; species Glandirana rugosa. Next base: position 9,877 of record BLSH010541075.1, read on the forward strand.
AGGAATTCCTGCCAATAGCAGCCAGGTGCTGCTAATACATCAATTGCATTAACAATATTAAAGGGCTGTTTGCAGGGGATGCTGATGCTGACACCTGCATGCAGCCATACCCTGTTGGAGTCGGTTTACATAGTGGGTAGAGGGAAGGGGGGGTCTGTGTTTGAATGTGTGTATATGTATGCATATATATATATATATATATATATATATATATATATATATATATATATAAAGGCAGGGTGAACAGTACTCAGTCCGATGCAGGTGCAGTGCAATCAGACCATCCACATGGTCATGTATAGGCAAAGTCCTAGGATTGCTGCACACAATATTTTATTGTAGTAAAATACATACAATACAGAAGAGTTCCATTTAGAAACAATTTCGGGCTGTCTCGTTATCGCCCTTCTTCAGACTTCGGAACATCATGTACTATAACATTTTCATCATACTCATTTAAATACTTTACTTATCAGTTGGAATCAATTGCTGACTAATTGCATTATTGACATCACATTTGTATAGCATTACTTCTAAACTCATCAGCATAGTGAGACAGCCTACGATCGTTTCCAAATTCCAACACAATAGTTCAAAGTTTCACCTGTAATAAAAAGTTTGAAAATAAACTATCGTTCAACACTTTATTATTACCACTATGATGCCTTCATTTCTTAATACAATCCCTAATGATTTTTATGGTGGTAATGAGTCTCTATTTCTTTTCACTTATACCATACACACCCCAATCTGTCTACAATCTCATATTAAACCAAAAGATACAGATCCAATGCAACGTTTCTTGATTCAATCCCTAATGATTTTTAAGAGATTCTATGTTGGTAATAAGACTCTATTACTTTTCACTTATGCCATACACACCCCAATCTGTCTACAATCTCAAATTAAATGAAAAGATACAGATCCAATGCAGCATTTCTCAATTCAATCCCTGATGGTTTTTAAGAGATTTTATGATAGTAATAAGACTCTATTTCTTTTCATTTATACCACACACACCCCGATCTGTCTACAATCTCAAATTAAACGAAAAGATACAGATCCAATTCAGCATTCAACCCTTTCGGCTGAATAGTATCCAAAGTATGTATCCATTTCACTTCTTTTTTTCTGAGATTTAACTCTCGATCACCCCCTCTCCTATTCCGATTAACCCCATCTATCATCATGTACCGCAATTGTGAAACCGCATGACCCATCTCCACAAAGTGTTTAGCCAATGGTAATTGTACCAATTTGTCTCTCACTGAGTACTGTGACGGGCAATGCGGTCTTTCACCTTTTGTGTTGTCTCACCCACATAGAGTAGCCCGCATGGGCATTTAATCACATATATTACAGAAGAGGACTGGCGGATGTAATAAACCCTAATTTCAATATTGTGTCCTCTATGTGGGTGAGTGAAATATTTGCCTTTCATCATCGAATTGCACTGAATGCAATTAAGGCAAGGATAGGACCCGTTATTACGGTGACTTAGAAAGGCCAGTGGAGTTGTGGGGCTACTGTATTGGTCAGCCCACACTAATCTGTCTCTCAGAGTCCTACCCCGTCTATATGAAGGAAGAGGTGGCACACCAAATTCTGCAAAATTGGGGTAATTTTCACAGAGGACAGACCAGTGTCGCCTGACAATACCAAACATTTTTTGTGAAAATGGATGGTATCGTGTCACAAAAGGGATATGTCTCTGTTCCTGGTTTCTATAATTAGAGCCTATTGGGTTCTGTTTGTGTTCACTATGTAACAATCTCTCTGGGTACCCCCTTTGTTGAAATTTCCCCTCCATTTCATCTAACAGCTGCTGGCTACTGACTATTCTGGATACTCTTGTAAACTCACTCTTAGGAATGGACTTGAAGATCCCCGGGGGGTGAAAACTGGTATAGTGAAGTAGCTGATTACGATCTGTAACCTTAGTGTACAGGTCACTCATAATCTCAGACCCTTGTATACTCAACAATGTGTCCAGAAAGGTCACTCGTTCAGTACCATATGAGATATTGAACTGTAGTCCCGGGGCTAGATCATTTAAATACTGATGGAATAATAACAATGATTTAACATCACCTGTCCATACTGTAAATACATCATCAATAAATCTGGACCACCCACTACAGTGGTCCAGAAATAATTGATTATTGTAAATTAATGATTCCTCGATCATATTCATAAAAGAATTAGCATAGGGCAGTGCCAGATTTGAGCCCATTGCTGATCCTCTTAATTGTAAGAAATGTAAATCCTTAAACATAAAAAAGTTTTCCTCTAAAACTATTTGTAACAGATTAACCATTTGCCGACCACTGACCGGCGCCGCCGGCTACCCACGATGCCCCCCCCCTCGGAGTGAAAGAATGGAGGTCCATGTAAGTAAACACGGATTTCCGTTCTGTTAGAGGAGGAAGGGCAATGATCACAGGCTTCCTGTATATGGAAGCCGTGATCACCTTCTTCCCCCAGCCAGGGCAGCCCACACACAGTTAGAACACGCCCAGGGAACACAGTTAACCCTTAGAGTGCCCCCTGCAGGTTAACCCCTTCACTGCCAATGGCATTTACACAGTAATCAGTGCATTTTTATAGCACTGATCGCTGTATAAATGCCAATGGTCCCAAAAAAGTGTCAAAATGGTCTGACATGTCCACTGCAATATTGCAGTACCGCTAAAAATCGCAGATCGCCACCATTACTAGTAAAAAATAAAAATTAAATAAAAACCCCAGAAATGAATTCTCATCATCCATAAACGCGGCAACCAATCCATAAGCGCAGATTGCGATTTTTTTTACCAAAAATATGAGGAAGAATATAAATCGGCCAAAACCGATGGAAAAAAATGTTTTTTTATATTTTTTTTGGATTTGTATTTTAGCAAAAAGTAAGAAATTTGGGCTTTTTTGCAAAATTATCGCTCTTCTTTTGTTTATAGCGGCGATAAGAAATGAGGCAGAGGTGATCAAATACCACCAAAAGAAAGCTCTATTTATGGGAAAAAAAGGACACAAATTTTGTTTAGGTACAACGTCGCTCAACCGCGCAATTGTCAGTTAAAGCGACGCAGTGCCGAATCGCAAAAAGTGCTCTGGTCCTAAAGTGTGAAATCCTTCGGGGGCTGAAGTGGTTAAGCAGGAAGGTAATCTGTGTATCATGAAACTGTCCGGAGTGTACAAGTAGGTGGCTCCATGCTTCCATACCTAAATCATGTGGAATGATGGTATATAAGCTAGAAATATCCCAAGTAACAAGGATGGAGTCTGCAGCCATTTTTAACCCCTTGATCCACATCAAAAAATCATTTGTGTCTCTAATGTAGGATTTAGTTTGTGTAATCAATGGTATCATTATTCTATCCAGATATTTGGCCGGGGGGTGGTTACAGACTCCATCCCTGATACGATTGGACGACTGTCTTCACATCCTTATCTACTTTGTCTATAAACACCTCAACAGCCGAGGCTGAGGTGGGTGGTACAAATTTACTTTTTACTTTTAACCCCAGATTTTTAGCCAATAACCTTAATACATCCCTTGGCACCACCTCAGGTGTATTGGCATAATATGCTTTCAACCTGATCTGTCTGTAAAAACGATACAAATCCTGTCTTAATACAAAATCATTCATATGCTCTTTGGGGAAAAGCCCAACCCTTTGTTCAAAACAGATATTATAGTCTTATTCAAGTCTATAGAGGAAATATATGCATCAGATTAATCTCTGCCGATTCCGTAGTCGGGTGGCTATCCCTCGCGATCCTTAATTTGTTGTGCCGCCTGCCTCCCCTCCTCGTTCTGATGCTGGTCCTGTGGCACCCAACATAAAATTAGATGTAGTAGTGTTGGTAGAGGATCCAGATGAGGTAATGGATGAGGAAGATGCAGTATATTGGGCATTACGTTGTCCTTTATGGAACACTCGTCCCCGGTAAAAGTTTGGATTAGTCCAATTGTAAACTCTGTCGTTGGAATAATCTTCTCTGTCTCTCTCCAATTTGGAACTTTTCCGGAGTTCAATATTTTTACGGAATGCCAATAATTTCTTCTCTTGTGCTTTGGAATTCTTTGTAAATTCCTCTTGTCCCATTGCTTCAATCAGTTGTTTCTCCATGTCAGAAATCTGTTGTGATAACAGACTACGCTCTTACTGTAGAAATTGCACAGTTAATGTGATAAGATAAAAGGAACATTTGTTCAATATTTGGTCAAATTTAGTTTTAAAGTCTTCATTTTGAGCAAATAATGTGGGAGTTAGACGTACCCTTAGTGCTCTGGGAATTATCTGTGACTTGTAATATTCGGCAAGAGTTACCTCATGTAGCTCCATAGTTACTGCTCTTTGTTGTAATTTCTCCAACTTACGCAGTGACTGGACAGATAAAGATTGTATTAAAAAGTCCCTTGACCCGACTGTGTCGGTGAAGATAAGAGAGGCATCATCCTGTGTGTAAGAAAACAAACCGCACGTGGCCATCTCCAAGTGATTCCACTCACTGATCGCTGACTAATTGCATTATTGACATCACATTTGTATAACATTACTTCTAAACTCATCAGCATAGCGAGACAGCCTACGATCATTTCCAAATTCCAACACAATAGTTCAAAGTTTCACCTGTAATAAAAAGTTTGAAAATAAACTATATTTCAACACTTTATTATTACTACTATGCTGCCTCCCTTTGTTGGGTGCCACAGGACCAGCATCAGAACGAGGAGGGGAGGCAGGTGGCACAACAAATCAAGGATCGTGAGGGATAGCCACCCGACTACGGAATCGGCAGAGATTAATCTGATGCATATATTTCCTCTATAGACTTGAATAAGACTATAATATCTGTTTTGAACAAAGGGTTGGGCTTTTCCCCAAAGAGCATATGAATGATTTTGTATTAAGACAGGATTTGTATCGTTTTTACAGACAGATCAGGTTGAAAGCACATTATGCCAATACACCTGAGGTGGTGCCAAGGTATCAAGGTTATCGGCTAAAAATCTGGGGTTAAATGTAAAAAGTAAATTTGTACCACCCACCTCAGCCTCGGCTGTTGAGGTGTTTATAGACAAAGTAGATAAGGATGTGAAGACATTCTTCAGAGATCACACCAGGAGGGACCATACACCAAACAATCTCACTTAAGAAGAGCGATCCGCTGTATCCTCCTTGTCTGCACAGCGAGACATTATTGTCAAACCGGCCCGACAAGGGGGGTGCCATAGTGGTCATGAATACTAAACAATATGAGGATGAGATCTATAAACAGCTAGCTGATAGGGATACGTATAAACGCTTAGACTGTGGTCCAGTCTTTCGGGTACAGACGAGGATTAAACAAACATTACTGAAACTGATCATGACACAATGCTCTATTTAACTATCAATCACCCTGTTACACTGATTCTTTACATACTACCTAAAATACACAAAGACCCGGTGAATCCACCAGGTCATCCAATCGTATCAGGGATGGAGTCTGTAACCACCCCCCGGCCAAATATCTGGATAGAATAATGACACCATTGATTACACAAACTAAATCCTACATTAGCGACACAAGTGTTTTTTTGGTGCAGATCAAGGGGTTAAAAATGGCTGCAGACTCCATCCTTGTTAATTGGGATGCTTCTAGCTTATATACCATCATTCCACATGATTTAGGTATGGAGGCATGCCGCCGCCTACTTGTACACTCAGGACAGTTTCATGATACACAGATTACCTTCCTGCTTAATCTGTTACAAATAGTTTTAGAGGAAAACTTTTTTATGATCAGCAATGGGCTAAAATGTGGCAACGCCCTATGCTAATTATTTTATGAATATGATCAAGGAATCATTCATTTACAATAATCAATTATTTCTGGACCACTGTAGTGGGTGGTCCAGATCTCTTAAAAACCATCAGGGATTGAATTAAGAAATGCTGCATTGGATCTGTATCTTCTTGTTTAATATGAGATTGTAGACAGATTGGGGTGTGTATGGTATAAGTGAAAAGTATTGTATAAGTGAAAAGAAATAGTATTATTACCTACATAGAATCTCTTAAAATCATTAGGGATTGAATCAAGAAACTCTGCATTGGATCTGTATCTTTTGGTTTAATATGAGATTGTAGACAGATTGGGGTGTGTATGGTATAAGTGAAAAGAAATAGAGACTCAATACCACCATAGAATCTTTTAAAAATCATTAGGGATTGTATTAAGAATGGAGGCATCATAGTGGTAATAATAAAGTGTTGAAAGTTTATTTTCAAACTTTTTATTACAGGTGAAACTTTGAACTATTGTGTTGGAATTTGGAAACAATCGTAGGCTGTCTCACTATGCTGATGAGTTTAGAAGTAATGCTATACAAATATGATGTCAATAATGCAATTAGTCAGCAATTGATTCCAACTGATATGTAAAGTATTTAAATGAGTATGATGAAAATGTTATAGTACATGATGTTCCAAAGTCTAAAGAAGGGCAATAACGAGACAGCCCAAAACTGTTACTAAATGGAACACTTCTGTATTGTATGTATTTTACTACAATGAAATATTGTGTGCAGCAATCCTTGAACTTTGCCTATATATATATATATATATATATATATATTTTTTTTTTTTTTTTTTTTTTTAAGTAAAAAAAAAGTTTTACTTAAAATGCTCGCTTGCTCCTCACTTTCCTAGCTGATCCTCTGGCACGTTCCACCATGAGCCATTCACCTCATGGTCAAGATCCGCGATCATCCATTAGGTATGTGACCGCCTGTTGTAAGTGTCTTAAAAGAGTGCAACGATGGCCTTTAAAAATAAAAACAGTATTCTGACTCCAACTGTTGTAATAGTGACTTATCCCTTGCTGAGACCTCTATGTCTGGCCTGTATAAGCAGATATAATCACCGCGGACAGTCTTTATCAGATAGCTTGTACTCACCAGCACCCATTCTTCCATAAGTGTGTATTTATTGCAAATAGCAGGTACAGCATACAACAAATGTGTACAGGGCTAGGAAGATGGAACCTCCAACACAGGTGAAGGCTCATTCTACGAGAGCAGTATTGGCCTCATGGGCAGTAAGGGCAAACGTTTTGCTGGAAACCATCTGCAGGGCTGCCACATGGTCGTCACAGCACATGTTTCTCTAGCATTACAGAGTTGATCCGGGGGCCCTCCCCACAGTGAATTTCGGTAGAGGGGCAATTCAGGAATCACTATCTGCATCCTAAATAAATTATTTTGTTTGAAGCATTACCCACCCTGGTGTAGCTAGTTATTTATCATTTGTATGCTGCCATGGAGGCGCCAGGAAAAGGGAAAATTGTACCATACTTACCGTTAAGTTTTCTTTCCTGGTGCCTATCCATGGCAGCATATGCTGCCACCCTCGGTATGCTATATTACAGAGATTGTTGGGGGCACGACTACGTCTTTAATTTATGCTATTCACTGGCTCTGAGGGAGAAGTCGAGACGGAGCTCTATCATTTGTATGCTGCCATGGATAGGCACCAGGAAAGGAAAATTACGGTAAGTATGATACAATTTTCGTTTTTTTTTTTTTTTTAGTTTTGGATAGAGTAGAGAGAGATTAGAACACCTGTCAGTTTTTATTGCTGTCTGTGCTCTCGTGAGGAGATTCAACCTCTCATTGAAAGTGAAAGTAAAAGAAAATCCCAAAATTTTGGGTTGTCCCCAGAAAAATAATAGAGGGGAAATGTTCCAATGGGGACACTAGTTCTTGTGACCTGGGGGGTCCCCAAGGAATTCTCTTAATTTGCAAGGATTTCCTCTCACTTCCTGTTTGACTATGGGACAGGAAGTGAAGGGAAATCTCTGCAATGGGACACAGATGGCGAAAAAAAATTGACAGGGGTTATAACCCTCCCTTGCTCTATCCAAAATGAAAAATAACATTTTGCCTATAGTTCTACTTTAAGGTTAACACATTCCTCTCTGTACAGAGCTTTATCATTTGTTAATATGCACTGTAATGTGTGTTATATGGTTTTTACACTGTATGTTTTACCGTAATCAGCAACTGTCCCATATCTGCCTGTAAGTCATCTTCCTGTAAGAACAAAACAGGTGAAAAGCTAGTGTAAATATGCAAAATTCGGATACAATACCTCATATTTAGCTATTATTTTAACCCCAAACAAAGAAAGGTCCCCAAAGAATTCTCTTAATTTGTAGGGATTTTCTCATACTTCCTGTTTGGCTATGGAAAAGGAAGTGAAAAGAAATCTCTGCAATGGGACACAGATAATGAAAAAAAATCTGATAGGGTTATAACCCTCCCTTACTCTATCCAAAATGAAAATAAAAGTTCTATTTTAACCCCTTCCCGCCGGTAGGACGTCCATGGACGTCCTAGACTTTGAGGGGGGATATCTGAATGGTGCCAGCAGCTAGAGGCACCATTCAGATATCATTTTTTACAGCTGGCGATTCTGTACACCACAAGAATGATCATAGCGGCAGTTCAGCCGCTTGATCATTCTTGTAGGCAGCGGGAGGGGACGTCCCCCCCCTCCCGCCGCCATTCGGTGCTTCTCCCGTGCCGCCCGTACGATTGGCGGCAGGGAGAAGAGATCCGTCGCCGCTGGCGTGTCGTCAGGGAGATGACTGATGACCATCTGGTCACCAGTCATCTCTATGACCCTCGGAGGACCGGGCGCGATGTTATGACGTCACGCCCGACCCGGCTTTAGTAAACAAAGCCGTGATCACGGCTGGAAAGGCTGGGATCGGAATTTTTTTTTCTGATCTCAGTCTTTCCAGCCTACAGGAGAGATGTGAGGTCATATTGACCCCACCATCTCTCCATAAAGAGGACCTGTCACGCACCATTCCTATTACAAGGGATGTTTACATTCCTTGTAATAGGAATAAAAGTGATCAAAAAAAAAAAAATTAAAGACACAGTGTAAAAATAAAAAAATAAAAGTAAAATAAATAATAATAACAAAAAAAAAAAAATTAAAGTCCCCCCGTCCCCGTGTGCTCGCACGCAGAAGTGAACGCATACGTAAGCCCCGCCCACATATGTAACCGGTGTTCAAACCACACATGTGAGGTATCGCTGCGTGCGTTAGAGCGAGAGCAATAATTCTAGCACTAGACCTCCTCTGTAACCCTAAACATGTAACCTGTAAAAAATTTTAAAGCGTCGCCTATGGAAATTTTTAAGTACCAAAGTTTGGCGCAATTCCACGAGTGTTCGCAATGTTAAAGCATGACATGTTGGGTATCAATTTACTCGGCGTAACATCCTCTTTTACAACATACAAAAAAATTGGGCTAACTTTACTGTTTTGTATTTTTTTAATTCACTAAACTGTTTCTTTTCCAAAAAAAACGCGTTTGAAAAATTCCTGCGCAAATATCGTGTGATATAAAAAGTTGCAATGATTGCCATTTTATTCCCTAGAGTACCTGCTAAAAAAAACATATATAATGTTTGGGGGTTCTGAGTAATTTTCTAGCAAAAAAATGATG
>BLSH010541075.1:19396-37671 GCA_018402905.1 Glandirana rugosa
ACGTACACGGGTGCAGTAGCCCGTGTACGCATCACTTCTTTGCCGGAGGAGAAGTGACTCTACCACGACGCTAACCGCCGAGGACGTACGTACGTGTCAGTGTCTCGGCCTCAGGCGCCGGGCCCTTCTTTTCACCCGCCTTCTACTAACAACGGACCTCACCCTGTAGCACCCGAAGGTTACGTCCATTCACGGTGTATTACCCGATTATACGCTACGTATCATCGGGTAATTCGAAAATGTAACGTCCCATTATTTCTCCTTCATTTTGGGTAGTCCCAAATGAAGGTGAAATTGTTTACGATTCCGAGACATGTATCTCCTAAAAAAATTGGAATAAAAAAACATATATAATGTTTGGGGGTTCTGAGTAATTTTCTAGCAAAAAAATGATGATTTTTACATGTAGGAGAGGAGTGTCAGAAATGGCCCGGTAAGGAAGGGGTTAAGGTTAAAAAAATCCTCTATGTACAGAGCCTTAGCATTTGTTAAAGTGGAAGTAAACCCTGATGGGTTTTACTTCCTCTTTATTACCCTGCAATGTAAAAGCTTAATGGGCTACTATGCATCGCATATTAGCCCATTATGTGGCACTTACCTGCATTGGAAGCCCACGATGTCCCACTCCAGGCAACAATCATCTTCCGCCCACTTTTCTTCCCGGGCCGCGGACTCCGGCTCTGTGACTGTGCATGCATGCAGGAGCCGCCAATCGCAGCACCATCTCAGTGAAGAGGAGGCCGTTTCTTCACTACGCATGTGCCCGATGACGTGGGCACATGCAACTACACTGTATATCTCCTAAACCGCACAGGTTAAGGAGATATGCAGGGCACCTACAGGTAAACCTTATTATTAGGCTTACCTGTATGTTAAAGTGGTTGTCCAGGGTTGACAGCCACTTAACTATGCACTTTAATTTGTGTTATATGTTTTTTACACTGTATGTTTTACCGTAATCAACATCTGTCCCATATCTGCCGGTAAGTCGTCTGCCTGTAAGAACAAAACAGGTGAAAAGCTAAAGTAAAATGCAACATTCACATGCAATACCTCATATTTAGCTGGCTGAAAAAATACGCTTTTTAATTTTCTTTTTTAACCCTAAAGAAAGAAAATATAATCAAAGTTATACATTCTCTTTGAAAGGGAAGCTTTCATGATGCCCCCTAAGCTCCCTTACATTCCAGTCTGTGGTTACTGAGACTGCATTCACACCTGAGCATGTGGTTTTCAGGCAGAAAGTCATGCGGTTTTACCGCGATTTTTACAGTGACTTTTACAGCGTTTTTGCCGCGTTTTACTGCAATTTTGTACAGATCAAAAGGTCACCAATGTAAAAAGCAGAAAAACAACCAAATCTGCCTGAAATATACTTCCACAACCTGTTTGAAGTTTAGGCGTTTTCAGGCTTTTGGCTTCAGGCGTTTTTGAGTGGAGATGTGAACCGTCTCCATAAAGAATCATTGATTTTTTCCCCTCCAGAGTTTTGGAGCTTCAGGCTTCAAGCTACAAAATGCTCAGGTGTGAATGCAGCCTAAGTACAGAAATATTAGCTGTTGCTTTAACAAATATCTAGCAGAATTCTGTGGTCATATAGTTGTTCTTAGAAACAGTTAGACTGAGCTCGGTAGTACATTTTCCCTAATAGGGGTTGGCTGCTAAATATAATGATCTTGACAACTTAAGCTTAAAAAAATCCTCCCTGTGCAGAGGCATAACATTTGTTAATATGCACTGTAATGTGTGTTATATGCTTTTTACACTGTATGTTTTACCGTAATCAGCAACTGTCCCATATCGGCCTGTATGTCACCTGCCTGTAAGTTATCTGCCTGTAAGAACAAAACAGGTCAAAAGCTAATGTAAATATACAACATTCACATGCAATACTTCATATTTAGCTGGCTAAAAAAATCAGCATTTTCGTTTTATTTTTTTAACCCTAAACAAAGAAAGGTCCCCAAAGAATTCTCTTAAATTGCAGGGATTTCCTCTCACTTCCTGTTTGGCTGTGGGACAGGAAGTGAAAGGAAATCTCCGCAACGGGACACAGATGAGGAAAAAAAATCTGACAGGGGTAATAACCCTCCCTTACGCTATCCAAAATGACTTTAAGGTTAAAAAAATCATCTCTGTTCAGAGCATTAGCATTTGTTAATATGCACTATAATGTGTGTTACAGTGGAACCTCGGATTACGAGCATAATGCTTGTAATCCAAAGCACTTGTATATCAAAGCAAGTTTCCCCATATGAAACAATGGAAACTCAGATGATTGGTTCCACAGTGACAGCTTGTCTGTGCAGTACTGTGTGTGGCCAGAGCTGTGGGGGCGCTGATGTATGCAATACTGTATGTGGCCAGAGGTGTGGGGGCACTGGTGAGGCTCGGAGACGCTCGGAAACATTAGGAAACGCTCAGGAACTGTTGACTCTTTCGGTATTTCAGAATATTTCCGAGTATTTCCGAGTGCTTCCGAGCGTCTCCGAGCCTGACCAGCTCCCCCCACCTCTTGCCACATATGGTATTGCATGCACAGAGGCTTAAATCCTGCTCATTTTGCTAGACAACGCTTGCAAACTGTGTCAGTATTTTTTTAAAAAACTGCTCGTATTGCGAAACGCTCATAAACCGAGTTACTCGCAATCCGAGGTTCCACTGTATATGCTTTTTACACTGTATTTTTTACCGTAATCAGCATCTGCCCCATATCTGCCTGTAAATCATCTGCCTGTAAGAACAAAACAGGTAAAAATCTAAAGTAAATATGCAAAATTTACATTCAATACCTCATATTAACATGGCTAAAAAATTTACATTTCAATTGTATTTTTTTAACCCTAAACAAAGATAAAAAATATATAGTTAATGATGTACAACACTCTCTTTGAAAAGGAAGCTGTCATGATGCCCCCTTAAGCTTCCTTTCATTCCAGTCTGTGGTCACTAGATAAAAAAAAAATAAGCTGTTGCTTTAACAAATATTTAGCTGAATTCTGTGGTCATATAGATGATCTTAGAAACAGTTAGACTGAGCTCTGTAGTAAATGTTCCCTAATAGGGTTTGCCTGCTAAATAAGATAACCTTCAAAACTTAAAGGAGTTGTAAAGTCTCAAGGTTTTTCACTTTAATGCATTAAGGTGAAAAACCTCCTGTACTTCAGCAGCCCCCCAGAGCCCGCCTTGCACTTACCTGAACCCATTCGTTCCAGCATCGAGGATGAGCCCAGCAGCTCCAGACGCTGTCTCAGGTCCTCAATGGTTAGATTGATAGCAGCAGGAGCCATTGGCTCCCACTGCTGTCAATCAAACCCAGTGACACGGGAGCCGAGGGCGGGGCCGAGTCCTGTTGTCTGTGTCAATGGATGCAGCAGCAGGACTTGGGAGCGCGCCTGCACAAGTGCCCCCATGGAAAGCGGCTCTCCATGAAGAGGAGGAGCCAGGAGCGCCACCGGTGGACCCCAGAAAAGCAGAATCGGGGCCGTTTGTGCAAAACCCTTGCACAGAGCAGGTAAGTATGACATGTTTGTTATTTAACAAAAAAAAAATTACTATCACTTTAAGGTTAAAAAATTCCTCTCTGTACAGAGCCTTAGCATTTGTTAATATGCACTGTAATGTGTGTTATATGGTTTATCACACTGTGTTTTTTTTTTTATTTCTAACATTTTTTTTATTGAGATAAAAAGTAGATAGGTTACAAAGCACAATATACAGTATCTCACAAAAGTGAGTACACACCTCATATTTTTGTAAATATTTCATTCTATCTTTTCATGTGACAACACTGAAGAAATGACACTTTGCTACAATGTAAAGTAGTGAGTGTACAGCTTGTATAACAGTGTAAATTTGCTGTCTCCTAAAAATACCTCAGCACACAGCCATTAATGTCTAAACCGCTGGCAACAAAAGTGAGTACACCTCTAAGTGAAAATGTTCAAATTGGACCCAATTAGCCATTTTCCCTTCCCGGTGTCATGTGACTCATTAGTGTTACAAGGTCTCAGGTGTGAATGGGGAGCAGGTGTGTTAAATTTGGTGTCTCTCATACTGGTCACTGGAAATTCAACATGGCATCTCATGGCAAAGAGCTCTCTGAGGATCTGAAAAAAAAGAAATGTTGCTCTACATAAAGATGGCCTAGTCTATAAGAAGATTGCCAAGACCCTGAAACTGAGCTGCAGCATGGTGGCCAAGACCATACAGCGGATTAACAAGTCAGATTCCACTCAGAACAGGCCTCACCATGGTCAACCAAAGAAGTTGAGTGCACATGCTCAGCATCATATCCAGAGGTTGTCTTTGGGAAATAGATGTATGAGTGCTGCCAGCATTGCAGCAGAGTTTGAAGGGATGGGGGGTCAGTGTGTCAGTGCTCAGATCATACGCCGCACACTGTATCAAATTGGTCTGCATGGCTGTCGTCCCAGATGAAAGCTTCTTCTAAAGATGATGCACAAGAAAGCCCGCAAATAGTTTGCTGAAGACAAGCAAACTAAGGACATGGATTACTGGAACCATGTCCTGTGGTCTGGTGAGACCAAGATAAACTTATTTGTTTCATATGGTATCAAGCTTGTGTGGCGGCAACCAGGTGAGGAGTACAATGACAAGTGTGTCTTGCCTACAGTCAAGCATGGTGGTGGGAGTGTCATGGTCTGGGGCTGCATGAGTGCTGCCAGCACTGGGGAGATGCAGTTCATTGAGGGAGCCATGAATGCCAACATGTACTGTGGCACACTGAAGCAGAGCACGATCCCCTCCCTTTGGAAACTGAGCCACAGAGCAGTATTCCAACATGATAATGACCCTCCAAACACACCTCCAAGACGACCACTGCCTTGCAAAATAATCTGAGGGTAAAGGTGATGGACTAGCCAAGCATATCTCCAGACCTAAACCCTATTGAGCATCTGTGGGGCATCCTCAAATGGAAGGTGGAGGAGCGCAAGGTCTTTAACATCCACCAGCTCCGTGATGTCGTCATGAAGGAGTGGAAGAGGACTCCAGTGGCAACCTGTAAAGCTCTGGGGAACTCCATGCCCAAGAGGGTTAAGCCAGTGCTGGAAAATAATGGTGGGCACACAAAATATTGACACTTTGGGCCCAATTTGGACATTTTCACTTAGGGGTGTATCACTTTTGTTGCCAGCGGTTTAGACATGAATGGCTGTGTGTTGAGTTATTTTGAGGGGACAGCAAATTTACACTGTTATACAAGCTGTACACTCACTACTTTACATTGTAGCAAAGTGTAATTTCTACAGTGTTGTCACATGAAAAGATAGAATAAAATAATTACACAAATGTGAGGGGTGTACTCACTTTTGTGAGATACTGTATGTGAAAAGATCAAAGCTATATGAAATATTACATAATATAAACCTTAGTATTATACAACTGAGAGAACTTCCATAGACTATTGAAACCTATACTTAAGCAGATCAAACTTCTTTATCTCATTATATAACTTAAATGGCCATAAGAACAATTAACAGTCATAACCATCTAATTAGGACTCCATTGTAATTAATAGATCATAAAGAAATAGTTGTCAATCACGGTGACGGTAAATGAACCAAGGGTCCCACTTAGCGTCGTAAGTAGGCACGGAGTCCTGTAAGGTATGTCAACGCGTGTTATTACTTGGGTGAAAGGCACTGTGGTAGTTTTCTAATTAAGGGCTATCGCCCATTGCATAGCGACACAGATAGTGTTTGTATAAGTTTCACAAGGTGTTTAGAGGTATCTGGGATTTTTTCAAAAAGAAGACAGTGTTGTGTGCGTTAGAGCCACATATCCCCCCCCCCCCCCCCCCACCAACTCATCTATCAATGCAAAAATCTTCTTCCAAGTGGGTTGAATCAAGGCACAATCCCAAAACACATGTAAAAAGGAACCTGGGGAAACACAACCCCAAAAAAGGAAGGGGAGGATTGTGGGTAAATAGTATGTATATTGCTGTTTCCCTGATTGTCAAGGATTTGGTGCATTTGCACATATTTTGCCAGTTTGCGTCCCAATCATGGTTATCCATCTCTATATTTAGTTCCTCCTCCCAACCAGACATATATTTTAGTTTAGGATTATTTCCTATTGTTGTTAGTGATTTATATATACCAGAGATTAAACCTATCTGTCTAGGGGCATTCTACCAGATGTATTCAAAGCTAGTTTGAGTGTCTGATGGCATCAAGGAAAAGTGTGTCAGATAAAAATGTTGGAATTGAAGATAGTGGTAAAATTCTATATCTGGCAAATTATTTTGGGATTGCAACTGGGAAAACGATATGAATTGAGTGTCCAAATGGAAGTCCTTTAAGGACGTAAAATTTTTGGTAATCCATGTCCTAAAGGATTTTGAATTTTTGAAGGCTGTGGGGAGCCTGGGGCCACCTAGGTAGGGGTAGAAATCAATTCTAACCTAAATTTATACTGGTCCCATAGTTTTAGAGTGTGTGCTACAATCAATTTACGCTTGACCTGGGAGAAAGTACGGTAGAATAGAAGTTTGTTCGAATCTGACCCATGGGACCTGTGAATCTACTATGTTCCATTGGGCAAGCTGTGAGACTCTACTGGCGATGTAATAAAGGCACACCTGTGGGACTCCCAGGCCTCCCAGCTTGCCAGATCTGTATAGCACCATTTTAGAGATTCTAGGCGGCTTCTTCTGCCATTTAAACATGTTAAAGTATTTCTGAATTTTAAGGAGGTAAGCCTTTGAAAGCAAAATAGGGAGGGCCCAAAATAAATAGAGTAATTTAGGCAGTAGTGTCATCTTTATCGCCATCGTCCTGCTTAGAAAGGAAATGTGATAGGTCAGCCACACTTTTATCAATCTTCTCAGTTTAGTTATCATGGGGAGATAGTTATAATCGAATAACAATTTATAATTATGTGGGAACATTATGCCTAGGTAGGGTAGAGAAGATTCTGCCCAGGTAAAGGAAAATGAGCCCTTCAGACCATCCAGCTCGGGAGAGGAAAAGCCCATTGGGAGAGCCACGGACTGAATTATATTTACCAAAAGACCAGAGACGTCTGCAAATTGAGATAGTTTTTAATAAATTTGGTAGGGTGACCATAGGGTTGGTAAGAAAGAGTAGGACATCATCTGCATACATGCAGAGTTTAAAAGTCCATGAGTCCTTGTTGTATCCAGATATATCAGGGTGGTTTAACTTCTTCCCGCCCGCGCCATAGCCGAATGACGGCTACAGCGCGGCTCTAAAATGCCGGGAGGACGTCAATAGACGTCCTCCCATTTGGCTTGTGCTGGGCGCGCTCCCGCGGGCGTGAGCGGCACGTGCACGCGCCGCTCGCTCCCGCGGGAGCGTGCCCGCGGGTCGGGCGGACCCGATGTCCGCCGGAGACCCGCGATCTCCTTTCAGAGAGGAGGAACGGGGAACCGCCGAAGTAAACACGGCGGTTCCCCGTTCTGTGAATGGGACATACCAGATCTACTGATCCCTGTCACTGGGATCAGTTAGATCTGTTATGTCCCGACCAGCCCATCCCCCCCACAGTTAGAACACAGCCAGGGAACATTGTTAACCCCTTCACTGCCCCCTGCAGGTTAACCCCTTCACTGCCAATGACATTTACACAGTAATCAGTGGACATTTAAATTTCTGATCGCTGTATAAATGTCATTGGTCCCAAAAATGTGTCAAAAACGTCCGACATGTCCCCCCCAATATCGCAGTCCCGATAAAAATCGCAGATCGCTGCCATTACCAGTAAAAAAAAATAAATAAATAAAAACGCCATAAATCAATGTCCATAGTTTGTAGGCGCTATAACTTTTGCGCAACCCAATCAATAAACGCCGATTGCGATTTTTTTTACCAAAAATATGTAGAAGAATATAAATCGGTCAAAACTGATGAATGCATTTTTTTTTTATTTTTTATTTTTGGATATTTATTATAGCAAAAAGTAAAAAATATTGTTTTTTTTTTCAAAATTGTCGCGCTTTTTTTGTTGATAGCGGCGATCAGAAATGACGCAGAGGGGATCAAATACCACCAAAAGAAAGCTCTATTTGTGGGGAAAAAAGGACGCAAATTTTGTTTGGGTGCAACGCCGCACGACCGCGCAATTGTCATTCAAAGAGCGACAGCGCTGAAAACTGAAAATTGGTTCGGGCAGGAGGGGGGTTTAAGTGCCCAGTAAGGAAGTGGTTAATATAGCAGTATTAATATGAACACTCCTGCTACTTCCAAACTTCTCAGTCTAACCTCCTCCTTTGACCTGAAGCGATGGATACATGCCCCTACTCACTCTGAAGGCAATACCCTTGACCTATTTTACTCCCACCTATGCACTCAGTGCAACCCCCTAATCCTATGGAACGCCTTACCCCAAACTGTCCGATTATCTTCTACTTTATTAGCTTTTAGACAATCCCTGAAAACTATTCTCTTCAGAGAAGCCTCTCCTACCCACACCTAATAACTGTATTCTCATTTTCTACATTACCTCTTGTCCCTCTTGACCCTCCATTCTAGATTGTAAGCTCTAACAAACAGGGCCCTCTGATTCCTCCTGTATTGATTTGTATTGTAATTGTACTGTCTGCCCCCATATTGTAAAGCACTGCACAAACTGTTGGCGCTATATAAATCCTGTAGAATCATAATAATAGCAGTGGCTAGAAGCTCAATAACCAGGGCAAATATCAATGGTGACAATGGGCATTCCTGTCGGGTACCCCTCCCAAGCCGGAAGAAGTTTGAACTGCAGCCTGGAATTTTAATTTGTGTCTGGGGGTTCTTCTATAAGGCCTGAAACGCATGAAAAAATTCCCCTTGTATACCATACCATTGTAAAAGAAGGGACAAGTAGCTCCACAACACACTGTCAAAGGCCTTGTGAATATCAAGGCTAAACATTAGCAGTTTTTTAGAAAAAATGTTCAGATCTTTCGGTTCGGTTCGCACCAGAACATGCGAACAGGCAAAAATTTGTGTGAACATTTGAACACCATTAAAGTTTATGGGACCCCAACAGTAAAATCAAAAGTGCTCATTTTAAAGGTTCATATGCAAGTTATTGCCCTAAAAAGTAAAAAAAGTGTATGTCTTGCCCTAGGGGACGTGTATCAATGCAAAAAAAAAGTTTTTAAATCGATCGTTTTTCAGGAGCAGTGATTTTAAGAATGCTTAAAGTGAAACAATAAAAATGAAATATTCCTTTAAAAAATGGGCCTTAGTCAGCCTGTAAAAGGGTGCATCTCTGTGATGTTTAGAACATACCCAGAGCAAAATGACGTTTGTGAAGGAAAATTTGTCATTTATTATCACGGCTGTAATGTATTGCTGGCTCCCGGCAATATACAGAAAAATCACCGAAAAAATTTGTGTGGGGTCCCCACCAGTCAAGTCAAGTTAAAAAATTTGACGTGGTGTCCCCTCTAAAATCCAAACCAGACCCTTATCCGAGCATGCAGCCTGGCCGGCCAGGATGGGGGGGAGAGAGTGCCCCCCCTTCTGAACCGTACCAGGGGGGGCACTCCAAAGCAACTTGTCCCCATGTTGATGAGGACAATAGCATCTTTCCCACAACCGTGGGCTGTGGTTGTGGGGGTCTGTGGGCGAGGGCTTATTGGAATATGGAAGCCCCCTTTAACCACTTCAGCCCCGGAAGGATTTCCCCCTTTAGGACCAAAGCCCTTTTTGCGATTCGGCACTGCGTCGCTTTAACTGAAAATTGCGCGGTCGTGCGATGATGTACCCAAACGAAATTTGCGTCCTTTTTTTCCCACAAATAGAGCTTTCTTTTGGTGGTATTTGATCACTGCTGCGTCATTTCTGATTGCCGCTATAAACAAAAGAAGAGCGACAATTTTGCAAAAAAAAACACATTTCTTACTTTTTGCTAAAATACAAATCCAAAAAAAAATATAAAAAAACATTTTTTTTCATCTGTTTTGGCCGATTTATATTCTTCCTCATATTTGTGATAAAAAAAATCACAATTGGCATTTATTGATTGGTTTGCGCAAAAGTGGTCGCGTTTACGGATGATGAGAATTCATTTCTGGGGTTTTTATTTATTTTTTATTAGTAATGGCGGCGATCTGCGATTTTTAGCGGTGCTGCGATATTTCAGCAGACATGTCGGAACATTTTGACACTTTTTTGGGACCATTGGCATTTATACAGCGATCAGTGCTATAAAAATGCACTGATTACTGTGTAAATGCCATTGGCAGTGAAGAGGTTAACCTGCAGTGGGCGCTCTAAGGGTTAACTGTGTTCCCTGAGCGTGTTCTAACTGTGTGGGGACTGCCCTAGCTGGGGAAGGGAAGTGATCACAGCCTCCATGTAGTGGAAGGCTGTGATCACAGCCCTTCCCCCCTCACAGAACGGAGGTCCGTGTTTACTTACACGGACCTCCGTTCTTTCACTTGGGGGGGGGCATCGCGGGTGGCCGGCGGAGATCGAATCCGCCGCACCCGCTCCCTGGCCCTCCCCGGACACAGTGAGCGTGCAAGCGCGCCTCCGGCGGCGCACGAGCGCTCACTGGGCTCGATCTCGCAGCCGCCGTCATATGACGGCGATTTGCGCTATAGAGCCACCTTGTCGCCGTCAATTGCCGATCAGCGGTCGGCAAGCGGTTAATAAGGGGGCCCCCAGATCCCGACCCCCCCCCATGTGAATTAGTATCGAGTACATTGTACCCCTACTAATTCCCCAAAAAGTGTAAAAAAAAGAAAAAAACACAGGAGACAATTAGGGACAAGTCCTTTATTTAAAAATAAAAAATAAAAATAAGTGTCCCCCCGTTGTAATCAATCGTCAATCACGGCGCGCGATGGACCCGGAAAAAAAAAAAGCTGCAACAGCTCCTCCTCCATGGGAGGGCTCCCGCCGACTGAGCTTGGTTTGTTGTAACAGTTTATTTATATGGCAGGGCGGGGCCACTCGGTGACATACGAGACCCACCCCCTCTGACGTCACATGATGTTCTACTTTTCGACAACCGCAGGCCCATCTCTATTGGCTAATATTGGTGGCAAGGCAAATGTTGTCTGTAATCAAACGATTGGGAATGAATCCCACCTGATATGGAGATATCAAAGAGGGAATCACCCTCGCCAGTCTGTCTGCAAGAATTCTGCTGAATATTTTTAGGTTGTTGTTAATGACCGATATTGGCCTATAATTTTGGGGGTGTGTGTGAACCTTATTCGGCTTTCAGATCATTGTCATATTAGCCAAAAGCATTTCTTCTGGAATCTTGTTACCTTGGAGGATAAAATTAAATAGCTGAACCAATTTAGGCGATAGTTGGGAGGAAATTTTTTTGTAATATAGGGAGGAGGACCCGTCTGGGCTGGGAGCGGAGCTACGTTTTAAGGATTTAATGATCTTTACCACTTCTGACTGCCAGATTGGGGCATTAAGCGATTCCAATTGTGAGGAGAAAAGGCTAGGGATAGGGATTAAGCGACATTTGCTGCTTAAGGTTCTTTTTGAGAGGCTGTTAATAAAGGAATAACATTTCTCAAAATTTTTAGGACCTCTTGTGGGTGGGATGTGGTAAAGCCAGTTTGAGAGTTCAATTTATAGACATGTGGTGGGCATATTGATTGATTGGTTTAACTTTTTTAGCAAAGATAGAGGATGCCGAATTGCTATGCAATAGGAATCTTGCTTTGGATCAGCGTAGGGCCTTCTCAACCTTGGCTGTGAGTAGTCCAGTTTTAGTCTTTTTCATACTGTGTTTTTTACCGTAATCAGCAACTGCCCCATATCTGCCTGTAAGTGACCTGCCTGTAAGTCATCTTCCTGTAAGAACAAAACAGATGTTAATATGCAACATTCACATGCAATACCTCATATTTACCTGGCTAAAAAATAAGCATTTTCATTCTATTTTTTCATCCCTAAACAAAGAAAGGTCCCCAAAGAATTCTCTTAATTTGCAGGGATTTCCTTTCACTTCCTGTTTGGCTATGGAACAGGAAGTGAAGGGAAATCTCCGCAATGGGACACAGATGACAAAAAAAAATCTGACAGCGTTATAACCATCCCTTACTCTATCCAAAATTACTTTAACCACTTGCCGACCGCCCGCCACAATGTGACGGCGGCAGAGTGGCTCGTTATCGCAAACCGCCATCACCTGACACCAGCTGCGATAACTAGTATTGTGAGCATGCACGTGTCACCGGAGGCGCGCTTGTGCGCTCACAGTGTTCCGGGGGGGGCCAGGGAGTGGGTAGGGTGGACTCGATTGCCGCCGGCTACCCGCCATTCCCACCCCCCGGGCGAAAGAACGGAGGTCCGTGTATATAAACACGGATCTTCGTTCTGACAGAGGGGGTAGGGATGTGATCACAGGCTTCCTGTATATGGAAGCCGTGATCACTCCCCTCCCCCTGCCAGCCCCGCCCCCATACAGTTAGAACACATTGAGGGAACAGAGTTAACCCTTAAAGCGCCCCCTGCAGGTTAACCCTTTCACTGCCAATGGCATTTACACAGTAATCAGTGCATTTTTATAGCACTGATCGCTGTATAAATGCCAATGGTCCCAAAAAAGTGTCCAAATGGTCTGACGTGTCCGCCGCAATATCGCAGTACCGCTAAAAACCGCAGATCACCGCCATTACTAGTAAAAAATAAAAACCCCAGAAATGAATTCTCATCATTCGTAAAAGCTGCAACTTTTGCGCAAACCAATCAATAAACGCTGATTGTGCTTTTTTTACCAAAAATATGAGGAAGAATATAAATCGGACAAAAACAATCAAAAAAATGTTTTTTTATATATTTTTTTGGATTTGTATTTTAGCAAAAAGTAAGAAAAATTGTTTTTTTTTTTTGCAAAATTGTCGCTCTTCTTTTGTTTAAAGCGGCGATCAGAAATGATGCAGAGGTGACCAAATCCCACCAAAAGAAAGCTCTATTTGTGGGTAAAAAAGGACGCAAATTTTGTTTGGGTAGAACGTTACGTGACCGCGCAATTGTCAGTTAAAGCGATGCAGTGCCAAATCGCAAAAAGTGCTCTGGTCCTAAAGTGTGAAATCCTTCTGGGGCTCAAGTGGTTAAGGTTAAAAAATTGTGTGTTATATGCTTTTTACACTGTATTTTTTTACCGTAATCAGCAACTGTCCCATATCTGCCTGTAAGTCTCCTGCCTGTAAATCATCTGGCTGTAAGGATAAAACACGTAAAAATCTAAAGTAAATATGCAAAATTCACATGCAATACTTCATATTTAGCTGGCTAAAAAATAAGCATTTTAATTTTATTTTTTTTAACCCCCCTAAACAAAGAAAGAAAATATAGTCAATGATATACAAAATTCTCTTTGAAAAGGAAGCTTTCATGATGCCCCTTAAGCTCCCTTTCATTCCAGTCTGTGGTCACTAAATACAGAAATGTTAGCTGTTGCTTTAAAAAAAAAATCTGTCAGGGCTAATAACCCTCCCTTGCTCTATCCAAAATTGAAAAAAAAAGTTTTGCCTATAGTTTAAAAAAAATTCTCTCTGTATAGAGCCTTAGCATTTGTTAAGCAGTTGCCGACTGCCCGCCATGGCTTGACAGCGGCAACATGGTTCATTATCGCGAAACGCCATCACCTGACGGCAGCCGCGAGAACGAGTATCGTGAGCGCACGCCACTGGAGGCGCTCTCACTCGCTCACTGTGTTCCAGGGGAGCCAGGGAGCAGGTAGGGTGGACACGATCTCCGCTGGCTACCCTCGATGGCTCCCCCGCAGTAAGAGAATGGAGGTCCGTGTATGTAAACACGGATCTCCGTTCTGACAGAGGGGGAAGGTATGTGATCACAGGTTCCCTGTATATGGGAGCCATGATCACTCCCCTCCCCCTGCCAGCCCAGCCCCTATACAGTTAGAACACACTGAGGGAACACAGTTAACCCTTAGAGCGCCCCCTCCAGGTTAACCCCTTCACTGCCAATGGCATTTATACAGTAATCAATGCATTTTCATAGCACTGATCGCTGTATAAAGGCCAATGGTCCCAAAAAAAGTGTCAAAATGGTCTAACATGTCCACTGCAATATCGCAGTACTGCTAAAAATCACAGATCGCCACCATTACTAGTAAAGAATTTAAAAAAATCCATAAATGAATTCTCATCATTCGTAAACGCGGCAACTTTTGCGCAAACCAATCAATAAACGGCGATTGCGATTTTTTTAAACAAAAATATGAGGAAGAATATAAATTGGCCAAAACCGATGAGAATACTTTTTTTTTTTTGGATATATATTTTAGCAAAAAGTAAGAAATATTGTTTTTTTTTTCAAAATTGTCGCTCTTTTTTTGTTTATAGCGGTGATCAGAAATGACGCAGAGGTGATCAAATACTACCAAAGGAAAGCTCTATTTGTGGGGGGGGGGGAAAGGACGCAAATTTCATTTGGGTACAACCTCACACGACCACGCAACTGTCAGTTAAAGCGACGCAGTGCTGATCCGCAAAAAGTGCTCTGGTCCTAAACTGGGAAATCCTTCTGGGGCTGAAGTGGTTAATATGCACTGTAATGTGTGTTATATGTTTTTTTCACTGTATGTTTTACCGTGATCAGCAACTGTCCCATATCTGCCTGTAAGTCATCTGCCTGTGAGTCATCTGCCTGTAAGAACAAAACAGGTGAAAAGCTAAATTTGCATGCAGTACTTCAAATTTAGCTGGATAAAAAAGCATTTTATTCCATAATAACTTTTAGTGAACATGTTCAGTTACAATTCTGCAGTGACACTGTGGATACAAAGTAGAGCATGAAGAAGCATCATAAAGTACAAACAGTTGCAGAATATAAAGCATCCATGGAGAGGGAAATTAGCTGGTGGAAGGGCACGAGCACAGATGTTCTAACTGGGCTGCAGAAAGGTAATGATCCAGTATTGGGGTCTGGGAGGAGGGGGGTAAGGGCAAATGCTGTTATGTTTGGTCAATATCAACTGAGAAAGGCCAATCTAAGGAGTCACATTATTACTTTAAAAGAGCTAAAACTTCTGTGCAAGTATGTAGCAAATTGAACATTCTATTTAAAAAGTGTTGAGAAACTTTCATGGAGATCCCTAAGCTCCCTTTAGTTCCAGTTTGTGATTGCTGAATATAGAAATGCTAGCTGTAGCTTTATCAAGTCCTTAGAAGAATTCCACTTTTAGAAGCAGCTAGACTGAGCTCTGTAGTAGTAGTCCAACCAAGGGGTGGGAAACACAGCAACGCTTTTACTTTTACAGCTTTTACTGCAGCTGTTTGAGGTTCCCTGGACCTGGTAGAAAACCTGTCCAGTTTTTTGTTGAATGTGGACGCCAAAAGATCCACATTAGGTGTCCATCACATGTGGCAATGAGCTTGAAAGACCTCCATATGGAGGGCCTATTTCCTTGGATTCAGACACTGATGACTGAGAAAGTCACCTGACAATTTTCCATGTTAGGTAAGTGAACGGTGGAAAGTGCCAGAATGTAAAGCTCTGCCCAAGAGAGGATCAATTCTGCCTCCTTTTGAGAGACATACTGTAGCTCCTGTGCCTCCTTGGTGATTGATGTAGGCCACGGCTGTGAAACTAGACTCCAGCATTAAAGGGACAATTGAAGCTCATCCTGAGTTCCTGAATGTTGATGGGAGAGTGAGCTTCCTCTCACCCCATGTTCCCATGTGCACCAAGAGGGTGTCCAGGACTGCACCCTGCCAGACAGGCTTGCATCCATAGTGAGAACCTTCCATAATTGAAAAGGAAAGGGCTTCCTCCCTAACTCCAGTGCTGAACTGGAAATCCACCACGCCTAGCCCTGGGGTTTGGAGGTAATAAAATGGTCTAAGGTCTAAATATGCTTGCACCACATTGCAATGTTGTGGAGTAAAATTGGGTAAACAGCACAACCTAGAAGGGAACAACAGTGAGACCCAAAACTCTCATGCAGGCATGAACCAAGGGCCTCTTCTGAGCCCAGAGGCTCTGAGTGTGAGAGCAAAGAGACGTACTTTGTGTAGCACCCTCTATTGTGCTACTAGTGTAAATGTAGGCAAATTTATGTTTTGACTTATAGTTAAGTGAGTCTAAATTGGGTCAAGGGTGTACTGCAGGTCAGGCTGGGTGACTCATATAGGCAGGTGTCTGGTGCTTCCCCCTGGTTCTAGGGGCTTGGAGAAATTTCTAGAAGTTAGTGGGCAGAAGCCAGGAGGATTGATTTGCATACTTAGGGGAACTTGGCCAATCCCTAGGCAGCAGGCCTTGCAGGGTGGTTGAGCCAGCCCTTAAATATTGATGAGTCAGGCCAGCAGGGAGTTGGGTGGAAGATGAGTGCTGAGGAGACTGTCAGTGGCCTTGGAGGTGAACCCCTGGTCTGGGGGGGCTCTGCCTCGGGCTGGAGCTTGGGCTAGCTTGGGAGGAGGAATCTTGCCTAAGAAGCAGTGGTGCAAGGAGGACAGTGTGGGTACATCAGCACACCTAGGGTTTCACAGGAGGAGAGAATGCCACATGGAGCAAGCCTTTCAGGAAGACAGCATTGTGTTTAATCTTTCCTTTCCCTTGCCCTGGGAGATCTTTGGAGCAGCCAGGTGGGCAGGTGAAGAAGCAACCAGGTGGGATGGTAGTTCCTGCAGTGAGTAGAGCTGGGATCAGTGTCTATAGTGCAGTTGGAGATACTCCTGTATGCAGCCTACCGGTCATGCTACTTTTTAGGGGATTAAGAGTTCCTAGTCCGGGGCTTTTTTCATCATCAGAGACTGTCAGTGTCTAGGAAGGAGAACAGTTCTGGACCATTTACATAGGGAGGAAGTTGTCCCTGTTATTGTTGCAATCAAGATGGGCATCCCATAATTCCTATTCCCATCCAAGTTATTCCCCCTAATAAACAACAAAAAAACAAGTTTAAAGACTGTTCCTTGTGTCTGGATGAATGTGGAAAATGCTTGTTGCCCGGCTGTGCAGGAGTATGTAAACCAGTCATATGCAAACCCTGCGGGGATAGTGCTACATATATTATGGACAGAAAGACCATGGATAGGGAGGGCCTTGTCTAGTCGCAATGCAATGCATGGTACTTTTATACCATGTGATCTGGGTTCAGTGCATTAGTGCATGCACTACTTTGGTGTCGTATGGTGCAACTTTAGCCCATTTAAAATGAATGGAGGGAAAAGGCAATGCACAGAACCGCATCACAGGAATGCACAGTGGGTTCCTGTATGATTAATGTGCGGGCATAGTGTGAACCAGCCCTAAATGCTGATCTTACAGCCTTAGGGGTTGTGCAAAATTTGGTGCAGCTCCACACAGAAACCAATCAGCTTTAAGGCTGGGTTCACACTAGTCCGATTCTCGGACCGACATGAGGAGCACAAGTCGCATTACGTCACAAAAACAATGATTCCCTATGAGAGCTGTCTTAACTGCTCCGACTTGTGTTTTTCAAAGTCGGACCGACTTTGAAAAAGGTTCCTGTACTACTTTTGTCCGACTTTGATCCTACATCAGCCCATTGAAAGGCATTGAAGTCGGATCAAAGTCGGATCAGTGTCTTCACTGATCCGACTTTGGCATGCGACTTGTGCTCTGGGGATCTTGAAGGGGGAACTCCACACCATATTTTTAAAGAAAAAACTGGCATGGGGTCCCCCTCCAGGAGCATACCAGGCCCTTTGGTCTGGTACGGATTTTAAGGGGAACCCCATGCCGAAAAAACAGCGTGGGGTCCCCCCAAAATCCATACCAGACCCTTATCCGAGCACGCAACCCGGCAGGCCAGGAAAGGGGGTGGGGACGAGCGAGCGGCCCCCTCCCTCCTGGACCATACCAGGCCACGTGCCCTCAACATGGGGAGTATGGGTGCTTTGGGGCAGGGGGGCTCTGCGCCCCCCACACCAAAGCACCTTGTCCCCATGTTGATGAGGACAAGGGCCCCTTCCCGACAACCCTGGCCGGTGGTTGTCGGGGTCTGCGGGCGGGGACTCATCGGAATCTGGAAGCCCCCTTTAACAAGGGGGCCCCCAGATGCCGGCCCCCCACCCTATGTAAATGAGTATGGGGTACATCGTACCCCTACCCATTTACCTGGAAAGAAATATGTACACAAAAAAAACACACAGCTTTTTAAAAGCTTTTCTTCTTCTTCCCATGTTGACACGACGCGTTCTCCTTCACGAATGCCCTCGCCGCTCTGTGCTGTGCCTTATATCTGTCTCTTACGTGGCCACCAGATGACATCACCTGGAGGTCCCGCCCCATATGAGGTCACATCCTGGGGGTGGAGCTGTGACCTCATATGGG
>BLSH010541075.1:49908-62451 GCA_018402905.1 Glandirana rugosa
GCGTCTCTCTACCGTAGGACAAGTCGAGAGAGGATCAAAAGAGTCTTGTTACCCAAGTTGTCCCGACCACCTGGTAGATAACTATGTCACCCACTAGTGTGTCTGCGTATCGGACTACTCCTTCATTTATTGTTCATACTCTTTGTCCTTGTAGTGTTACATTCGTGGATTAAAGACATTGGTACAACGATACGGTATTTTTTTAGTGGTTTTGGAGGATTAGGGAATTTCCCCAAGGTAGGTAGAAATCGTTATAGAGACCGGAGTAAGACATAAAGAGAATAGAATCGTTCTACGGGAAATTATTACGGGAGTGATAGTCTTTACATATATCTTGTCAGTCACGCTTATTGGAATGTGTAGGGTGACTGCATTGCATGACTGCGCAATTACCATTTGAAGCGGCGAAGTGCCAAATTGCAAAAAGGGCTCCGGTCCTAAAGCTGGAAATCCTTCCGGGGCTGAAGTGGTTAAAAAAGTAGTATTAGAGCATAGATTAACGCTAAATTATCTCACTGCAGCTCAAGGTGGGATGTGTAAGGTTATTCGCACTGACTGTTCTATATACATTTCTGATAGTGAGGGCATTATTAAAGGGCATCTTGCTAAGATAAGAGAAATACAGAATGAGGCCAGAGATATTGCTAAAGATGGATGGAACCCCTTTAAGGGATTAGGAGGTTTTGGTGATTTTTTTATGGCATAGCAACATGGTTACAGAAATTAGGTGCTTACATTGTGATGTTCCTGTTTCTCATACTTGTTATTTACTTCCTCATCAGGCTATGCGTCTGTGTGATCACCCACTGTATCAATAGATGGTCCACCAGCCCTGTTGAACCCATTGTTCTGAGAAAACTAGGAGAGAGCTGAACAGGATGCCATCTCTCTGCGCCAACGTAGCAGGAGCTACTGGCAATCAGCTGAATGTAACACAGAGAAGAATGGTGTCAAATAAACAAAAGGAAGGGAATGACACAGGCTTTCACTGTATTATTCATTTAAGCACAAGAAACTCCATTTTGTTCACGCTGTTGTAATTTGTTCTATGGCCTTCACTTATCACACAGATACAATTTCTGCTAGAAGCTCTCTCTCTGTCTCTACTCCCCCCTCCCCTCACTATGTTTTACTTTTGCAAATTGTTCTATTTGCTAGTTTTTAATAATATATTTCTATTTGTTAGTTTTTAATAACATCTCACACCACCCCTTTCTTATCTATGTATAAAATATCATTTGGGGGATTGAAAGACACAAC
Source organism: Glandirana rugosa (assembly GCA_018402905.1). Lineage (NCBI taxonomy): Eukaryota > Metazoa > Chordata > Amphibia > Anura > Ranidae > Glandirana > Glandirana rugosa. Next base: position 51,169 of record BLSH010541075.1, read on the forward strand.
AAGCCTTGGTGGGGACGTCACATGGTCAGAACCCTGAGCCAAAAAGAATCTAGATGATCCACTCTTTGAATACTTTAAGACCTAATGGGCTAAATGTAAAGTTCGACTTAAATTGTTTTTTGAGTAACTATTAAACACGATTTTCTACACACATTATGAGTAGATTTCATTCACCTCTTTAATTGACCCTAAACATATACATTACACACAAGCAGTTTTTAGTATAGTTTATTCATTTCATATACAACACATAGTTTTATCACTTTATTGAGAATGTGTCCATGTTATTTATACATTTTTTGTAAGCCCCACATACCAGTTCCAGTATGGGCTATGTGCTATTACCTTCTTGCCAATTTGACGTTCTTTTATTGTCAACACCCTCCATATATCTACTTCATTTTTTCTGTACACATTTCTAGACTAGACAATTTAGTGGGTTATAGTTTAATACCATTTATAGTATTTTTATCTCATGCATGACGCTGGATTTTGAATGGTGGGTGCGCACATCTGTCATATATAGACAGCGACATTAAGATTTACACATAATATCAACAACCCATTAATAGGTTTCTCACATTTTTAAGTCAGTAATCTTCAAAAAAATGGCGACCGAAACTTACACATTGTTTAATCACCATTTATTGAATCTCTAAACTACATTTATTTGTTTACATATAGATGGTTAACACCCAGTTAAATCTATGATCCATGCATTTAAACAAAGTGGCAGACTTCAATAAAATGGCCGCTATGCTATTTTCTGTAAGCGGCGGTATCTCTTTCCAACACTAGAGGTATAGCCTATTTATTTCCATTCACTACAATAAAAATAGGAGCCATTTAAGTAATAGCTGTGGTGGTCTACAAGAAAATGGCCACTGTAGCCTAAGACATTTATTTTTAAACATTTTTTTTTTGTGGATATTTACAGAATATTTATTGCACAGTGGATTGGACTTGGTTTTGTTTATGAATTCACTGGATTAGAGGACGGTAGCACTGAACACTTTGTGGAGTAACTTGCACCTGCACTTTGTATGTTTACATGTATTTATGTGATCCATTTATGTAAGGAAATAGCGATATTGAAGTACAGTAGCACTTAGTAATTTGTGGAATCACTTCCACTTGCACTTTGTATGTTTGTTTTTTTTTAATCAAAATTTGTTTATTGGGTGACAAGAATATTAAATGAAGAGGAAAGTGCAGCACTAGTTAAATAAAGTCCATAACATTGACAGTCCAAATCTCCTTCATTTGTGAGATCCACCATAGAGTGTTTGCAGAGTGAACAAGCAAAATTCCAAAACGCGCTGCAGTGTGTATCCACCACCAGTAGCATTGCTAGCAGCTCACCTTCACCACTGGATCCTGTAAAAGGATCACATACACCTGTTCCCTCTAAGCCGGGATGGCTATTGGCTCCAGAACCTTTCCCACAGCTGCAGTTTACTTATCTTCACTGAGACCTCCGCAGTAAGGACCATATGACATGCATGAATAAATTAGAGATATATAGTGCTCTCCATAAAATGACTCTGTTTATTAAAATCACAATGTGAAATTTGCACTCACAATGATGGCACTGAATCCCAGTGCCCGATGAAACACCTGTATTGCAAAATCCCTCAGAACACAGACCGATCATCTGTGGGGCAGAGTAGAGTGGGCTGCAGGTGACATCATGCTACTTCCTCCGGAGGATCTGACTGACACGCCACGCCACCGATCGCTGCGATGCGCCCCCCCAGGGGCACGTGCCTGCATGTTATCCTGCTGGATGTCATATGACGCCCAGTCAGGATAACTGAACCACTTCCCGGCCGTCATTCTGCATACGATAGACAGTGAATAGGCGCAAGGCCAGGTGAAAGGGTCTCTTAGGATGGATACAGGTGTATACTGCAGATCGGCAGCCCTTCAGAGGGATGGCCACATCCACAAAGACATTAGGATAAAAGAAGGAAGAAGGCGCCTCTAAATGCAGTAAAATTTATTACATCAATAAAAACAGGATGATTAAACTCACAAGGTATGGAAGTAAACAGGCATATCCGCACGCTTGTCTGCGGATGGACGTGTGTTCAAGCAGCAGTATAGTCCTAGTGTGCGGGGTCTCTGTGTAGCTGTAGTGACAGGTGGTCCCATAGAGCAGGGCGACCACCAGCAGTCGGTTGTATAAACGTTCGCTCTAGGCAGATGGAGACATCCGAGGGGATCCACGGACCAGCATGCACAGCGTCCCGCGTCACTCTTGTGCGACACATTTCTGAGTGTTCGGACCTGCGGTGGCAGTGAGCAGGCGCACTCTTTCATCAGGCATTAAGAGTCACAGGGAAGGAGTTAGCTGTTTTATACTAAATGATCAAGGGTGATATAAAGAATATACAATAAAAATGTGCATATCTTTAAGAAAGAAAGTAAAAGGAGAAGAAAAAAAAAATATATATATATATAAATATATATCTCACATGACATATATAGCAATACAATTGTGCCTGCAGGTAAATATCTTTCTAACACTTTATCTATCAGATTACCTACAGATGTGGGGTATGTTCATTCAAAGCAGGATATACGGGAAGTACACATCTGGTTTGCACATAGGGACTACAGCATTAAGGGTTAAAGAGCAGTAATAATCATCATAAAGGTTGGTTAAATATGTAATCCCATCGGTTTAGGTGGGGAACATACAAAAAAAAATCTGCATACGGCATGTCATTCTGCATACGGCGGTAGGGAAGTGGTTAAAGGGACACACCATTAGTACCTATATTGCTTAATCTCTCATTAGGATAAGAGGTATTATAGGCCGGCCTGGGGTTCCCCTTTAGTAGTGGTATTATATATAGCAACCAGTTAGCCCTTTTTGAGATCCATTCATTTATTGTCTGCTTTCTGTATGCATTGCTATTGTGTGTTTCTCATTTCAAACTGTCACTTAATTGCTTTGGGGGACTTTTTCAACTGGGTCTTGGCTTTTTATCCAGGATTTGGCTGACTAATACCCTATTACAAGACTCTCCTCTTCATTAAAGTGGTAGTAAACCCTCCTATCATTTTCAGCCAAGGAAGCTGCCATCTTGGCCTCAGTTTAATCTACAACTGCCATGATGCTGCACATGTGATCAGCTATGACACCAGCCATTGGATGGTTTGACAGTTTGGTTTAGAGCACAACCAATGGGAGTGTTACATTTCTGGCAGGTGCCGGAAATATAACTTGTTTTTATACTGTTAAATGGATGGGTTTACTACTGCTTTAAGTAAAATCTGAGAGAGCTAATCAATCTACCTTGTGTCAGTGTGTTATTTAAAGGTGTACACAACATGTCTGAACCTAGAGTGTCAAGATGGCTGGACAGTTCACGGGGTCGAGGTGGCTCAGGCGAACATGCTATTCTAAGCAACCCCCAAGGGGACAGTGCTACGCTTAATCAAAAGTCCAGGTTGAGTTTGGTAACATGGATGAGTAGTAGACCAGAACAGGCAAGGCTAATCCAGAGACAAGCAGGTTTCAGGAACAGAGATAACAAGGGAATAAGCTGAAATACCATCCAGCAATGATCTCATGCAGGCCTCAGGTTCAAACAGTCCACTAGGCGCCACAATCTGTGGTGGATACATTCAAGGGCATGCCATTGTGCACACATTCCTATATTTGTGTGTATTAAAATTATTATTATTATAATACAGGATTTATATAGCGCCAGCAGTTTACGCAGCGCTTACAACTTGAGGGTAGACAGTACAGATACAATACACTTTAATACAGTAGGAATCAGAGGGCCCTGCTTGATAGAGTTTACAATCTAAGAGGGAAGGTCAAGAGATACAAGAGGTAATAATTGTGGGGGATGTGCTGATGGAGGAGATAAAAGTACTGTTGTTAGGTGGGGCCAGACAGGGTTCTCTGAAGAGATGAGTTTTCGGGGATCGTTTGAAAGTGGACAAAGTAGGAGAGATTGGGGTAGAGCATTCCAGAGGATGGGAGAGGCTCTGGAGAAGTCCTGGAGGCGAGCATGGGATGAGGTGACAAGGGAGCTAGAGAGCAGGAGGTCTTGGGAAGAGCGAAGAGAACGATTTGGTTGGTATTTTGAGACCAGGTTAGTGATGTAGTTGGGGGCCAGGTTGTGAATGGTTTTATAAGTTATTGTTAGTATCTTTAATTTAATTTGTTGGCTGAGTGGCAGCCAATGGAGGGACTGACATAGGGGTGTAGCAGACGCTGAGCGGTTTTTAAGGTGGGTGAGCCTGGCAGCAGCATTCATGATGATGACTGAAGTGGGTATAGCCTATTAAGAGGTAGGCCAATAAGGAGGGAATTGCAGCAATTGAGATGACCAGGGAGTGGATTAGAAGCTTTGTGGTGACATTGTTTAGGAAGGGGCGTATCTTGGAGATGTTGTGGAGGTTGAGGTGGCATATTTTAGATAGCGATTGGATGTGGGGCCAAAAGGTTAGTTCGGAGTCCAGGATTACACCTAGGACCTTAGCATGGGGGGACGGGTTGATAGTTAAGCCATTGATGTTGATAGAGAAATCAGGGGAAGTGGCACGTGGGGGAGGAAATATCATGAGATCTGTTTTGGACAGGTTGAGTTTGAGAAAGTGATGTAACATCTAGGCTGATATGTCTGTTAGTAAGTTGGTGACGCGTGAGGAGAGAGATGGCGAGAGTTGGGGGGTGGAGAGATAGATTTGGATGTCATCAGCGTAGAGATGGTATTGAAAGCCATGGGAGGCAATCAACTGACCCAGGGAGAAGGTGTAGATTGAGAAAAGGAGAGGTCCAAGAACAGAGCCTTGGGGGACACCGACAGACAAAGAAAGAGGAGAGGAGGAAGTAGCGTTGTAAGTAACACTGAAGGAGCGGTGGGATAGGTAGGATGAGAGCCAACGAAGAGTACAGTCACGGAGACTAAAGGAGTAGAGTTTTTTGAGGAGGAGGGGGTGGTCCACTGTGTCAAAGGCAGCAGAGAGGTCCATTAGTAGTAGTACAGAATAGTGTCCGTTGGTTTTAGAAGTTAGTGGGTCATTTGTGAGTTTAAGGAGAGCAGTTTCTCTGGAGTGTTGAAGGCGAAATCCAGACCGAAGGGGATCAAGAAATTTGTTTGTGGTCAGATGATCGTTCAGTCGGTTGTAGACCAGTCTTTCAAAAAAGCTTGGAGGAGAAGGGGAGTAAGTAGATGGGGCGTAGGTTGTTAAGAATGGTGGGGTCCAGTGAGGACTTCTTAAGGATAGGAGTGACTAGCGCATGTTTAAGAGCATTTGGGAAGATGCCAGAAGAGAGGGAGCAGCGGTGGCTCCTCCATAGAGTGCCCCCCCCCCCCCACGCTGATTTCTGAAAAAAACATAGGCTGCTGGTACATGGCTGCCCTGGTTCTTTTGGGAAACTTGCTGTCTTTTGACAGTAAGTCCCAAAACCCATTGGTCAACCTTTAAAGTGAATCTATGTGTGCCACCGAAGCGCACATAGATACACTTATTGGCTATGACCTCAGTCACTGGTCTCCAGCCAGTGACTGATTGATCAGGTCGCGGGGGCGGGGGCAGGACTGGCGGATGTGCTGGTGCTTGGGCTGGGAGAGTGTCCAACACAGCATGTCTGTAATTCCTGCCGATGCATGAGAGCCGTGTGAGAGAGAGAGGCTGACTCCCCTGACTCGAGGTACCGTACTGCTGTGCTGTGTACTGGCTGCAATACCTGTGTACTGGCTACCTGTGCACTGGCTGCAATACCTGTGTGCTGGCTACCTGTGTACTGGCTGTGTCACGTACCTGGTGGTGGAGTCTGCAACTGCTGAGGACAGCCGCTCTTACAATCCTGACTCAGGAACCCCTGATATAACAAACAGGAGGCTCAAGAGTGCAGAATGGCACGAGTGCTTGACTGGAACACTGGTGCAGTGGTCACAGGCAGGGCTGGAGATGCAGCTAGCTGGAGCAGAGGAGGAACTCTGGGAAACAGCTGACAATAGATCCGTCCGGCTGAACCAAGCAGGTGATGCTGGATGAGAAGGCCAGAGACAGACTGGATCAGACAGCAGGCAGGCGGATCAGGAACCGAAGAGCAGGCAGAAGGATGGTCAGACACAGGCCGGGTCGGCAATGGGCTGGCAGGTGGTACCAAGGAGCAGGCAAAAGGATCGTCAAGGAAAGCCAAAGGTCAGGGCAGGCAGATAGCAGCAGTGTCAGGATCAAGCCGGTAGATCAGAAGAACAGGTTCAGCAGATAGACAGGTAACAGGAATCTCAGGAACGTTGTAGACCAAACGGCATTGATCCCATGTCACTGTCCAGTTTAAATAGCCCCTTTGGCACCAAGAACCGTTACGAACGGGAATGCGCACCTCCCGGTTGCGCGTGCGCACGAATGTTCGTGCCGTCCGTTCGTTCGTGCATGCGCCTGCTCATTGTGTTTCTTCTTTTGGAAACACGAGTTCTCCGTCTTTCCTGACAGGCTGCAATACCTGTGTACTGGTTACCTGTGTACTGGCTGCAATACCTGTGTACTGGCTACTTGTGTACTGGCTCTAATACCTGTGTACTGGCTCTAATACCTGTGTACTGGCTACCTGTGTATTGGCTGCAAAACCTGTGTACTGGCTACCTGTGTGCTGGCTGCAATACCTGTGTACTGGCTACATGTGTACTGGCTACAATACCTGTGTACTGGCTGCAATACCTGTGTACTGGCTGCATACCGTGATACTGGCTGCAATACCCGTGTACCGGCTGCAATACCTGTGTACTGGTTGCAATACATGTGTACTGGCTGCATACTGTGATACTGACTGCAATACCTGTGTACTGGCTGCAATACCTGTGTACTGACTGCAATACCCCATCTGTGATGCTGAGCTGTATACTGTGTCCTGTGCTGCTGAGTTGTATACTGTGTCCTGCCAGTGCCCACCAGTGATGCCTGCCAGTGCCCACCAGTGATGCAATACTGTGCCCATCAGTGATGCCTATCAGTGTTGCCTTTCAGTGCCCATCAGTGATGCCTGTCAGTGCCTCTTCATTATTGCTGCCTATCATATATCAGTGCCCATCAGTGCTGCCTATTAGTGCCCATAAGTGCTACCTTTCAGTGCCACCTATCAGTGCCTGGTGAGGTTCAGGGCGGGGGCGCTCACTCATCCTACCCTTTCTTGGCCAGCAAGACTTAAAATCCTTCCAGACCCCAAGGTTCTAGTAGGGAATTTCTGTGGGACCTCACATATATATATTTTGTTTCTTCCTTGAGGTACCCCCTTAAAATCCATACCAGACTCAAAGGGTCCGGTATGCATTTTGGGGGGGGGGGGGGGGCGTCACGCATATTTTTTCACTGTTGCTGTAGGATGTGCTACATCAAAAATGACATTTACAAAGAAAAAACCCTAATACAGTTTAAAATGCCGGAAAAGAAAACTTCATTGCCAGAACCTCACATAGACCTCTCCAAACCTCCCCCACAATACATAACATACATAACAGACCCTTAAGCAAAGCAAGTGGGATATGCCATTTGCTGGCAATTTAAAACTTGTTTTTCCTTTGTAAATGTTAATGCTAAAAAAAAAATCACTGCTCCTGGCCTCATGAAATTTCTTTTTTTTTTGCATTGCTACTGTACGTGTTCCCCAGGGTAGTGACCACCCCATGCTATTTTTTAACACTTTGCCTATTTGTCTACAAAATAGGCATTTGATTTCAGTGGGGTTCGGGTTCAGTATTTCAACTTCATTGAGGTTCGGCGAACCCCTCCTGACCCGAACCCAGGACAGTTTGGCTCATCACTAAACATAATAAAGGAAAGGTGTGACATAAAGAAAGGTATTGCAGCCACCTCATTTAAAGACTGCTAAACCACAATACTATACATTTTTGCTCATGATTTAGATTTTATTTAAAAGCAACTTTTTTAGCCATACTTTTCTTGTGGGTCATAGGAATGCACTGTATTTTGCACTCTGGTGACTTTAAGTTGGGCTGACAGCGGGCTATTGCCTACTATCAGCAGACGTGGCAGGGATGCTCCAAGCTCTGGAAGGATCCTGACAATGTTTTCGGGATTCACCCAGCTGCCTGACTGATAGCTGGCTCTGCTGAGAGCCTGTGCCAGCTGCGCCTGCCCCCTCAATAGCTCAAGCGCTGGAGGAGCAAATTAGAGAGCAGTGACTGTCAGTCGCTGCTCTGAGAAGACCGAGAACTGAATGATCAGCGGCCATTTGATTGCTCGGTTTTCAGGCTTAGAGCCAATGTGGGACAACTGTAGCATCCCACTGAAGATGCAGCATAGAGGTGAATATTCAGATATAGCATTCCAATATCACTTCAACCTAATAAATGCAAAACACGTAAATTCACAGGGGTGCAAATAAAGGAGGTGCTTATCATGAAATGCTTAGAAGCTCTTGCTTGCAGATTTCAAAGTGCTCACTAGGATCCATAATAATTGCAGATGTTGCATGTTTTAATCTGGTAATTCTGTCATACCCTGTGCACTTCTCTCCAGCAAATACTGTTCACTCTCATCCCCTTCACGCTCCCCATTTGCACATATAGACCCCTCTCATCCCCTGCACACTCCAGCACACACTGACTCCTATCATGCTCTTCATACTCCCCCTTCGCACATACAGTTGTGTTCATAAGTTTACGTATCCTGGCAGAATTTATGATTTCTTGGTCATTTTTCAGAAAACATGAATGATAACACAAAAACTTTTCTTTCACTCATGGTTAGTGTTTGGCTGAAGCCATTTATTATCAATCACCCATGTTTACTCTTTTTAAATCATAATGACAACAGAAACTACCCAAATGACCCTCATCAAAAGCTTTCGTACCCCAGTTCTTAATACCATGTAGTATCAATGACAGCTTGAAGTCTTTTGTGGTATTTGTGGATGAGGCTCATTATCTTCTCAGATGGTAAAGCTGTCCATTCCTCTTGGCAAAAAGCCTCCAGTTCCTGGAAATTCTTGGGCTGTCTTGCATGAACTGCACGTTTGAGATCTCCCCAGAGTGGCTCAATGATATTGAGGTCAGGAGACTGAGATGGCCACTCCAGAACTTTCACATTATTCTGCTGTAGCCAATGACCGGTCGACTTGGCCTTGTGTTTTGTATCATTGTCATGTTGGAATGTCAAACTGCGTCCTATGCGCAGCTTCCTGGCTGATGAATGCAAATGTTCCTCCAGTATTTTTTGATAACTTACTGCATTCATCTTGCCATCAATTTTGACCGAATTTCCTGTGCCTTTGTAGCTCACTCATCCCCAAAACATCAGCGATCCACCTGTGTGTTTCACAGTCCTTTTTAACTCCTCTTCAAATGTAGCGTTTATGGTTGTGGCCAAAAATCTCAATTTTGGTCTCATCACTCCAAATTACTTTGTGCCAGAAGGTTTGAGGCTTGTCTCTGTGCTGTTTGGTGTATTGTAAGTGGGATACTTTGTGGCCTTTGTGTAGTAATGGCTTTCTTCTGGCGACTCGACCACGCAGCCCATCTTTCTTCAAGTGCCTCCTTATTGTGCATCTTGAAACAGCCACACCATGTTTTCAGAGAGTCCTGTATTTCACCTGAAGTTATTTGTGGGGTTTTCTTAGCATCAATTTTCCTGGCAGTTGTGGCTGAAATTTTAGTTGGTCTTCCTGACCGTGGTTTGGTTTCAACAGAACCCCTCATTTTCCACTTCTTGATTAGAGTTTGAACACTGCTGATTGGCATTTGCAATTCTTTGGATATCTTTTTATATCCCTTTCCTGTTTTATACAGTTCAACTACCTTTTCCTGCAGATCCTTTGACAATTCTTTTGCTTTCCCTATGACTCAGAATCCAGAAACGTTAGTGCAGCACTGGATGAAACATGCAAGGGTCTGTCAGGAGTCCAGAAACTCATTGACCTTTTATACAAACACACTAATTACAAGCAAACAAATCACAGGTGAGGATGGTTACCTTTGATAGCCATTCAAATCCCTTTGTGTAAACATGTGTGCATGTTATCAGGCCAAAATCACCAGGGTATGTAAACTTTTGATCAGGATCATTTGGGTAGTTTCTGTTGTCATTATGATTTAAAAAGAGTAAACAAAGTTGATAATAAATGGCTTCAGCCAAACACTAACCATGAGTGAAAGAAATGTTTTTGTGTTATCATTCATACTCTGAAAAATGGCCAAGAAATCATAAATTCTGCCAGGGTATGTAAACTTATGAACACAACTGTATTGACCTCACTTATCCCCTTCACACGCCATGCTGGCACACACTGACCCCTCTCATCCCCTCCACACTCCCCATTTGCACATACTGACCCCTCTCATCCCAATTCACACTCTTCCCTTGTATATAATGCCCCTTTTAAAACTCTCCACATTCCTCTCCAGCACATATTGCCTCTTTTGATACCCTCCACATTTCTCTCCAGCACATATTGCCCTTATGATACCCTCCACACTCCTCTCCAGCCCATACTGCCCCTTTTCATACTCTCCACATTCCTCTCCAGCACACGCTGCCCCTTTTGATACTCTCCACACTCCTCTCCAGCAAACGCTGCCCCTTTTGATACTCTCCACACTCCTCTCCAGCAAACACTGCCCCTTTTGATACTCTCCACACTCCTCTCCAGCAAACACTGCCCCTTTTGATACTCTCCACACTCCTCTCCAGCACACACTGCCCATTTTGATGCTATCCACACTACTCTCCAGTACACTTTGCCCAGTGGCGTAACTTGAACCTTCTGGGCCCCGGTGCAAGAAACCATGAAGGGCCCCCCTGAGTGGGCCCTTCCCTCCGAGCCCTGGGGTTGAAAATATGACCTTTGTGACCCTGGTAGTTCCATCACTGGTGTCAGTAATATTTTATTTTTATTTGTTTTTTTATCATTTGTTTTTCACAATATTCAAAAAAAAATGTATGAGCTCCGTTGGGGGGGCTTTATTGAGATATCAGGGGTCTAAACAGACCTCTGATGTTCCACCTTTGAGACAGAGCAAGGATAGGATGTGCAGGGAGTGGAGTGCAATGCAGCGGATAGGAGGTGCAGGGAGTGGAGTGCAATGCAGCGGATAGGAGGTGCAGGGAGTGGAGTGCAATGCAGCGCATAGGAGGTGCAGGGAGTGGAGTGCAATGCAGCGGATAGGAGGTGCAGGGAGTGGAGTGCAATGCAGCGGATAGGAGGTGCAGGGAGTGGAGTGCAATGCAGCGCATAGGAGGTGCAGGGAGTGGAGTGCAATGCAGCGGATAGGAGGTGCAGGGAGTGGAGTG
>BLSH010541075.1:65893-76791 GCA_018402905.1 Glandirana rugosa
TGTCGCTCTTCCCCCCCGAACGACCCCCACAATCACGGCACGGCTACATTCCCCGTCATACACGACCTCTCCACACACTTCCCATAGTATTCCCCGTCATACAATCCTGCAGCCGCTGAATGCCCGCCTCCTCCTCTCCCTCCAGCTGGGGTTCAGCGGCTGCAGGAGGAATATGGAGAGAGAGATCGATTCCTCCATATGCAGCCGAGCCGCTCTTCCTATCTAGGCATACAGGGGGGCCGAACAGGCCCCCTGCAGCATGGGGCCCGGTCGCAATTGCGACCCTTGCGACCCCTGTAGTTACGCCCCTGACTTTGCCCCTTTTGATACTCTCCACACTCCTCTCCAGCAGACATTGCCCCTTTTGATACTCTCCACACTCCTCTCTAGCACACATTGACCCTTTTGATACTTTCCACACTCCTCTTCAGCACACACTGCCCCTTTTGATACCCTCCACACTCCTCTTCAGAACATACTGCCCCTTATGATACCCTTCACACACCTCTCCAGCACATACTGCCCCTTACATCGGCACGGCACTAACACCCCCAGCAAGCCCCCCCTTCTCGCTGTCTGCCGGTCCGTCCTTACCCCATCATGGTGGCGGGCTCTGGTGTCCTCCAACGTGAAGTGGGCAGGTGCCTCAATGCTGCCAGGACATGTGGCGAGGTCTGGGGGTGTTGTGAGAGCTGGATCCAGGGGGTGAGAGCAGCGGTCGGATCCTTATGGAGTGCGCTGGGCAGCTGAGGAGCGGAGCTGATGCGGCCATCTTCCAGCGCGGTCGCCCTGGTTCAGTTTGCTTAAGCGTGGCGGGCTTGAGGAAAGCTGCTTCAGTGTCCTCTCCTGGAGCAGCTGCCGCTGTGCATCAGCTCTCTGCTCCTCCCAATGTTAGGCATCCAATAGGATCGCCTGACATTTTGGCCAATCGGGAAACGGGTTTCAGACCCGCTTCCCGATTGGCCGGGAGGAGGATCAGTGTTGCAATAGTGAATATTCATTCTCTGCCCCCCGCCCCCCATCCCTGCCATAGGAATTCATGCACCCAGCGTCCTGAAAGGGGACAGGCGCATGGATAGGGAGGGCGGGGGCAGTGTTGGGGGGCCGGCACCCGTGTGCCCACAATGCACAGGCCGCCACTGATACTGGTCCTTTTGATACTAGGAGAAACAAAATTACTACCCTAGCTCCACTGCCATGAACTGTGATCCGGTGCTCTAGCCAGGATGTTCAGGTCCCACAGATACGATTCTTGAATCAGGAAGGCTGGCAACTCAGATGCTCTTGAATAAAAGTACTTTATTTGTTACATGGGTACATGGGCACAGGCTATATGCTGAGGCATTTCGGCTATGAAGCCTTCATCAAAGAATACATATTTGATTTAAAAACTGATATTTATAACAAAACAAGCCCTCAAAAAGGGCGAGTATATCCTGATTTGAAACAATCAATCAATTAAAAACACATGGAGAGAAAGAAAGGAGACACAGCAGGCATATGAAAAACATATCATGAACAAGTAAAACATGTTCTGCCATTACTGAAACAAATATAACAAAACAATGTAATTATGTTAAGAAAAGATTTATGTCCATCCTATCATTCAAGCCATACAGTTTTCCAGTATTAAAGTGGATGTAAACCCGAAAAAAAAATGTAATTTATAATTCTGCCTGGTAGAGTATAGCATGTCATATCATCTGTGCCCAGTCTTGCCACAAAGAGTTAATCCAACTGTGAGTAATGAGCTTATCTTTTTTCAGAAAGAGAAAGTCAGACTAACAGGGAAATACACAGTCGATCCGCCCCTTGCTCTGTGAGTGACAAGCAATTTGCTTATCTCCTTCACACAGCAGAGAAAGTTTTACACTCCCCCATCCCTCCCTCCTCAATGTCTCAGTATAGAGGTGGGTGGGGAGGCTTGTGACATCACAACTCCACCAAACACAGACACACTCTGATTTCAGAGTTTTACAGAGCTGCTGGTGCTTACCGGAAGGACATTTGAAAGGTAGGGATAGATGCAGGAGGCTTGCATGTATATATACATTAATACTGTGTCATTAGTTTATACTGGATGGGTGGTGGGTTTACATCCACTTTAAGCGTATGGATCCACCACACTTCACGTTAAGCAACATACAATGAGTATCACCTCCTCTTGGGGGTTTTTAACCTGTTCAGCACCAAGAAAAGAAAAGGTGTCAAGGTTACTGTGGTGTACTTCTCAGAAGTGTTTTGACACATTTGAAATATTTTTAGTATTCATATTAGTAGTGTCATTCACATGTTCCGAGATTCTAACTCTCAATGGGTGCATAGTACACCCAACGTATTGCAGGTTACAAGCACTACGTTGAATTACATAAACCACCGATTTAGAATTACAGTTAATGTATTGTTTGATGGTATATGTTTTCTTAGTTGAGAAGAAAATCACAGAGGTACTTTTTTTACGTCTATGGCATTGCTTGTGGGTATTTTGGCCACACATATAGAATTCTGTAGTAGAATGCCAAGTCTGTGGTTTGCTTGACTTCTGAGAGCAAAACAAACTAGGTGACGAAATGCTACCTAGACTGGGGGCCCTTCTGCAGGAAAAATTGCAGCCCCTTTGATGGCACTGTACAGATCTTTATCAGCATGCAAGATGGGAAGATGTTCTTTAAGAATTGCAACAATTTTGTTGTACTCTAAGGAAAATGCAGTAACAAAGTTAACTTTATTTTTATTATAATCGCTACAATGTTTATGTTTGTTTGTACTACTATTCTGAAACATCTCTGCCCAATCTCTGTGAAGAGCTATATTTTTGCTTCTAGCTATAGTTCACATACTGTAGCCCCTTTCCCTCTGTTGCTTTTGAATCACTCTACATTCTTGCAAAAAGTCCCCCTCTGTAGAGCAGTTTCTCCTGGCCCTGATGAATTCGCCAGTGGGCAAAGATTTAATAGTATGACTGGGGTGACAGATATTGGTCAACAAAAGGGAACTCCCTGCACAGGGCTTTCTAAAAGTTCTAGAAGTCACTGTGTTGTTATCTGAATGCCCTATCAGAGTCAAGTCCAGATAGTCTATTTGGGTCGGGTGATGCACACAGGTGAACTTCAAATTTAAAGAATTGGTATTGAGATATTTCATAAATTCACCTATGGCATCACCCGGTCTATGCCATACTACAATCAGGTTGTCAATGTAGTGTCCATACCAGGTGATATTAGTTTTAAATGGATTACTGTGGGTAAATCTATGGTGATCCAAGTGGATTCTGTGGACCAAAAAACACAAGCATTCCAGTGAAAGGCCACCCCATAGTTGCTGGTATAGGATCGCTATTGGAGAAACTGGGAGAATGGGTAAATCAATTTCTTCAACTGCTTGTTGTTCGTCTACCTGGGTTCATTAAAAATACTGGACATTTGTTAGCCCACATACAGGAAATGTTTTGATCCACAGAATCCACTTGGATCACCATAGATGTTAGATCTTTGTATTCTTGCATTCCCCATTCTCTTGCACTGCTAGCCATTAAAAACCATCTTTTGTGTTACAGTGTTTATAGTTTCAATGTACAGGAGTTTATTTGTAGTCAAGGTGCATCCATGGGGCAAAATCTTCTTTTTTGGCGAAACTTTATATGGGCTGGTGGGAAGAATTATTTTTATTTACTCACAGTAATCCATTTAAAACGAATATCGCATGGTATGGACGCTACATTGATGACCTGATTGTAGTATGGCATGGACCGGGTGATGCCATAGGTGAATTTTACGAAATATCTCAATACCATTTCTTTAAAGTTAGAGTTCACCTGCGTGCATCACCCGACCCAAATAGACTATCTGGACTTGACTCTGATAGAGCATTCAGATAACAACACAGTGACTTCTAGAACTTTAGAAAGCCCTGTGCAGGGAATTCCCTTTTGTTTGCCAATAGCTGTCACCCCAGTCATACTATTAAATCTTTGCCCACTGGCGAATTCATCAGGGCCAGGAGAAACTGCTCTACAGAGGGGGACTTTTTGCAAGAATGTAGAGTGATTCAAAAGTGACTGAGGAAAAGGGGCTACAATATGTGAACTATAGCTAGAAGCAAAAATATAGTTCTTCACAGAGGGCAGAGAGGTTTCAGACTAGTAGTACAAACAAACATAAACATTGTAGCGATTATAATAAAAATAAAGTTAACTTTGTTACTGCATTTTCCTTAGAGTACAACAAAATTGTTGCAATTCTTAAAGAACATCTTCCCATGTTGTATGCTGATAAAGATCTGTACAGTGCCATCAAAGGGGGCTGCAATTTTTCTCATAGAAGGGCTCCCAGTCTAGGCAGCATGTTGTCACCTAGTTTATTTTGCTCTCAGAAGCCAAGCAAACCACAGACTTGGCTTTCTACTACAGGATCCTATATGTGTGGCCAAAATACCTGCAAGCAATGCCATAAAAATGGCCATAAAATGGCATAAAAAAGTACCTCAGTGTTTTCCTTCTCAACTAAGAAAACATATATCATCAAACAACATATTAATTGTAATTCTAAATCGGTGGTTTATGTAATTCAACGTAGTGCTTGTAACCTGCAATACGTTGGGTGTACTGTACACTCGTTGAGAGTTAGAATCTCGGAACATGTGAATGACACTACTAATATGAATACTAAAAATATTTCAAATGTGTCAAAACACTTCCGAGAAGTAAACCACAGTAACCTTGACACCTTTTCTTTCCTTGGTGCTGAACAGGTTAAAAAGAAACCAAGAGGAGGTGATACTCATCGTATGTTGCTAAACGTGAAGTGTGGTGGATCCATACCCTTACTACTAGAAAACAGTATGGCTTGAATGATAGGATGGACATAAATCTTTTCTTAACATAATTACATTGTTTTGTTATATTTGTTTCAGTAATGGCAGAACATGTTTTACTTGTTCGTGATATGTTTTTCATATGCCTGCTGTGTCTCCTTTCTTTCTCTCCATGTGTTTTTAATTGATTGATTGTTTCTAATCAGGATATACGTGCCCATTTTGAGGGCTTGTTTTGTTATAAATATCAAATATGTATGCTTTGAGGAAGGCTTCATAGCCGAAACGCGTCAGCATATAGCCTGTACCCGTGTACACATGTAACAAATAAAGTACTTTTATTCAAGAGCATCCGAGTTGCCAGCCTTCCTGGTTCAAGAACCCTTTTGATACTCTCCACATTCTTCTCCAGCACATACTGCCCCTTTTTTATATCCTCCATGCTCCTTTCAAGAACATACTGACCCCTCTCATACCCTTCAAACTACTCTCCTGCAAATATTGCTCACTAAAACAGATCATCTGCATTGTGCGTAAAATTCCCAACCTTTCCAGTTCTGTACCAAGTGGCATTCCTGACCACACAGGGTCCTAAATGCCAATACCATCCCATACAGCATTCAGGCTGAAATAGATTTTGACAGGCTGCACCTGTCCTACCTGGGCACAATAAAACATCGAGAGGAAGGCAGTGCTGCAAGAAGTGTTTTGATATATTTTACATTCATTTTAGTGCAGTTGAACAAATCTTTTGTTTTAAGGTTGAACTCTAGACAAACAGCTAAATAAACAGACAATATATACATAATGTGTGCCCCTATAGAAATAGTGCATTATGGAGGTTTTCAAAAGAAAAAAACTTACTGTGCTCCAGTGGAAGAGAAAAGCAAGCTGTTCAGTAAAGGAAACTTTGCCTTCGACGTGAACAACCGTTTTATTATATGTAAACTGAAGTTTAATATACAATGTGCCAAAGTCCACTTCCGTGAAAATATGATAAATGATATAGTCAGTGCACGTGATAGAATATTATTTACACTGCTTTACTGAGAGCTTAACGTCATAGGTTGGAGTTTCCCAACATTTTGAAGACTCGCCCCCTTCATAATTCATGCTCTGATATTCCAATTATTGTATTACTGTAATGGTTAAAGTGATATTACGGTCTCCTTTTTCAATCCAGTTCAAAAGCTGATTATAAGTCTTATTTTGTGTGAAACGTTGCCTCTAGTCCAGGTCAAACTGGCCCCTGATCGCTGCCCTCCTTTCCAGTTTTAACCACTTCAGCCCCGGAAGGATTTACCCCCTTCCTGACCAGAGCATTTTTTGCAATACGGCACTGCATCACTTTAACTAAAAATTGAGCAGCCGTGTGATGTTGTACCCAAACAAAATTGATGTTCTTTTTTCCCACAAATAGAGCTTTCCTTTGGTGGTATTTGATCACCTCTGAGGGTTTTATTTTTTGCACTATAAACAAAAAAATAGTGACAATTTTTGAAAAAAAAACCTATATTTTTTACTTTTTGCTATAATAAATATACAAAAAAAAATGTATTTCTTCCTCAGTTTATGTATTCTTCTACGTATTTTTGGTAAAAAGAAATTGCAATAGGCGTATTATGATTGGTTTGCGCAAAAGGTATCGCATCTACAAACTATGGGAATTGATTTATGGCATTTTTATTATTTATTTATTTTACTAGTAATGATGGTGATTTGCGATTTTTAGCGGTACTGCGACACTGCAGCGGACAGATCAGACACTTTTGACACTTTTTTGGGACCAATGACATTTATACAGCGATCATAGCTAAAAATATCCACGGATTACTGTATAAATGACAATGGGACAGAAGGGGTTAACACTAGGGGCGATCAAGGAGTTAAGTGTGTTCCCTCTGTGGTGTTTCTAACTGTATGGGGTCTGGGCTGCCTGGAGGAGGAGAGAGATTGTTGTTCCTGATCACTGGGAACAGACAATCTTTGAACTTCCCTGTCAGAACGGGGATCTGTTTGTTTACATTTGCAGATCCATGTTCTGCAGTGTGCCGGGAGCAATCATGGGTGGCCAGCGGACATCGAGTCCACCCCACCCGCTGATTGGCTCCCCCTATAGCCAGTGAGCACGCTCATGTGCCTGCAGCGTTGTGCGCGCCCACACCACACGTTCCCACGACCGTTGTACAGCTACATATAACAACGGCGGCTGGTCGGCAAGTGGTTAAGGTGGCTCCTTTCTCTCGCAGTGCGCGTTCGACCTAGCAGCCGGAGCCTGCACTGTAAGTATTCAGGACCCATATTCTACCACCCAGAAGTCTGGGGAAGCAGTGGTGATGTTTAGTTATCAGACAACCATTTGAATAGGACCCAAGGGTGTGAAAAGAAAAACGAAGCAGAGCAGTTGAAATGTAGCCTTAGAACTGTCATTCACACTACACTATTTCAAGTGAACATAAAAAGGAGTTGGGACTTTGAGTGAGGTAGATGATAACCAATAAGGTAAAAAATATGTATAATAACTTGGCATATTTATTGTCATGAAAAAGATATAGTATAGCACTCAATGAAGAGTACATATGTAAGAGCCATTTCATATATACTGTACATTTGGGTATCCTGTGTGTTTGACAGACTCGGTCTGCGCACACAGGACATATATCGTTTTACACTTATTTATTATGTTTAGTTTTAGTTTTCTTCCCCATTGATACAGCAGCCCCTATTCCCCGCTATGTGCGCTCTGGGGATTGGGCGGGCTTGCCTGCTGCGCATTGGCGTCATGCTGGGCGCTGTACGCATGGCGTCATGCACGACGTCATGACGTGTGCGCTCTTTTCACTCTTTGGCTGATTTGTAGGGGGAGTTTTTGTCGCCAAATCATGGACGGCGGTGCCGTCTGGATGGGGAAGCCACTCCTCCTCTATCATGCCTAGCGTGACGCTGGGAGCGACCTGCGGATGTGCTGCGCACCTGGCTATGCTGCACATTACCTGTGGACTATGTCACTATCTATACACAAAGGTAACTATCCTAGTACACATTGGTCTTTCTTTGTTTTAACCACTTAACAACTGCCCTATAGTCAAATGATGGCTACAGGGCGGTTGCTTAATACTGGGAGGGCGTATTATGACGTCCTCCCATAAACACGCTTCCCGTGCGCCCCCCGAGGCGCGCACACGGGAACATCCGAATTGCGGTGAATGGCCAATGTGAGCGGCCTTTTACCATGTGATCGCTCCATCTAATGACGTCTTTTCTCTCCCCTCTCCACACCGATCAGTGCATTGTGAGAGGAGAGGGGGGAGAGAGGACGTGCTGCAGTGCTGTGGGCATAGTGTAGTGCCCACAGCGCTGCTAAGTGACAGGCTGCAACCCCCACCATCCATCCAGCCTCCCCACCAACCCATTCATCCTCACCCCATCCATGCTCACCCACCCAGCCATCCTCACCCCATCCATGCTCACCTATCCTCACCCATCCATCCATCCATGCTCACCCATTCAGCCATCCTCACCCAGCCATGCTCACCCTTCCAGCCATGCATGCTCATCCACCCATCTATGCTCACCCAGCCAAACATCCATGCTCACCCAGCCATCCATCCATGCTCACCCACCCAGCCGTGCTCACCCAGCCATCCATCCATGCTCACCCACCCAGCCGTGCTCACCCAGCCATCCATCCATGCTCACCCATCCATCCACCTATGCTCACCCAGCCATCCATCCATGCTCACCCACCCAGCCGTGCTCACCCAGCCATCCATCCATGCTCACCCATCCATCCATCCATGCTCACCCACCCAGCTGTGCTCACCCACCCATTCATGCTCAGTCATCCCCATCCATGCTCATCCATACCCATCCGTGCTCAGTCATCCTCCTCTGTGGTCTTCCATGCCCATCCATACTCATCCATCCCCATCTGTGCTCATCCATCCCCATCCGTGCTCAGTCATTCTCTTCTGTGCTCAGTCATTCTCTTCTGTGCTCAGTCATCCCCATCCCTGCTCATCCATCCTCATTCATGCTCAGTCATCCCCATCCATGCTCAGTCATCCCATCCATGCTCATCCATCCCCATCTGTGTTCATCCATCCCCATCCGTGCTCAGTCATCCCCATCCATGCTCAGGCATCCCCATCCCTGCTCATCCATCCCCATCCATGGCTCATTTGTGCCTCATTCATGGTCATCCATACCACATCAGTTCTCATCCGTGACACATCCATGCCACTATAGTGCCCATCCATGCCACTACACTGTCCATCTGTGCCACTACAATGCCCATCCGTGCCACTACAGTGCTCATCCGTGCCACTATACTGCCCATCCGTGCCACTGCAGTGCCTATCCATGCCACCACAGTGCCACACAATAGTGTAAAAGATAGATTTGAAATGTATGCCCCTAGAACACCTGACGGTGCTCCCTACATGTTGGGCCACTGTATGTGGCCAGGCTGTGTAAAAGTGTCACACATGGTATCGCCATACTCAGGAGGAGTAGCAGAATATATTTTGGGGTGTAATTTTTGCTATGTACATGCTGTGTGTTAGAAATATTGTGTAAATGGACAACTTTGTGTAAAAAAAAAATGAGTTTTCATTTTCTTTCCACGTTTTCCAAAAACTTGTGGAAAAAATGACACGTGCAAAATACTCATTATGCCTCCTAGAATATACGTTGGGGTGTTTGCTTTCCAAAATGGGGTCATTTTTTGGGCGTTTCCATTGTCCTGGTGCTCCAGGACCTTCAAAAGTGCAAGAGCTAATCAAGAAATTGTATGTGTAATTTTTGCTCCTAGACCGCCTGATGGTGCTCCCTGCATGTTGGGCCTCTGTATGTGGCTAGGCTGTATAAAAGTCTCACACATGTGGTATCGCCATACTCAGGAGGAGTAGTAGAATGTGTTTTGGGGGTGTAATTTGTAGTATGCATATGCTGGGTGTGAGAAATAACCTGTTAACCAGTGGAGGCTTGTCCATTGGGGCTCATGGGGCAATGCCCCACCACCAGTTTGCAGTAAAAAGAAAAAAAAATCAGTTTGCAGAAAAAAAATAAAATCACCAGCTTGCAGGGAAAAAAAAATCACCAGTTTGCAGAAAAAAAATAAAATCACCAGTTTGCAGGAAAAAAAAATCACCAGTTTGCAGAAAAAATAAAATCACCAGTTTGCAGGAAAAAAAAATCACCAGTTTGCAGAAAAAAAAATCACCAGTTTGCAGAAAAAAAAAAATCTGTGTGGTTTTTATCAGTATTTGACCTCTCTCTCTCTGCTGTTGCTAGGTAGATTAGGAAAAAAAATGTATAATCTTGATTTTTTTTTCCTAATCTGCCTAGCAACAGGCCGTGCGTCCCAAAGAACATTAAAACTGTCATTGAAAATCTTGGAGAAATCGTTTCTCCACGCTTATTTGTACATTGGTGAATATGACGACCTGGCCCGCCTATTGAGCTCTCTGATTTGCTCCCTGCCTGCACTAGGGAGGTGCTGAGGTGGAGACAATGCCATGGAGTGAATCATGATGGAGAACTGACCATTCGGGCAGGGGGTTCCATGAGAGTCCTATGTGCTGTTCTTATCTCCCACTGCCAGTGACCCAGTCCCTCCCCCCCCCCCTCTCTGCAGAGGAGTAGAGTGGCCGGCCCCGGCGGCATGACATCATGGTTGGAGGCTCTGTGACTGTGAGACGGAGGAGTGTGAGAAGAAGAGGAGCTTTATTGCTGCTGTGCTGGTGACATTCCAGTGCACCTCACTGCAGCAACTCAGAGTCCTGACACTAACCAACCTCTGAGCCTGCCTGCATGCATGTATGTTTAACAGACGGTTGTTAATGCTGTGCTATATTATCATCATGATGAATAATGATTTGTTAGTGGAATTGGTACTTTTCATTCTGAAGGCCCCTCTCACCACACTGAGCCATAGCATAGCACAGCACATGTGTGCTTTACTGTGTGTTACTGCTACATGTTAGAGCATGGGATTAGCATGCTCTAACATGTAACAGTAACACACAGTAAAACATACATGTGCTGTGCTATGCTATGGCTTGGTGTGTTTGGGCACCTTCAAA
>BLSH010541075.1:100401-118197 GCA_018402905.1 Glandirana rugosa
ATAATGAGTCTCAACCTAATTGAGAAGCACCGTTTTGACCCGTGTCTACTGGAATATAGGAGAGGACATGTTCCATCTTCACAGTCATAAAAAACCCCCCCCAAATGTAGGTGAAATTTCGGTAACACATGATGTAAACCCCCCCCAAAAAATACTGACACTTCTACCTTGTACAGGAGAGGATATAAGGTCATCTGTGCCCAGTTTTGCCACGAAGAGTTAATCCAACTCTGAGTAATACTCTTATCTTTTTTCAGTAGGAAAAAAACTGACTGAGGGAAAAATAGGTGACGTTTCATCCCCTGTTGTGTGTCTGACAGGTCATATTCTTCTCTCCTGACATCACAACTCCACCCACCAAGCTTCAGCAAAGAGAGACACCCACTGATTCCAGTGTTTTGCAAGGCTGCTACTGCTGAAACGGGTGACATTTGCAAGGTATGGATACATGCAGGAGGCTTGCATGTACATATACATTAATACTGTGCCATTAGTTTATACTGGGTGAGTGGTGGGTTTACCTCCACTTTAAAGGGGAACCGGTCATAAAGCAAAGTACTATCTAATATCTTATGGACAGTTTAATACAATGTAAAGAAAGCAAACATGGAATCAGATTTTTACATCAGGTTTATTTTATTTTGCTTAGACCTGCCATTGCATTGAGGCAAAGAAATACAAGTACCCAATGATAATCTTACGCAATATCATGCAACACAAAAAATATCTCTAATTTCTCTGTATGTCATAATAAAATCATGCTTGGAATCCAAGACCTTTATAGGATATGCCATCAAAGTGCATGTCTGCATTTAGGGGTTACTCACTTATAGACACTTTATAGGTGCCAAAAAGGTTCATGCACAGTATGCACTGTGAAGTGACGCTTGCAGTACAGTTAGGGAATGATCACAGAGGGAAACTGGTGTCTGCCATAAGATATCTGAAGGGTTAGCAATGTTTTCTCTTTGAAATATATATATATATATATTTATTAATAGATATAGTAATCCAATTCTTTCCAATAATTCATATGTAATAAACAGATCTGGACAGAGCAAAGCTGACACCATAAAGAACTTCCATTAAGGCAAGACTGTAAGATCATTCAACATGCACTGAATCTCCTCCTTCTTGGGTAACAAAGGTTATGGGACTGTCTGGTCTTTTGTTTCAGAGCAGTGGTATCCTTCAATAAATGACCAGCTACAGGACTCGTAGTTACTGGAATATGTACAATTCAATGGCAAAGCATAAACAGCTTGTATGAAGGAAGCAGGTCAGAAGGAAATAGAAATATCTGATACTGATTGCAAACGCATAAAGCACCTGAACGCATGCTGCATTTTACAAGTTCTACAGCAAACCTGTCACACCGAGGCAATTTTAACTAAACGTATTTAAAAAATGCAAATGTTAGTCAAACAGGTCAAAACGCTCAGTAGATTCAGAGATAAGCATCTGAAGTTCTGTATAAAGTCTAACTTTTATTGAAGACAATTTTGTATGGCCCTTTTCTAAGGCCGGCCATACACAGCTCGAATCTCGATCGGTTCAGCAGGAATCAGTCGATATTCAAACCATTAATGGACAGGCTGAATGTACAAAGTTGATCAATCGATCAACTTGGGTACATCCAGCCTGCTGCATTGCCTTCCGATTATCGCCAGCAGCTGCTAAAGGCTGCTAGCAATAATTACTGTCGACTCCCGGCGGGGATGGCTTCCTCCCACTGGGAGAAGGCAATTGCTCGGCAGGAGGGATCCTCCTGCAAACACTGTCAGTCGAACACACAATCGCGCAAATTTTGCACCACCTATGGGTTGCCTAAGAGTCCTTATTAACCTGGGTAAAAACTTTCTTCTTGTTCAACCATCACACGAGACAATAAATAGAGTAAAGCTGGCCATAAACGGAGCAAATGTTTTTCCTGCGTTCCGTCAAAATTGGCGACCCATCAGAATAGGTAACTGAAGTGACATTCTGCCCCGGCCAGCTTGGTACACCCCGCAGTCGTCCGCAGTAAGTCTACAGTCAAAAGGCGGCAAGCGGACATCTATTTACACCCATCGAAGTCTTGCATTTCACACTTATTTTTACCAGTAAACTGAGCTTATATAGTCAAATACAGTATTTAGAAATCTGTGGCACTGTTTTGATGTTGAATTTTAAAAGCAGTGGCAAGCCTGCTGATCTCACATGTATGCTAATCTGACAGAGCACCACTGCTTTTCAAATTCAACATTAAAACAGTCTGATAGATTTCAAAATACTGTATTTCAGTATATAAGCTCAGTTTAGAGTTAAGAATAAGTGTGAAATGCAAGACTTTGGTGGGTGTAAAAAGATGTCTGCTTGCCGCCTGCTGACTGTAGGCTTACTGCGGACGAATGTGGGGTGTACCAAGATAGCCATGACAGAACGTCACTTCCGTTACCAGATCTGACAGGTTGCCTAATCTGACGGAACTCCTGGAACAAAAGAACATCACTTGATTCTTTCATCAACACAGTCAATGTTGACAGGGAAATCTCTTCCACTGAGCCATTGTGTTCTCCTGATGGAGGAAACCATCCCCGCCAGGAGAACACAGTGATTATTGCTAGCAGCTATAACAGCCGCTAACAATAATTGCATGCAAAATCCGGCAGGCTGTGGTTGTATCAAAGTTGATTGATACATTCAGCCTGCCCATACCTGGTTCAAATCTATTCTGTTCTGATTCAAACAGTCTATGGCCGGATTAAGATGTGGCAGAGCCACAACTTTAACATAAACAGTTTAAATTTTCATATAAATTCATGTACATAGACCTCTGGATATACCAATTTTTTTTTTTATCCCCACAGCAATATTTAGATAGGACATTCTCAGTGTAAAAATATTTCCCTTTTCTATAAGAAATGGGAATTTTGGACTGACCGCTCAAAGACACAATACCAAGCTTCAACAGCAGGAACCCCTGCAGCCATAGTCTTTAAAAATGTAAATCCATGTTTTTTATCCTGAATAATAAAAGCTCCTAACAATAAAAGAGATGAGATTTTCATAAGTGGACCATCCCATTAAGGTATCGAATTTTTCCAATGCTGCCAAAAGATGCATCCAAAATGCAACATGTCTACATATCTGCATTCTACTGTTTGATAGAATAAGCGCTGCATGCTCATGAATTATTCCACATCACATTGCATTGGTGTGGCAATACGTTTTGTTAAGGCACTGCAAAACATTGTGTAAGCTGCTCTTACCACATAAAAAACCCATTTCTTAAATAAAATAATTTTATTTTAAGTTCCCCTATAGCTCTCCTAACTGATACATGGATATGGAACTGCTTGGATCTGCCACCAGAACTACTTTAGTTCCCTGAAGTTCAGCTCCTAAAATCCAGTTCACTTTTTCCCCATGTTCAAAACAAAGTTTTGAGCTAACAGTTGGAGCAACGTCTGCCATTTGCCGAAACTTTGCATTCGATGAGGACTTCCTAGAATTACGTTTCTGTTTTTGAGGCGTGGTGTCCTTGCTGATGTCCCAGAGACAAACTCTACCATCATTACCTCCAGATAGTAAAATGGTTTGGCCAGGATTTTGTCCAAAAAAGCTGACTTGAGAGACACCTTGAGTGTGAGCTTTAAAACACAGCTCCTCCTCAAACCTAGTTCCCGATATCCGAAAGAATCGGATTTTGCCATCTTCAGCCCCACAACAGAAGACATTTCCACAAGAAGAGACAGAAAGTGAATGTGCCAGAGGCGGATTGAAGAGCTGGCCTGGAGACTGGTGGTTTTCCATATCTTCTTCATCCTGAGCTAAATGTTGCAGGTTTGTGATCCACAGTGGTCTTGTCTTCTGCATGTTCCAAAGCATCACCTGCAACACAAAAAAGGAGTGTGCTATATATATATTGTGGTAGTGTGTTCCCATAAGTGGAGAAAGATCATAAACCCATTCATAAAATGCTGCAACTTTACTAGAATACCCACCATTTATAAAAAGTATTGAAAGTATAGCCTGCTTACTACAGTATGGAATTCATGGAGAATGAAGGCACCTAGTACTCTGCACATCCACATTTACCTTATTACTTGGTGTTCACACCAGCAAGTCTTCACTTTTAAAAGCAACAAAAAAGCAGCAGTGTACAATAGATATCAGTAGATGTAGGTCAAAAACATTTTCCAGCATTAGAGCTGCACAATTCTGGCCAAAATGAGAATCACGATTTTTTTGCTTAGAATAAAGATCACGATTCTCTCACGATTCTCGCGGCGTAATATATTAAATATATAAAAAAATTGGGCTAAGAGCACTGTTTAGGTTTTTGAAAGGGATAATTTTTCCAAAAAAATTGCGTTTAAAAGTCTGCTGCGGAAACAGCATATGGCATAAAATATTGCAACAACCGCCATCTTATTCTCTAGGGTCTCTGCTAAAAAAAAAAAAAAATAATGTTTGGGGGTTCTAAGTCATTTTCTAGCACAAAATAATGGATTTTTATTTGTAAACAGCAATTGTCAGGAAAGATTAAGGCCTCATACACACGGATGTTTTTTGACGCCAGCGTTTTCTGCAGCTCTCCATGTTAGTCAATGGCCCCATAAAAACGTCGGCGTTTTTGAGCTGTAGATGACGTCGGCGTTAGTGAGCTGAAACTAGAACCCACAGCCATCGCGTTCTGAGGCTGTAACGTTTTGGCATTATTTGACGCCGACGCCACAATATGCCAACAAACGCCACCTAATATTATACCGGCGTTTTCCGGCGTTTTTTGACGCCGACGTTTTTAGGTTGAAAGATAGCAGAGGGATGATTTTTTTTAAAAAAACGCCTATTGACGCCAACACTCACTAATGCTCAAAAATGCCGATGCATAACGCCGAAAAACACCGACTTTTTTTCCTTGACGTCGGGCCCGACGTTTTGTTTATTTTTTTAGAAACGTCCGTGTGTATGAGGCCTTAGTCTTTAAATGGTTAAACCAAACATCTATACAAGGGGAGTTCACTCAGAGTTCAATGGCTTTGAAGTAACTCTTATCAATGATGACTCAGAAGTTGGCTGTCTGCCCAGACTTGGCTGCCTCCCCTGAGACTCAAGTCGCGCTCCGACTTCAAAAGGCTTCAGGCACTTTTATTACTGTCAAATCACGCTGATTCGCCCCCCCAAGTCGGATCCCATTAACAGCACTGAAAATCGCGGTAATGCCCAATGGAGATCGCATGGGGGGGGGGGTGTAGATCGAGATTGCGATTTTAATACGATTAATCGTGCAGCTCTATCCAGCATTCTGAAAAGCTTCCTATTAAGATTTAAAGTGTTTCAGTGTAGAGAGCGATTTAAAATACTGTGTGCCCACAGGACCCTATTTCTCCTGATGACCATTGTCACTAGAACTAAAGTGAGAGAAGATCAAACATTTTGAGATTTCATCAAAACAGGGGACATTTGCTTCGGTGACAATGGTCTAAGAGGGCTCATCATTTGGACATTTTTTCCTCAATGCCCTGTTGTATCTATAGGAGAGGAAGTGTAGGCATCTGGCAGGAGTTACTACCACTTCCTACTTGATCATAAATGAAAACTATTAGCTTTAGATACAGATTACTTTAAAGTGATCATGTGCCCAGACTACCACAGTAGAGTACAGGTTTTGTAAAAGCACTTTAAAACAAGCCCTCGTTTAACGCTAACTATAGGCTCTGTGGGGTCATTTATATTCAAATTCACAATACAGCTGCAGAAATCTCAACTATTTTCTTCGGAGAGAATCTTGGCAGCCCTTTATGTAGACAATCAGCAGGTGCTATTAGCTGTTAAGAGCAGACCAAAATCTTTGATCTTTGTGGATAAATTACTTCACAGTGCATGCTGCTAGGGAGGTCAGGGGTGGCTTGTTTTAAAACTGTTACAGCTTGCTAAGATTATGTAAATACTTGAATGCCTATAGCACAGTTTCTTAACTGGAGTTCCTTCAGAGGTTGCTCAGGTTACCTTGACCAATGAAGAGTTTCCCAGTAACCACTGATCTAAATTAACTTTTTAGCTTTATGACAGGGGGGCAGTTTTCCAATTAGTCAACAATTTAAAAGTGTCTTTTTCCCACTGACCAATAATATAAGGAGTGCTTTTCCCATTGCAATGGGAACACTACACCAATTTAAGAAGGCACTTTTCCACTGATCACCAATGTAAGGGGCACTACAATTTTCACCGTTGATGTAACTTTTCTGGCCATAATTATTTTGTTCCAATTCATGGTTGTCATAACTTTCTTATAGAGCACAGGGAATGTTAAAAGTTGCTCTGGGTATCGTATTTGCTAGCTACACTACACTCTTTATTCTTTTATGTATTATTAAATTTACAAGTTACAGATTATGCAAATGTGTCATGAGCTACATATGTAATAATTGAGCAGGGAGTTCCCCAAGACAGGAAAATTATTTCAAGGGTTCTTCTGTATTAAAAAGGTTGAGAAATGTTAGTCTATAGCAGCCTTTCTCAACCTTTTCAACACCAAGGAACCCTTGAAATAATTCTCCGGTCTCCTGGAACCCCTGCTAAAAATTAAAGTTCTACAACTCATAATACATTAGTGTGATGGTCAATGGAAATAATGCTCCTTACACTTGTGGTCATTGGGAAGAATGACCCCCTTACAGATAGCTAAGAAGATCAATGGTATCATTGGAAATTTATCTGAAAGGTGGAAATTGACCATTGCTCAAGGAACCCCTACTGACCTCTGGAGGAACCCTAGGGTTCCACGAAATCCTGGTTGAGAAACCATGGTCTATAGTCTGAACACAGGTGCACTTTAAAAAAAAAAAAGTCAAAACATTTCATTTTTAAGGAGCTTTGGCACATACAGCTGTGTACAAAAAGTACAGATAACATCAGTCAGCACAACATCCAATCTAAAACCAGTCTGGAGGACTAGACGGAAAAAACATAATTAAAAAAAAAAAAAAAACTTGCCCCAACTCTGGTTTAGGCACCTAGGGATTGATTTACTAAAACTGGAGAGTACAAAATCTGGTGCAGCTCTGCATGGTAGCCAATTAGCTTCTAACTTCAGCTTGTTTAACCACTTCCCACCGCGTCACGTCATATGACGTCACAGACTTTGAGTGGTGATATCTGAATGATGCCAGCAGCTACAGGCCAGCATTCAGATATAGTTTTTTAGTGCTGGCGATCCCCTGCACCATAAGAACGATCAGAGCGGCAGTTCAGCCGCTTGATTGTTCTTACAGGCAGCGGGGGGGGGGGGGGGACGTCCCTCCCGCTGCCCTCCGGTGCTTCTCTGGGCCCGCCCGTGCCCTCAGCGGCCCGGAGAATGGATCTGTTGCCGGCGAAAGTTTAACATAGAGCTAACTGGTGACCAGATGGTCACCGACATTCATTGCCCCTCGAAGGTCCGGGCGTGACGTATGACGTCATGTCCGGCCGGGCGCATGTAAACAATGCCCGGGGACTCAGCTGGAAAGGCCGAGATCGTTAGTTTTTTTTTTCTGATCTTGGTAATTCCAGCCTAAAGTAGAGATGTGGGGTCTTACTGACCCCATATCTCTCCATAAAGAGTACCTGTCATGCACCATTCCTATTACAAGGGATGTTTACATTCCTTGTAATAGGCATAAAAGTGATCTTTTTTTTTTAAAGAGACAGTGTAAAAAGTAAAAAATAAAGTTAAAATAAATAATAATAAAAAAAAATTTAAAGCGCCCCCGTCACTGCGAGCTCGCGCACAGAAGCGAACGCATACGTAAGTAGCGCCAACATATGTAAACGGGGTTCAAACCACTCATGTGAGGTATAGCCACGAACGTCAGAGGAAGAGCAATAATTCTAGCACTAGACCTCCTCTGTAACTCTAAACATGTAACCTGAAAAACGTTTAAAGCGTCGCCTATGGGGATTTTTTAGTACCGAAGTTTGGCGCCATTCCACGAGTGTGCGCAATTTCAAAGCATGACATATTAGGTATCTATTTACTCGGAGTAACATCCTCTTTCACATTATGCAAAAAAAAAAAAAAAAAACACGTTTGAAAAATGACTGCGCAAACATCGTGCAAGATAAAAAGTTGCAACGATCACCATTGGATTCCCTACAGTCCTTGCTAAAAAAAATATATATAATGTTTGGGGGTTCTGAGTAATTTTGTAGTAAAAAAATGATGATTGTTACATGTAGGAGCAAAGTGTTAGAATTGGCCCGGGAAGCAAGTGGTTAATTAAGTTTTGTGTGCCGTCACTGTAGAGAGCACTGTGCATGCACATTGATGTAATTGACAGGAGCCATGCGAATATCTCCTAAACGACACCAGTTTAGAAGATATTCACTGTACCTACAGGTAAGAAATTTAAAAAGTGGTTGTAATGCCTCAAGGTTTTTTACCCTCATGCATTCTATGTGCAGTAGCCCAGCCCCCCCAATACTTACCTAAGCCTAATCTCGATCCAGTGATGTACATGAGAGCAGCGGCTCTCCCAGGTCTCTTCCTCCTCATTGACTGAGACAGCAGCAACAGCCATTGGCCCTTGCTACTGCAGCTAGTGCGTCAATGAGGAGAGCGTGGGAGCAGTGCTCCATGTTTGAATGGACATACAGAGTAGTGGATTGTGAGCCCCCATAGCAAGCTGCTTGCTATGAGGGTACATGGCAAGAGGGAAACCTGGAGAGCCGTTGGGGGACCTATGAAGAGGATTGGGGTTGCTCTGTGCAAAACCTTTAATATCACATTAATATAAACACACACACACATATGTATATATATATTAGATCAAGTATAGCAGTTTACAGTAGGTTGTAATTTAGGTTTACATGCCATCTGAAAAAGAGGAGGTAAAGTCCGGAAAGCTATAAAAAAATGCAATTATATGTTACTTTAAGATGAATATCATTTTGAAACCAAATACATGCTTTAAAAAAAATGTGCTGACAGCAAGATGTTAATGGGCTAATAAAACAACCAATAACTTTGTCAGTGTGCTACTGCTAACCTATCATCCAATTAGAAAGCTGGGGTGTTTTTAAACTAGAGGTCTTCATTTTAGCTGTACAATTCTTATATGCATTTTAACTGCTTGCCTGGAGTTCATCTTTAAATGTGAATCATGTACCCAGATAAACCAAATATGGAGCTGTAACCCACCTGCATGTCAAGTCCACATGACACAAGACTCTGAGGTCGGCTGGGCCTGAAAGTGACTGCAGAGCAGATGTTAGTGTGCCTCTGCAGTGTCCGGCAGACCTTTTTAGTTTGCAGATCCAAAACTTTCACTGAGCCAGAGTCATCAGCTGCAGCCAATAGGCTGTCCAATTCATTGACAGAAATGCAGTTGATTTCTTCTTTACCGATACTGAAGCTCTCCACGGGCTTTGTGAAAACCCTGGTGTCCAGCACACTCACGGTCTCCCCATGAGAAGCATAAAGTTTTGTGGGAGAAGCTGGAGAGAAGACAATCCCAGCTACATCATCCTCACCATGGAAGTTCAGTTTTCCTATCGGATCTCCCCGCTCACTCCAGATAGTAAGCTCCCCACATTCAGCCCCTGAAGCAACAATTCTTTCATCACTGATGGCCAGGCTTAAAACAGCACAGGAATGACCTGAATCCCACTTTGAAGTCATTGTCCTTACTTATAATGGCCTAGGAAGAAGAAAAAAAACAAGGCTCACAATTTGATTTGTATGCCAAAGTTTTAAACATGTCATAATATTAAAATAATAGCATGCAGTATTCCACAGAAACCATTTGGATGTTCACTTTAACAAGACTAACAAAACTTGGATTTCTGTTGAACAGTAAAATGTACTATTTGACACACAAGCCATTGATCCTGGAAAGCTAGTCCTACTCACCCTCTCCTTCCTCACATCCAGCTATTATAGCCGCCACTGTTCCCTTTTCTACCTCTCCCGTCCACTTTTCCTCTTTCTGTCTTCTCTTTTCTTACCTCTCTTCCAGTACTAGACTCAATTCAATTCCATTTTGTCTACCCTCCTCTACACAGCTTAGCATTTCTATGAGATTTTACTGTTCTAGTTTACAGTTCCTTCCAACACAACCGGTACATCTGAGATAGAGTTTCGGTATATGAAGTAATACTCTCAAAGTTAGCCTGTGCTCCCTCTATTTAAGTGTATATATGATGATGTTTCTATACTGTAGCGCTCTAGCTTCCACTGCTGCCCCCTCACCTCTGCGGCACAGTGTGATCCCAGCGGGGTGCCCCAGGGCCTGAATGCGCAGCGCATATACAACCTAATAATGAGGTTGCACACATGCCATGGCCGCAATGTGCCCTAAATAACTATGGAAGATCCCATCAACTCACTTTTCTTGTATAGTTACTGTATATGGTATGATGCTCATATGCTCTGTATTGTTTCTTTTGCTTTTCAATAAAAATATTGAACAAGAACAGTAAAACTTACACTATAGTTTTAAAGTCACCCATGTCATGCCTCATGTCTTCCTTTCTAACAGTACCTGAGGGTAGAGGCTGACATAAGTTCGTTTTATTTAATCTCTCATGTCAAACCTCTCTAGCAATCCCTACTGTATAATATCAAGAAAAATGTCAAGTACATTCTGATACCCTCGGGACTGTAAGTGTAGCCTTTTTATCAGTGGTGCGGAACAAACACTAGGAACATACAAAGAACCATTTATCAGCTGAGTGGGAGTTTCAACTCTGTAGGGTACCAAGGGATGCAGGACTATATCTTTATTGTATGATTCAGGTCTATCTGCAGTGACAACCACAGGGGGAGCGGGAACCATATACAGTACTAAAGCTGCCTATTCGATTATTTCAGTTTTTAAAGGACTGTTAGTAGCATTTGGACCCCAAAGCAAATTGTTTTCACACATACTGGGTTGTTTCTTCTCTAAAATTACAGTGCAACGATGTGTTCACAAAAATTCAGTGTATTAGAGAAAGAATCAAGAGGGGAATAATAACTAACAAATCTGCAAAGATCCACAGTGAACTTGGGAGAAATCCAGAGAAAAGAAAAGACCACAGCATATCCTGTTTAGAGATTGACACAGGACATGTATAAGATGCAGCAAACATTGAAAAAAGCACCCTAAAGGCCCGTACACACGGTACAACGGTCGTGCAACCAGCTTGTTGTACGATCATCCGACCGTTAGTACGCGCAATTAGTCGTACAACTGAAGTTGGATGAGCAGACTAGAAAATTTTGGTTGACCCCGACTAGAATACATGCATTCGAACCTTCTGTCCTCCCTACCTGCTTTAGGGGCTGCTTCGAATCTGGCTCCCTTGTACATATTTTCTGCAGCTGTAAGAAAGTGCTCCCCTTCTGGCAGCAAAACAGCCCTAAATAAAGGTTAACCCCACAGATGTGTTTGCTCTTTGCCCCATCCCAGATGTTCCTCCTCCCTGGGAGAGACTGCTGCATACATTTTTCAGAGCACCTCAATGGGTTATTACCTTGAATTGGCACTCTTTAGAAACCCCTTTAGGCCCAGGTTTTGGTGAAGATGGACACCATTAAACTCACGGAGCACATTTATCACACTGCCCTTGACTTTGACTGTTTTCAACAATAAATGGAACTACTGGAACGTCTACTAACAAGAATTCCTCTATTATTACCCCCTTTCTCATTTTCATCTATATCCTTATATCATTCAGGCAGACTTGTTTATTTATTCTTGTTGTTGTATCCTTTTGGTGTTCGCATCATCAAACCAGTTCTGTCATATAACACCATGCGCTGCTTGTCATCACTACATTTATATGTTAATTTTATTAATGCACATGTTGCTTATTAATGTCTATGGATATTGGTTTGGAAACTTCTGTAATATCCGTTCTACAGTACATGTAGTATCATTATAGATTCTAAACTCTTTCCTTCCCAATCCAAAGCAAAACCTTTGCAGTGCCCCCCTTTACTGCAAGGGTAAATGCTTGCTGAGTCTAGGCGATGGCAGAAAAGCCTATAATACTTAAAGCCCAACTCCAGGCCAATATGACATTTTCCCCTGCTCAATCTTGATTGCAAAAACCTCTTCCTAAGCCATTGTGCAGTGTAATGGATCTAAGCAGGGCTTGACAAATTTGCTTTGAATCTAAGAGCCAGATAAAAAAAAGTTAGGAGCCAAATTTTTTTTACTAACAAATATTACGGCTGGCACATGTGACATGTTCTCAAAGGTGAAATTCTCCTTTTAAAGCGTTTGTTAACTCAAAAAAAAAATGCTGCTCCTGTATCTTTAATGTGCAATTAGCAGCATGGTGCTTTTGCTTTTTAAATTATCCCTCTGTATCCCTTAAAATACCTGTTTGATAATGCCAGGTCATGACTTCCTCCCCTATCATATTAGCTGTTCTTGAGAGCCCGGTGGTCTGTGCAGTCTGTGCCACTAGCAGCTCTCCTATTCTCTTGCCCGTCTTCAACTCCCCCCCTCCTCCCTCTCAGTACATAGAGTCTCTTCTCTGCTCTCATAATTAACTTTTAAAGCAGCTATGCCCTCTGTATTAGAACAAGAACTTCCCCTGTGTCTGTGTTATATCATAAATATTCTTATCTGTATAGATAACACCCGGGCTATCTCTCCTTTCCAGCAGCAGTGCTCGGCCCCACCCTCAGGAATTCTTTGCTGAGCAGAGGAGAGAGAAAAAAATAACAACTGATCCTAGGAAGCCTGTGTGTTATCTATACAGATAAGTATATATATGTTATAACACAGGCACAGGGGAACTTCTTGTGCTAATACAGAGGGAATGGGAGCATTTTATACAAGTGGCTTAACAACCACTTTAACCTTTTCACTGCCAAAGCCCTTTTTGTATTTTTGTGCACACGTTTTAAAAATAATTTTAGGCCTGAAGATTACATAAAAGCCCCAAACATGAAAGCAGACACCCTAGTGAATAAAACACACTGATATACAGCACTGATGGATGGCACTGATAGGCAGCACTGATGATGAGGCACTGACAGGCATTGCTGATGGGCACTGATTGGCATCCTTGATATGACGCCCAATCAGAATAATAGAACCCCCCTGTGCCTGTCAATCTGCATATGGCGGATGGGAAGTGGTTAATTAACTTTTTTTCCCCATCACATAGGGGACAAAAGGTTCCCTATGTGATGATTTTTTTTTGGCGACAGGTTCTCTTTAATGAGACATGCAGGGTCTAAAACAGTGGTTCTCAACCCTGTCCTCAAGTACCCCCAACAGGCCATGTTTTGGGAATTTCTCATAGATAGCTGTCCAAAATAGCAAGCCATTGACTTGGATTTAAAGCACCTGTGCAACTTTACCACTTGACAACCGGGCGAACTCCAGCACTCCTCTCCTACATGTAAAAATCATGATACATATATATTTTTTAGCAGAGACCCTGAGGAATAAAATGGCGGTCATTGCAACTCCTTTTGCCACACGGTATTTGCGGAGCAATTTTTCAAACGCAATTTTTTTGGAAAAAAAAAGTTTCATGAATTAAAAAAAACACAAAACTGTAAAGTTTGCTCAATTATTTTTGTATAATGTGAAAGATGATGTTACGCCGAGTAAATAGGTACCTAAAATTGCGCACACACGTGGAATGGCGCCAAAACCTCACGTGTGGTTTGAACGCCGTTTACATATGTGGGCGCAACTTACGTATGCGTTCACTTCTGTGTGCGTGCTCACAGGGACACTTTAATTTTTTTTTTCTATTCTTTAATTTTACCTTTATTTTTTTATTTTTACGGTGTCTCTTTAATTTTTCTTTTTACTCACTTTTATTCCTATTACAAGGAATGTAAACATCCCTTGTAATGGGAATAGTGTGCAACAGGTACTCTTTATGGAGAGATGTTTGGTCTATAAGACCCCTCATCTCTCCTCCAGGTTGGAAAAACCGAGATCAGAAAAAAAAAAAAAAGATCTCTGTCAGTCTTTCCAGCCGCGTCCACGGCTTTGTTTACTAAAGCCGACCCAGACGTGACGTCATAACATCGCGCCCGGGCCTCCGAGGGTCATAGAGATGACTGGTAACCAGATGTCACCAGTCATCTCCCTGACAAACTTCTGGCTGCGACCGATTCATTCTCCGGGCCGCCGATGGCACGGGCAGGCCCGGAGAAGAACCAGAGGGTGGCGGAAGGGGGGGGGGGGTGTCCCCTGCCTATAAGAATGATCAAGAGGCTGAACTGCTGCTATGATCATTCTTATGGTGCACAGAATCGCCGGCCGGAAAGAACGATATCTGAATGGTGCCTGAATCACCATTCAAAGTCAATGACGTCATATGACGGCGTGCGGTCGTCAAGTGGTTAAAGGAAAACTTGCCTGTTGGGAGTACTTGAGGACAGGGTTAAGAACCACTGAGCTAAAAGACCCTGCATGTCTCCCCTGTGCTCCACTGAATGCACATTGCACTGCATTACATTCTTTCCTGCCCTTGATGGCTGGGAAAACTGTCAACGGGAACACGGAAATTACGTCACTTCTGGGTCAACAACTAGAAGTGGAGGAAAGCAGACGTGTGTCCACTCCTCCCCACCCCCTCTACCCAGAGGCACCTGCTATGCTGGTCCCACAGATGGGCAAGCGGAGCCCAGCATATATAGCAGTGTTTGTAGCATATGGGTGGCAGCCCAGGCGCCAGGTGGCAACTTCTGGTCACAATGGTGGGGTTTGTCGAGCCCTGGATCAAAGTCATAGTTTCATCTATGAGCCAAATTCATTTCCTGCCTTGAGGACCAGGCATTTTTTTCCTGCTTCTTAACTGGTCCCCTTACCGTCTCTGCAAGTTCTCCTGTCTCTGGAGCCTATAAGAGAGGAGCTGGCTGCTGGGAGTTGCTTCCACCAAGAGGAAATGTCCACATCACACGGGCACTAATATGAACACCCACCCTGGAAATAAAGAAAAGAGAGAATTGTCACATGACCATGGCTTCAGGTAATTAAAATGGGTATCTGGGTATTTTTTTATACCAGCGGTTAGTTAGAGGGGGATGGGGGGGGGGGGGAGGTTGCTAACATCCTGGAGTTGGGCTTTAACTTATTTTATACTCCCTCTTTAGCTGGCGCTCTCCTCTTCCCTCCAACGCTTTTGCCTGCTACTTGATTACATCAGCATGTAAGCGCCTTTGAGAAGAGACTTCGGAAGATTGGTTGCAGTGTGTGGTTAAAGCTTACTGGAGTGAGGAGCAAGGCCTGTCAGTTTTTGCTGCTGTATACCCGTTAGGTGATTCACCCTTGTTTAGAACTATTATTATCAAAAGTGAAAGAAAAGAACATATATTTGGCACTGGGAATAATACCTGACATTATTGCCCCCACACCTCTCAATGTAACTGAGTTATTAGCTTACAGTTTACTGTAATGTTCCTTCACAGTTATGGCTTTACACCCCTAGTAAGCTGTTGCTCTATTTCAGTGATGGAGAACCTTGGCACCCCAGATGTTTTGGAACTACATTTCCCATGGGAAACTCGTGACAACCACTTTAACCTACAGATAAGCCTATAATAAGGCTTACCTGTAGGTGCTTTGCATATCTCCCAAACCTGCACGGTTCAGGAGATATGCAGTGTATGTGCTGTGCCAACGTCATGTCGGCACATGCGCAGTGAAGAAACGGACTCCGTGCCATTACTCCACTGCGATCGTGCCATGACTGGCCGGAGCCGCGGCCCCGGAAGGAAGAGGGGTAGAAGATGGATGTGGCCAGCACAGGGGACAATGCTGGACATCGCAGGCTTTGTTTGCAGGCAAATGCGATGCATAGTAGCCCATTATGCTTCTACATTACAGGGGTATATTGAACAAGTAAACCCAATCTGGGTTTACTTTCTCTTTAAAACATCCGGGGTGCCAAGGTTCGCCTTCACTGTTCTATTTGGTAGGGCCAGCCTGTCAGGTTTGCTTCTTATGTATCTCGACAACGACAATGTGGCCCCTGACCATATTTGAGGGTGCATCCATCTTTTGACATTTGTCTGATAATGTTTATATCATTGCATTTTGTTAAATCTATTGAAAGAGGAAAGTGAAAAAAAAAATATGTCATTTTGGTTCTCACCAGAACAGTACTAGATGAGAAATCTTTCAATGGGGACACTAGTTCTGCTGACAGCCAGTGATTTCCTCTCACTTCCTATTTGGCTACGGGGGAGGAAGTGACGAGAAATTTCCCCAATAGGACACAAATGGTGGAAAAAAAAAACCCCGGCAGGGGTTGTAACCCTCCTTCACTCTATCCAAAATAAAAAAAGCTTTAAAGTGGAACTAAAGTTAAAAAACTGCAGACAGGCTCTTTATTGCAGAAGAAACATGCAGTCTCTCGTCAATAAAATCCTCCTACCTGCCTGTTTGCAGTCCTCTGTAGAATGCACACTGTGCTGTACAGCTCTGCTTACATTCCAGCACATGGCCTGTATTCCTGGAGGACTGAACACCTATGCATGCATTGGAGTAACATCATCCCGCGCCAGCCAATCAAGACGTGAGCACAGACCCTCACAGGCATCAGATCATTAAAACTAAGGAAAATATTTTTGCCTTTAGTTCTACTTTAATGAGAATTTAACCCTTGCAAAGCTGGGTCATTCATTTTAATTTAAAGAATATGTAAACCCAACACTTCATATTCCTGATACATGCCTGCTGTACCATGTACTTGTATGAAACATTATCCTGTTCTTTGTATTGCTTCCTTTATGTGAAATCCCTGGTGTTCCTTCCAGTCCCTCTGCTATTTCCTATTAAAAACGGACCACACTAAGTAGGACAGCACATCGTGGTCAGTTCTCTAGCTATGCTGGGAACTCAGTGTACTCTTCTCCAATGATCAGACTTGTCCTGACACCCCCCCCCCTGCATAGCCATTCACTGGGAAGCTCAGTGTTCTGTTGCTTCTCCTCCCCCCAGCTCTTATGCAGCTGGGAACAGACAGAATGTGATCATTTAGAAAAAAAAAAAAAAGTATTTGTATATTTTTTTAATATCTTTACAAAAATGTTTTACCTTTCATTTCTATTTTAAATGGAATTTGTTTTTCTTTTTAACAAGGTGATACAATCACTTTCACACGATTGGTCCGCCTGTCTGTTTTTCAGGCGTATCCAAACAGGTCACCCATTGACTTCAATGGGGAGGCGGGTGTCAGTGGAGATGTGCCCGCTGACACCCGCCTGCCATCCGATCCGACAAGATCCTCTCAAAATAGATGGATGGCTATACATTTGCAATCCGTCCAGCAGATCAGATGAAAATGGACAGGCAGTATGCTTTCATCTGATCTCCCCATAGAGGACAGCGGGGCTCTGACAGGTTCGTCTTAGCACTGTGAGCAGAGGCGGACCCATCATCCGCAGGCTCAGTGGGGATCAATCCCACTGAGATGTCAAAACGGAACTTTAATTTTTGGGAGATTTCCTGTGACTTCCTGTTGTGTGTGCGGGGCAGGAAGTCTCCTTAATGGGTCACATAAACCAGTGGTTCTCAAGCCGTGGGTCGCGACCCCCCGGGGGGTCGATTGCCGATTTCCAGGGGGTCGCGACCCTGCATGGCTCGCTGCACGTCTCACTGCAATGCAGACAGACCCGACTCCGTAGTATGTCGGGTCCGTCTCGGCCAGCAAGACGTCACTTCCGGGAGAGGAGAGGAGGGAGTCTGAAGGACACACCATGCCGTTCTGAGATCTGTGTAAACTGTTTCTCTGTAACGTAGATGTAATGTAGAGGAGTGAGGCAGTGACCAGGAAGGGGGGAAAAACAATGAAGCAGTGATGGGGGGG
>BLSH010541075.1:123548-135919 GCA_018402905.1 Glandirana rugosa
GGGGGGGGGGGGGGGGGGGGGTGGGTTACTTTAGCGGCTATCCTCCTTGCGTGTGGACCATAAGGATGGAAAAGCGAGCCCTGTGGCTGCGGCAAAAGGGGAACACACTGGTGAGTACTTTCCTTTGCCTTGGCAATTTAGCAGCAAAATCCATATTAACAGCCAGGTGGTTTCTGAGTATTTGGGGAGATCTCCCCTGGGATCTGGAAACAAATAGCCAGAAGCGCTGCTAAACCACCATCAATAGCTCCTTCTTGGGTCAGAGATGCTGTGTTTATCGCAACAATAGTTTGCCAGCCTCTCTATAAGCCCTATTGTAGTACATTAATAGGGGTGACTATAGTGAAGAGGGGAGACCTGGTAGATACAAAGTTTCTTACAGGCCACGTATACCACTGAACAAGTCCAAGGAGGTTGGAGGTGTCTGTAAGCTCCCTGGGTTAGCAGGACAGACCAGGTAATCTGAGCCTATTAGCCCAGCTGCTAGAAATCTGGCAAGTAGCTCTTGAATGGGTCGCTAAAAGCTGACCTAACTTTTAACTATAGGGTGCAACAGTAGAAAGGCATGGAGAGGCACAGTAAAGGCTCCCTTGTGAACAGATCCTCCTTTTGGGGGTTGCTTGCTATGGGTAACTTTTTACAAAGCCTACCGCTCCACCGTTACACTGCGGTTATATTCACCGTGCAATAGGTAATCAGCACTTTTTATATGTGAAAAATCAGCGCAAATATGTATTAAAAAATTGTGTCAAAATAAATTAAAGAAAGTGAGAATATAATTATAAATCAATAGGTTGAGCTGCTGACACCTGCAATGTGAAACCACCCTATTTCCACCTTAAATCAATAATAATCAAAAAATGGTGCAGCGCTTACAACTCAGGTTATACAGGTATTGTGACATTTATTCATGCACAACACAATAATCACCTACATGGAGTTGTAAGCGCTGCACCATTTTTTGATTATAATCAGAACTTTTTGTTGGAGTCCACACAGTAGCAGAACTAGAAGCATAAATCGCTTAAAACCACCTTTAACTGAGGGTTTTCTGTGCAAACCTCTGCAAGAGCTACATATGTAAACCAGGAGTTGGTGATTGCTTGTTTAAGACCTGCAGGTGGCCAATTTCTCCAGGCTAATATGGTGACCACCTCTTCTAGAGGCGGTCTTAATTGGTCTCTAGGGTTTGGGCTCATTAAGGCTTTATGCTCTGTACACACTTTGTTTTTTTCATGCTAATCTCAGATCGAAGCGGAAGAGTGTAAATAAAGTCACAAAAATTCTCGTACGACAGAATAAAAAATTTGAAGTGATGTCATGTGTTGTAGTGTATTTGTATTGTATTTTTGGACGACGACCGTACTGATTAAATGAAACAACAAAATATGGGGTCACCCCCATAAAAATGGACTTCAAGGGCACGTCACGAGATAAAACACGCAAAATAGTAAAATCACATATGTTTATTGAAGCGTACATAAAAAAAGACAAAGATTTAAACAAATCTAAAAACAGTGGACAGAATAGTGTCCAAAACATAGGCTGTACATAATCTCTCGATCACATTATAGACATTGGGTGATACAGAATACCGACAACCATGATGTATAATGCAGAGCAGGTCCACGCATTTCGCTTTTTAGCTTCTACAGGACCCCTCAACATGGATTTGAGATTACTTAACAGAAAAGAAAACATTGATATAAATATCACATGATAACACCAATCACGTATCAAAAGGTATAAGAATATAGTAATATAATACAATACAAATTTGCATGCCATGCACACCCAGAGATGCTTACGGTAATCTGTATGCAGGCAAGGGAAATGCTCAGGGGGGACAGACACAGGGGGCGATATAACCAGACAGGCATGGTATCACGTAAATCCCGATAAGCCAAAAATTCAGGACCTAAGTGTATAGATGTTCAATCCTATTCAAATATATTCAGTGTCTTGAGATAAAATGAAATCTTGTGTATTGTAAATAGTATGTTACTCTAAATCAAAGGTAATTTGTACCGACGGGGGAATGAAGCCTCATATATCCCCAAAGAGGAAGAAATCACTAAATGGTGAAATGGTATATCATAGTGGCTCCAAGAGGGTTCAAAAAACTACCTACAAGGAAAGCAAGAAGTGTCCTTTTGTATATAACCTATATTAGCTATGGATATATCCTGTATGTGAGAAGAGTATGCTCGAGAGGAGACTTACCCTTTGTTGGGATAGGATACCGTCTGACGGACAGGAGGATCAGAGGAATCCAATAAGTATAGTGCAGGAACAGGCGGGCATTATGTACAGGCCATGTTTTGGACGCTATTCTGTCCACTATTTTTAGTTTTAGTGTTTAAATCTGTCTTTTTTTTTTTTTTTTTTTTTTTTTTTTTTTTTGTACACTTCAATAAACATATGTGATGTTACTATTTTACGTGTTATCTCGTGACGTGCCCTTAACCACTTAAGGACCGGAAGGATTTCCAGCTTTAGGACCGGAGCCCTTTTTGCGATTCAGCACTGCGTCGCTTTAACTGACAATTGCGCGGTCGTGCGGCGTTGTACCCAAACGAAATTTGCGTCCTTTTTTTCCCACAAATGGAGCTTTCTTTTGGTGGTATTTGATCACCGCTGCGTCATTTCTGATCGCCGCTATAAACAAAAGAGCGACAATTTTGCAAAAAAAAACAAATTTCTTACTTTTTGCTAAAATACAAATCCAAATTGGCCGATTTTATATTCTTCCTCATATTTGCGATAAAAAAAATCGCAATCGGCGTTTATTGATTGGTTTGCGCAAAAGTGGTCGCGTTTACGGATGATTCATTTTTGGGGTTTTTATTTTTTTTTATTTTTTACTATTAATGGCGGCGATCTGCGTGGGTTTTTTTTTTTTTTTTTGCCGGTACTGCGATATTTCAACGGACATGTCGGAGCATTTTGACACTTTTTTTTGGGACCATTGGCATTTATACAGCGATCAGTGCTATAAAAATGCACTGATTACTGTCAATGCCATTGGCAGTGAAGGGGTTAACCTGCAGGGGGCGCTCTAAGGGTTAACTATGTTCCCTGGGTGTGTTCTAACTGTATGGGGACTGCCCTAGCTGGGGAAGGGAAGTGGTCACAGCCTTCGTATACAGGAAGGCTGTGATCACAGCCCTTCCCCCTTCACAGAACGGAGGTCCGTGTTTACATACACGGACCTCTGTTCCTTCACTCCGGGGGGGCCATCGCGGGTAGCCGGCGGCAATCGAAGCCGCCGCTCCCTGGCCCTCCCCGAACACAGTGGGCGCGCGCGATCACGCGGCCGCCGTCATATGACGGCGATCCGCGTTACAGAGCCACTTTGCCGCCGTCAATTGGCGGTCGGCAAGTGGTTAAAGTCCATTTTTATGGGGGTGACCCCATATTTTGTTTCTGGCTGTTTTCAGGACAGTGGCACGCTCAAAAGCTTTCTCTTTCTGTACTGATTAAATGAAAATTGTACAATCTGGTATCGTAAGAGAAATTTTTGTGTTTGTCCGATCGAATAATATCGGATGAACTGTCATGATCGGCTCTCGAAAGCGATCTACTAACGATCCGATTAGTGTGCAATCCCTTCGAAAGTTGGATTTTTCGTCCGATTTTCGGTGGGTGTGTGTGTGTGGGCCATTAGGTGCTGGAAGGGTTGGACTAGCTCCCACCTGGGTATGGGCTGGCTATGTTTATTCAGATCTAAGGAGCAGAGGTAAGATAGGGCAACAGCCTCTATAGTAGTATATTGTTAACTCACCTTAGTCTTTTTAGAAATTGTTCTTTCAGTGATGGTGAAGTGTTAGTATCTTGAATCCAGGCTGTGTCTGAAATATTTTGGCCCTGGCTGGGTATCTCTCATAGAAGTTACACCAGGAAAACTTTACAGTGAAGGTGGTTTGTCATTGCTGGGAGGGTTTGTGGCAAAATAGCAACACCATAAATGAATTCTCATGGTTTTGTAAACGTGGCAACTCTTGCGCAAACCAATCGGTATACACAGATTTTGATAGAATCTTTTCTTTGCGCAAAATAACTGCAGAGGCGATCAA
Organism: Glandirana rugosa; assembly: GCA_018402905.1. Lineage (NCBI taxonomy): Eukaryota > Metazoa > Chordata > Amphibia > Anura > Ranidae > Glandirana > Glandirana rugosa. Next base: position 127,625 of record BLSH010541075.1, read on the forward strand.
ATACCACCAAAAAACTGCATTTATGGGGGGGGGTCCATTTTGTTTGGGTACAACGTTGCACGACCGCGCAATTGTCAGTTAAAGTGACGCAGTGCCGAATTGCAGGAAGGGGGTGAATCCTTCCAGGGCTGAAGTGGTTAATGATTGTCTGTCTTTTTTTTTTTTTTTGTTTTTTTTTTTTTTTTATGTCCTACATTTACTGCCTTGTTGGCTGCATATCAGAGGGGAGACAGCAGTGAGGTTGGTTGTCCTTTCTGGTTTGTTTTACTGCACAGAAGAGATGCACATTGAGGGTGGTGGCATCTCTGCTCAGATTTGGTATATTGGTACATATCAGACATACACAAAAATTGAAGATTATGTCCTATATTTACTGCCTTATTGTCTGCATATCAGAAAAACAGCAGTGAGGGCTGTTTTTCTATTTGTTTTACCTTGCTGTTTCTTAGGATACACAGCAGGGGGTTGTTAGCTGCACTCCAGGGAGACACGGCATTGGGGACCCGTGTGCAACCTGTTCCTGCAACTTTAAGTGGTACCTGTGTAATTTTGATGTCAAACCAGATGATGCAGGGACACTGAGTTTGAGTTGCACAAACATGAATGGTACCCATTTGAAGTCATGGAATATGACTTGTGATGCATCTTGTGGTCCCGGGTCACACGGGTGTGGAAGGGGCCTTAAGCTTATCTGTCCCTTCTGGTTGATTTTGCTGCACAGCAGGAATACACATCGAGTTACTGCCTTATTTTGTGGCACACCAGAAAAATCACAGCTGCGAAGGCTGTCCCTCCTTTTTTTTTTTTTTTTTTTTTTTTTTGTGCTGCACAGCAGAAATACTCACCATTGAAGCTCGTTGGTGTCTTCGGTCTCATATTGCGTTACTTTACTGCACTTCAGCAAAACACAATGCTCCAGGTTACTTGTGTCCTTTCTCAGTTTGGGTTCTTTCTGACTGCACATTAGAAATGCGCAACATGGGAGTTGGTGTTTCTGTTCAGAGGTGTATTATGGCCTGAAGATGAAGTATAAGAACTTATCACATGACCGAATAGGTCACGGCTCGGTACATAGCCTTCATATCGCCCTCCTAGCAGAATTTGATGTAGCAATATGAGTGTTCTACTCCTTCTGTGGATTTAATCTCCTGAAATAGGCATTCAGGTGTAAGGGAAGACATGGGTTGGGCGTGCCTTCTAAACCAGGGATCAAGTTTTTGTTAATCTATTAACCTTAAGGCGGCCTCCCTTTAGTCTTCACTGACGTAAAGATGTATAAAAAGAGTTGTCTGTCAGGGAGCCCTTTGTCAGATTTATTCCCCTCAACAGAGTAGTGTTAAGACGGACCCTCTTTTGATCAATGTAGTGTCCTTGTCTTACAAGACAGGTCTCAGAATTAGTCTTAGTGGTTCTAAGTAGCACCTACACGCACAATAGACCATGGTTGTTGGCATTGTTGCCTGTCTCGATCATCTAACATTCTAACCTAAAAGTTTAACATGTTTCTGATTCCATCTTTAAGAGCCCACTCCACCTAGATCCTGCATCCGAAGTGGAGAAGGCAGGGACACTGGTGGAGCAGACCTGCAAGTCAGCCACACAATCCAGCTAAGATACCTTCATCAGGCATTATGGAGTGGAGGTAAAGCCCACTGCAGAACTGGGCATTCGCCAAGAAAGTCTTGCAGGCAATGGTCCTACCCTAAGGTAGACTGAGGAATGTGAGGTTACTTATCCTCTCAGGTGTGCCATCCTGGAAACTACCTACGTTACTTACCTGTAATTTTTCTAGGAACCTTTCAGGATGGTAGGCTTACTTCCCACCCATTGGAGGGAAAATTGTTGAACATTATAATGAAGAGTACCTATTGAGGAATGATTTCCCATATGAACCGGGTTCAGGAGTTGCTTCTCTACAAACTGAGGATCAAGGGGAAGGGTGGGAACTTAAAACAGCTGTCAGTTGTGTTTCCTGTGGGGAGGAGCCTCTCATCTCTCTGGTGTGCTGTCCTGGAAGGTTCCTAGAAACGTTACCGGTAAGTAACTTGGGTATTTTAATGACTACATGTTCTGTGGTTGGCTGAGGTGAAGAGGCGGAGCAGTGATGTCATGATCTCCTAAGGCACCACTATGGCCAATTGTCTGTCTGCTTAGCAAGTTTGACAGTGTACCACAATGCAAATGTGTTGGGTTGCCCTTTAAAATGAATGGCATTGCATTGTACCAGTGCACAATACTGTGTATTGCAGTGGTGTGAATGGGCTTTTAATGCCAGTCATGGGAGGTGTTTGTACTTCCAGTAGAAACACTCTGATAAAATACGACCCATTAACACCAACGATTTGCAGTAAAACTGTACGTGTTGAATACACTTCAGTTCTACCATTCATTCTGAGGGCACCATGATGCACCTGAAGGTGCAGTATACCACAATACGCATTACCATCTTGGGTTTCATTTACGGCTCACTGTGCTGTGTTGGTAGCCCATTCACATGACTGGGCTGCGCTAACTGCCAGATTTAGCAAAAATACATTGATATTTTAGCTATTTATAGGAGAAGTACAGCTAAAGTTCCTTTGCCTGTGGTTCGTTCTGCACTCCTGTGACCCAATTTCAGCACAGTTGGCTGACGTCACAGAGCCAGTGCAGGCTCGGAAAGATCACGACCACATGGTCGGGATCCACCCACAGGTCTGGACCAGCACCTAGTTCAGCCTCTCAAGGAGCCGCTGAGAGCATGAGCTGCTCTTTACCGCTCCCTCCACAGCCCAGCGTCCCAGTGAGCGCGCGCGCGCGGGGGAGGCCAGAGCAGAACAGTGACTGACAGTTACCAGCTCTCTGCTCAGGGAGCCCTGAGAACCGAGTGATCAGTGAGGTTTGATCATGCAGTTCTCAGCCTTGGAGCTGGTGGACTGATGCTGCATCCATCTAGGTAAGTGATTCTAAAATAAAAAAAACATTCCCATACTTCTTTCAAGGCTGATGGTTTTTGCAGCTGCAGGCAAGCACTTTTGTAAATGTAAAGGCTGCAATACATGGCTTGAATTTCAGATGAATCCTGCTAAATCAGCAGAAGTTTGAGCCATGAGTGTTTGTCGGTACCACTTGCTCAATAAAAGTTGATTGACCAGGGAGCTGGGTGGAAAATTGTTGGTCGAAAATCGATTGCGTTCAAATGGATGAAGACCAGGTATTTTGATAGTCGCCATTGGCGTTTATCTGGCCCTTGAGGCACTATTCCTCCCTTTTCCACAAGCGATGGGGCATTGTTTACTTCCAGGGCACTTGCTACTCACACTGGCCACAGTCTGGGCCCCCTCAAAGTCTGAAGGATCATAAACTGGCCCCTTGTTTGGAGACCCTTGCACTAAAATAACACTTCTGGGTGGACGATCAGATGCAGCATCAAAGGCCTGTTCTCTATTGGCCCTTTTAACATTTTCCTGTGCCAGTGTGTACTTTCATCCTAAGAATCTTTTATTAAAGGTATGAGTTGACTCATCTACAGGTAACCAGTGCATAGAAAATACTTGCTGTAGGTGCCTAATGTAACTGTATAACTAGGCTAGACTCATTAGGCATATTAACTGTGCTTTTATCTTTGTATTTGACTTATGTGTGTGTGTGTGTGTGTGTGTGTGTGTGTGTTGTAAACTGAGCTCGCAAACTTTTTATTTATTTTTTATGCAGGTTCGCGCTTACCAGCATGGGTTCAGCTCCAATGACTGCTCAAGAAATGTATATATTAAAAAGAATGGCTTCACTCTTCATCGAAATCCAATTGCTCAGAGTACTGATGGCGCACGAACCAAAGTTGGCTTCAGTGAAGGGCGCCATGCCTGGGAGGTATGGTGGGAAGGGCCACTTGGTACAGTAGCAGTTATTGGCATTGCTACAAAACGGGCTCCTATGCAGTGCCAGGGATATGTGGCACTCCTTGGAAGTGATGACCAGAGTTGGGGATGGAACCTAGTCGATAATAATCTGTTGCACAATGGAGAAGTCAATGGAAGCTTTCCACAGTGCAATAATGCACCCAAATACCAGGTGAGTGGGAAGAGCTCTTCGTCTTTGTATTCAATGGTTTAAGTCACATTTGTTTCCCTTTGCATTGTAATCCTGTTTTGACTAGTATTTCAGGATTGATTTTGTAAGCAATTAGAGCAGGCATCACTAAATGGCTGATTGTGGTCTGGACCCGGACCAAGGCAATGTGGTGTTCGGACCACTGCAGTCCTGCCATTTAGGAGCCATTCTGTCGCCCCCGTTACTGTCAGAGCCAACAGTGAGAGGCAGGGGCTGACTAAATTAACAAGCAGGTGATTGGCTACCAAGATGTAGGGCAGTCCTAGCAACAAATCACCAGCTTCTGTCCTCTCTCCAGATATGCTGTGCCTCCTGCTGTTGTCTTTCTATGACCGGTAGGACAGGAGTAGGGGCTGAAGGCGGTAATTGGTTGGGGGGTGTTACTGAGGACAGTAATGAGGGGGACACTCAGAGCTGTAATGGGGAGGGGGGGGGGTTAGCAGCTGGAGAATTAATGGCAACCTTGTGCATCTGCTAAAGTGCAGTATGTTGCTCTGTGGGTCTGGAACGCATATGATTTTGCGCATGTTCCTCTGCCACAGAGCAGAGATGTGAGCCTAACCCAAGAGGGAGAGGGGGATTGTGATGTGAAGGATCATACAAACTATTCAGCCCTCTGTTAGAATATTTTACTGACTGTACCTTTTAACTCTGGGCTCAGATTTTATAGTATTCTGAGAGATGCCAAACTAATCTTAAAACTGCTCGCGCGCTAACTAACCTGTGGAAAAAATGTAAATTCTTACTACTTTTCAGGCCACTCTGGTTTGGTCACATGATCTGCTCCCCTATGTTAACTAGTGATACTAGGGGAGAGGAGGGAGTGCTGGCAACATATGGGCCATAATAAACCTATGGGTGATGTAACTGGTCAGGCATTCCAGCTGTTGAGCGCTCTCTCCTCTCCCCTGCAGTTGGCACAGGCTGACTTGGGAGATCACATGACCAGACTGGAGAAGCCTACAAATGGGGTAAGTGTGCAGATCTTTCTTGCATAGGTTAGTTAGTATAGTTGTTAGAAGGGAGGCGAGATCAGTTGTAAGATTAGTAAGACCTTTTTAATTTAATATTGTGTGGGTTTCTAAATACAATAGAAAATAATTAAATAAAAAAAATAAAAAAAATTTGACTTTTGGACAGTATTTTAAAAGGCACAGTTCTATATAATCCTATGGATTTTCATCTATACAAAGCCAATTTATCACTAATTTGGCTTTTAACACCCATGGCATCTGGATGTATAAGATCCATGCTAAATAAAAATGTCTCCTTTGGGGAACTTGGCCTGAAGACTACAGTGGAACCTTGGATTACACGTATAATCTGTTCCAGGGCAATGCTTGTAATCCAAAGCACTCGTATATCCAAGCAAGTTTCCTTATAGGAAACCATGTAAACTCAGATAATTCATTCCACATTGACTGCTTGTCTATGCAGCACTATGTGTATCCCAAAAATTAGACAGCACTGAGGCTGTCCAAAAAGCTCCATATATAAGCCACCAGGATATGGAATAACCGCAATAATCAAATATTAATGAAAAAATAAAGATTTCTCAATCGTTCATTGACAGACACAGCCTCTTATTCATGACATGTGGGGTTTATGCAGCTTTCACTAAGAATGGACTAGGCAGAATGAAGTTCAGCTCAAAGCCAACACAGCCCCTCCCAGGGGGCAGTCCACACTTTGCATAACCCCTCAGCCCTGCTCGGCACTTCAGTTTTTTTATGCATAGTGCAAGGAGTAGGACCTGGCTCCCTGCTGGGATCTGCGGTTCCCCATTCTTTTCACATATTTTTTTTCTTTTTATTCAAGAATTCTGATTAAGAATACAATCAAGTAGCCTGCTGGCTGACAGGCTGGATAATCTAGATCCAGGGAGTCTCCCCAGCACGGCCGACCCTTAGCTGATCGTGGGGTCGGCCGCGCCAGGCCTCGTTCCGTGCGAGGTGGCCGACGGGTTAAACGTCCTGCCAGCGCACCTAGGACCGGGCACCCCGTGTCCCTGTCACGGGTGCTGCGTGGCCAACAGCTCCCCCCCCCCGTTTCGGCGGGGTGGCAGGTCTATTTCGGGTGGCTACCCGCTACGCCCGTCTAGAGTGAGTACTCCCCTCCCCTTTTTTTTTTCTCTTAGGTATAGGCCCTGCCTATCTCTCGGTGTGCCCCACTCTTTCCCCCAGGGCTGTAGCTCTCTAACTAGTGGGTCCCCCTCAGGTAGCAGCACTTGCCTGTGTCCGACCGCATAGCGCTCGGCCGCCATTTTCCTGTAGCCGGCCAGGTATTTTTAGCACGGCTGCCATTTTCCTGTAGCCGGCCGCATGTATGGATCGGCCGCCATTTTGCGGGGCCGGCCGCTGTATTCGGCCTCTTGTGCCTACGGCGGCCATTTTTGGGTCGTCCGCCGCACACTATCTCTGCATGCTGGCTGGGTGGGCGGTCCTGCTTTGTTGGCGCGGTCACAGGCCGGAAAAGAAGCGCTCCTGACACGGGATCAGAGCAGAGGCAGCTACAGCAGCACAGCTCCTGGGGCGGTGGGTGAGTCCTCCTGGGAACCTCTAAGGTAGTGATGGCGGGGTGGTGTGGGACACCCTAATTTGACAGTGTCTTCCGGGGCATGGCGGCAGAAGCTGGGGCTTCCCAGCCAAGGGCCTCCGGTGGGGACTAGGCAGCGCTGGGACTGGTGGTTCCGCTACATACATTGATGGCCCTCCTGGAGGGATACTACTTCCGGGCAGAACCAACCAGTGACCGCGGGGTGGCGAGTAAATGGTCACCCCCTACTCTGTCTTCTGGGGCGGACTCGGAGCCGGAGGGGGGCTCCGGTGTCAGGGACCCCCCTGGAGCTGTCGGAGTGCACTTGGGGACCCCTCGGATGAGGAGGAGCCCCTAGGGGCCACCGCGGCTCACGAGCGGGCTCTGGTGGGCTCTTTAGTTTCAGCAGTCCGTAAAACACTAAAGCTGGGCCCGGCTGCGACTCTGGGGGCGCCGTACGCTTTGGGTCGCATAAGCCGGCCCGGACACCTAAGGCTTTCCCCTATTTGTCGTACTCTGACCAGGTTGTTTACAAGGATTGGCGGTGCCCTCAGGGGTCTTTTGCCATGCCAAAGCACTTTTCTGTGTTTTATCCCTTTGAGGATACCCTGTTACAGAAGTGGAAGTCTCCGACGGTGGTCCCGTCGGTGGCTTGTCTGAACAAGGCAACTACTATTCCGATGAAGGGCTCCCCACCCTTCAAGGACCTGGCCAACAGGAGGACTGAGGTGGTGTCCAAGGCCATGTTCTTGGTCGCAGGGTCGGCTATGCGACCGTCGCTGGCGTCTGCGCTGGTAGCACAGGCACTTACGGAATGGGCAACTATCGTGCACCAGGCTTTGGTGACTTTGCAGGCCCCTCCGGAACCTGTACAGATGGCAAACCAGCTGATCCAGGGACTTGAGTATATCTGCGATGTGGCCCTTGACGTGGCCACCATGCTGTCAAAACTGTCCATGTTTGCAATCGTCATCAGACATCTGCTATGGCTGAGATGCTGGTCAGGAGATCAGGCGTCCAAAAAGGCAGGTCCGTCAGGCCCTTCTTTGACGGGGTCACCTCTTTGGGGCTTCCCTTGACAAGATCATCAAGGATGACGCTGGGGGGGGGAGGTGAGTGCTTTTCTTCCAGAGCCCAGAAGGGGCAGGGAGCCCCGGCGCAGGGCGGGCCCTTCTCTACTCCAAAAGGTGTGTGGTTTTTTTTTTTTTTTTTTTTTTTTTTTTTTTTTTTTTTCCCGTGTGCTACGGGCCTCGAACAAGGTCTCTCAGCCCACCAAGGCCCCTGTGGGGAGCTAGAAGCGTCCCTGGCAACGTAAGTCCAAAAAGGCGGAAGAGAAGTCGTCCTCCGCATGATGGGTCGCCCCCCCCCACCTGCGGTTCGGGTGGGGGGGCGGCTCCTAAGGTTTGCGGACCGGTGGATCTCTGGGTACGTAAGGTGGTTTCACCCGGGTACAAAATGGTTCCGTACCCTCCCCCGGACAGGTTCTTCGCCTCCAATCTGAGGCTTCCCACGGACCGTTTGCAGGCCCTGTTCGAGGCCGTGCACGTCCTGCTGCATCAGGGGGTAATTGTCCCGGTTCCTTCTACGGAACGGTTCCACGGTTTTTATTCTAATCTTTGTGTAGTGCTGAAAGGATGGGGTCAGGCCTGTCCTGGACCTGAAAGCCCTAAA
>BLSH010541075.1:135929-149277 GCA_018402905.1 Glandirana rugosa
GTGCCGGAGCTTGTCCCGGATTTTTTTTTTTTTTTTTCCCGTGTGCTACGGGCCTCGAACAAGGTCTCTCAGCCCACCAAGGCCCCTGTGGGGAGCTAGAAGCGTCCCTGGCAACGTAAGTCCAAAAAGGCGGAAGAGAAGTCGTCCTCCGCATGATGGGTCGCCCCCCCCCACCTGCGGTTCGGGTGGGGGGGCGGCTCCTAAGGTTTGCGGACCGGTGGATCTCTGGGTACGTAAGGTGGTTTCACCCGGGTACAAAATGGTTCCGTACCCTCCCCCGGACAGGTTCTTCGCCTCCAATCTGAGGCTTCCCACGGACCGTTTGCAGGCCCTGTTCGAGGCCGTGCACGTCCTGCTGCATCAGGGGGTAATTGTCCCGGTTCCTTCTACGGAACGGTTCCACGGTTTTTATTCTAATCTTTGTGTAGTGCTGAAAGGATGGGGTCAGGCCTGTCCTGGACCTGAAAGCCCTAAACTTCTTTGAGGGTGCGGAAATTCAGAATGGAATCTGTGCGCTCTGTGGTGGCGGCGCTTCGTCGGGGAGACTTCTTGGCCTCTCTGGATATCAAGGACGTGTATTTACACGTGCCCATATTTGTGCACCACCAGCACTTCCTGCACTTTGCGGTGGGGGATCTCCAATACCAGTTTGTGGTCCTCCCGTTCGGGCTGGCCTCAGCCCCACAGGTTTTTACCAAGCTTCTGGCCCCGATACTGGCTCTGCTGAGGCAGAGGGGCATAGCGATAGTGGCATACCTCGACGACCTTCTCCTGAGGGCGGAGTCGGCCTCAGCCCTTTCGGACAGTGTGGACATCACCCTAGGTTTCCTGCGGGATTTCGGCTGGGTGATCAACCTTCCTAAGCCGGTGTTGACTCCGTCACGCCAGTTGGAATACTTGGGATTGGTCCTGGACACGGCGCAGGCAAAGGTTTTTCTTCCTGCCGCCAAGGTCTTGATGCTTCAAAGGGCGGTTCGGTCCCTGCTGTCCCAGCGGGGGTCCTCTCTGATTTTGCATGCGGGTGTTGGGGCTGATGGTCTCCTCCTTCGAGGCGGTGCCTTATGCCCAGAGTCACACCCGGTCCCTGCAGCAGGCCATCCTGCTGCGGTGGGACAAGTCTCCGCTCTCCCTGGATCGGGTGATCAGTTTGGATCACCGGACTCGGGGCTTACTCGCCTCGTGGCTACAGGCCCCGACCTTGGAGCAGGGGGAAGTCGTTTCTTCCCGTGTATTGGACGGTGATCACGACTGATGCGTGCCTGTATGGCTGGGGAGGGGTCCTGGGGCTGTTGTCGACCCAGGGCCGCTGGTCGCAGGAAGAGTCCCGTCTCCTGATCAATGTGCTGGAACTGCGAGCGATCAGGTTTTGCCTCTCCCAATAGTCGGGCAGATTGCACGGGCATCCCGTTCGGGTCCAGTCAGACAATGCCACGGCTGTGGCTTACGTGAACCATCAGGGCGGAACAAGAAGCACGGCAGCTGCAGCGGAAGCGGCCCACATTCTGTGGTGGGCAGAGCTTCACGTGCCGGCAATCTCCGCCGTTCACATCCCGGGCGTCGAAATGGCAGGTGGGGACTATCTGTCACCAGAAGTTGGATCAGGGAGAGAGTGGTCCCTGCATCCTGAGGTGTTCCGCCAGATTTGTCAAAAGTGGGGCACGCCAGACGTGGACCTTCTAGCGTCCCGGCTCAACCGCAAGGTGCAGGCCTTCGTGAGCAGAACAAGGGATCCGCTGGAAAACGCGGCAGGTTGCACTCGTGGCTCCGTGATCTCGGTACAGGCTGATCTATGCCTTCCCTCTTCCGTTGCTCCCGCACCTGTTGCGCAGGATGGAGGCGGAAGGGATCCCAACCATTCTGGTAGCGCCAGCTTGGCCGCAGCGTCCTTTGGACGCCGACGTGGTGCGGATGGTGGTCGATGTTCCTTGGCGGCTCCCGCTTCGCGGACCTGCTCTCACACGAGCCCATCTTGCACCCTGCTTTACCCTCGCCGGTTTTAACGGCTTGGCTATTGAGTCCCAGGTGTTGAAAGATTATGGGGCGCTCTGAGTCTCCCCACTATGCTCAAGGCACGCAAGGCCACTTCGCGGAAGATCTATCACTGCACATGGAAGGCTTACATTGCTTTGTGCTAGGCGGGGGGTTGGAACCCCCGTTCCTTTTCGGTAGCTCGGGTGCTGGCCTTCCTTCAGCAAGGCCTGGATCACAAGTTTGCATTGAGCACACTTAAGGGACAGATTTTTGCCCTGGCGATTCTTTTTCAGCATCCCTTGGCGACGCATTCCCTGATTCGTACCTTTTGTCCAGGGGGTTTGTCATGTCTCTCCCCAGATACGGTCGCCTTGGGACCTTAATCTGGTCCTTTCTGTGCTCCAGAAGCCACCCATCACAAATATCAGGGAAATTTCCCTGCAGCTGCTCTCGCAGAAAGTGGCCTTTCTGGTGGCCATTACATCCGCTAGGCGGGTGTCTGAGCTGGCGGCTCTGTCTTGTAGGTCCCCGTACTTGGTCCTACATAGGGATAAGGCGGTTTTGCTCCCCTCCCTCCTTCTTGCCGAAGGTGGTCTCTTCGTTTCACATCGAGGACATGGTCCTTCCTTCGCTGTGTCCACGCCCGTCTCATCCTAAGGAGGTTGCTTTGCACTCCCTGGATGTGGTTAGGGCTCTGTGAGTATATCTGGCAGCCACGGCCTCATTTCAAAGGTCCGATGCGCTTTGTCGCGGTGGATGGCGGCGTCCTCGGCCACCATTTCTCGTTGGATACGTCAGACGGTGACCCGTGCGTATGCTGTTTGGGGCCAGGAACCCCCCTTTCCGGTCACGGCTCACTCTACCAGGGCGATTAGTACTTCCTGGGCTTTCCGACATCAGGCGTCAGTCTCTCAGGTGTGCAAGGCGGCCACTTGGACCTCGGTGCGCACTTTTTCCAAGTTTTACAGAGTTGATGATGCAGCTTCTTCGGATGCTGCTTTCGGGCCGCAAGGTTTTGCAGGCTGTGAGGTGCGTCTGGCACCTCCCGGATAACTCTTTTGTTGGGTACTGTTCTTGTTGCCCACTCCTCGTTGTGCCACTGCTTTGGGACACCCCCACATGTCATGAATAAGAGTCTGCATCTGTCAATGAATGATTGAGAAAATAGGATTTTTTGACTTGCCGTAAAATCCTTTTCTGAGTTCATTGACAGACCCCGCACCCACCCTCTTTGTTTGTTTGAGTTTGGACTGCTTGCTACAAACTGAAGTGCTGAGCAGGGCTGAGGTGTTATGCAAAGTGAGGACTGCCCCCTGGAGGGGCTCTGTTTGCGTTGAGCTGAACTTCATTCTGCCTAGTCCACTCCTAGTGAAAGCTGCATGAACCCCACATGTCATGAATAAGAGGCTGCGTCTGTCAATGAACTCAGAGAAAAGGATTTTACGGTAAGTCAAAAAATCCTATTTTTATTATCTACAGACATTGACAATGTAAAAGGTCATAAATTCACACGTCTGGGCGCCATCCATATCACTCAACCACCCATACTGAATCCTCAATAAATCCAGGGGCTATGCTGCTGAGTATACAATGGTGGTTGTGGACCCCCCCTTCTTCCATTCTCTGCAGCATATCCCCTGTATTTGAGTATTCAGTATGGATGGTTGAGTGATTGGATGGTGTCCGGACGTGTGTGTTAAGATTTTATGACCACATTGGCATTTGAAGTGCGAAGGGGTCCTGGTGAATTTATGACCTTTTACATTGTCTGTGTAGATAATATAATCTTTATATTTTGCCCTAGTCGTCTTAGTGTTTCCTCCAGCCGGAGGAGACATGTTGCTCAGGACCTGAGGGCTCCATCTCACAAGGGCTGACCAGGAGAACAGGGGTCTGTGTAGGCGACAGCCAGGTGAGGAACCCTGCATGATGCACAGCCGGGGAGGGCTCCTTAGCAAGGGCTGACTAGGCAGCAGCCAGGTGGGAGCCCTGCATGATGAGGGGGCAGTGCGCCTTACCGGAGCCATGGATAGGCGGAGGGGGCCGGTTACCATGGCCGCAGACAACCATCTGGTGCAGCAGGGGCAGGAGGTGTCCTTGGAGCCGGGTGTACTGTGCCCAGGGGAGGAGAAGGTGCTGTTGCGGCATCCCCTTGGCGGCTTCCGGCGAAGGGGCGGGTGCAATGAATACCCCCCCTTAAAGGGCACGGAACGCCGGGATGGCCGGCTGGTGCCGTTCTGTGAGGCGGTGTGCTGCAGGGGACAGCGTGAAGCCCAGAGTTCAGAATGCAGGCGGAAGAGAAGATTCAGTCGGCCCAAGCTCCAAGAGACTCGGGCACCAGCGGGACACAGGTAGGCATCAGGGGGTGTACTTGGTGTGTCCTGTAAGGGGGAACAGCAGGCTAGTGGTGGTGGTACTAGCAGATGGGGGTTGCACGACAGACATTGGTATGGTCGTGTATTTATGCAGGAAATCCTGTGTTTTTATTATCCGTTTCTTTCTTCCTCTGGTAGGCCAAAGCCCCTAAAGACAAGCCCACTGCCAAGGATGCATTCACAGACTGGTTAGAAAGCAGTCTGATGCACTATATGCAAAGGTTTTTTGGTTCTGTAAGAGAGCTGTGCTCTACATTCCAAGACCTTAAGAAATTAATCTCTGATGCCAAGCCTCCCCTCAGTTCCAGCTGGGAGTACCTCTTTTAGCATCCCCGAAGTTTGTTGCATCTGGATCATAATATGGCAAAAGGGAGACCGGGGGCAGCGTGTTAAGCGAGCCTGCAACCGACAGCTCTGATGTTTAAGATGAGGAAGGAGGAGGAGATGAGAGAGAAGAGAGGCCCAAAATACAAGCTCTCCCTAGAGGATGTGGACGACTTGTTGGGTGCAATTTGAGACCCTAGATATGGATGAAGAAAGGGAACCTCCCTCTAAACCTGATCGAATGTACTTGGTAATAAGAAAAAATATAAGGGTGTGTGGTTTTTTTTTTTTTTTTTTTTTTTTTCGGTGCACCCATGTCAGAAGTGGTAGAGAGAGTGGACGAACCCGGAAAGGAAACCCATTTCTTGCGGCCAATCATAGATGGTTCCTGTTTGAGGATCCAAATGAGGTGTTGAGCAAGAGCCCCAAGTTGGACACTCCACTTTCTAAGGCAGTGGTTCTCAACTCCTGTCCTCAGGACCCTCCAACAGGCCAGATTTTAAGTATTATCTTGGGGAGATGCCGACTAGAATACTGCAATCACTGAGCAGCAAATTATATCACCTGTGATGCATTTCAGTTATCCTGTAAACCTGGCCTGTTGGTGGGTCCTGAGGACAGGAGTTGAGAACCACTGCTCTAAGGTGTCTAAAAAAAAAAAAAAAATCCTCGCTCTGAGGATATGGGTCATTTAAAAGACTGTATGGACAAAAGGGGGCATGTGGTCCTAAAGAGCCTGGGAGACAAGCATGATAAGTCTAAAACCCGCTCTAGCCACCACGTGCGTGGCGAGGAACCTAGAACATTGGCTAGGACGCCTGTAAAACCACACCAAGATTGGGACCCCTAGGGAGCAAATGTTAGACACTCCCTATTTTGACCTAAGCAATTGGCTATATAGCTGATGCCTCGGCCGAGTCCGTGAAACTTGCGGCCAAGTCAGGGGCTTTGATGGTAGCACCAAGGCGGGCAATCTGGCTGAAAACTTGGTCAGGGATCCCGCATCCAAGACAAGGCTATGCAACATTCCGTTCTGAGGGGACTTTTTGTTCAGGGCAGGACTAGATGAGGTCCTTGAGAGGACTGCGGACAAGACCTTCCCGGTGGAAAAACGTAAGCCGCCTCAGATTTTTTCATGGCAGAGTGCAGCCACAGGAAGAGAAATTACCCTAAAAAAAAAACTGGATGGGGCACAAGGAAACAAAGCAATCCCCTCTGGCTCTTCTAGCCAAGCCCCCAAACAATGACTACCTGCTGCTGGTAGGCTGGCTACCTTTCACCATCAATGGCAGAGAATGGCAGCCAACAAGTTTGCGTCAGACCTCGTCTCATGGGGCTACGCTTTAGAATTTAACAGCCTTAGATTTCCCAGGGACCCGGAGAGGGCCCAGGCCTTCCCTCTGTTGCTGGGGGAGATGGTGGACCAGCAGGTTATCACCCCAGTGCCAGAGGGAGAGAAAGGAGCGGGTTTTTACTCACACGTCTTTGTAGTAAGAGAGCCCTCTCGGAAGTTCCGTCTGATACTGAGCTTAAAACTTTTGAATCAGTCGGGTGCAAACTTTTTTGGATTGAATCAGTTTTTTTCAGTAAAAAAATCCTTAAAGAAGGCATGTTCATGGCAACCATGGACCTGAAGGATACTAAACACAAAAAAATCCAACCTGCAGCCCACAAGGAACCTAAGATTCCTAGGCTACATGTGGAGCAGAATACCTTTCTCCCAAGAGAAAAAACATACAGGCTCAGCCCAAGAAAGTGGGGGCGGTCCAGAACAATGTGCTAGAGACACTCAGAGCTGTTGTCAGTCCTAGGGCTTCATGACTATCAATTCCTGCGTTCCAGTGGGCAAAATTCCATTCAAGGCACTTGCAGACCTTTCTCTTACAACCGAAGCAGAAGGATTTGGACAGAACTTTTCCTGCCCACCTCAGTGAAGAGATCACTTTGGTGGTGGGACCCCAAAAATCTAGGGCAAGGACTAGCTTGTGCATTTCCGATTTTCTCAAACTGACAGATCCAAGCAGTTGGGGCAGGGGGGCCCATCTGGCAGACCAACCAGCTCAAGCAAGGTGGTCCCCGGAAGCGTCTCTCAAAATTCTTCCAACTGGAGGGGGTTTGCAGCCAAAGCAATAGCACATTTTCAAGAACAGCATTTTCTCATTTTTAACGGACAATGCAACGACTGTTGCGTAATTTGAACAAGCAAGGGGGCACAAGAAGTCCCTCCCTGATGACTCGGTGTCCCCTGACAGTCCTCAAACAAACAGTTTTTTCAATGGACCGCTTGGTTGCTGAAGAGCAAAGGGTCTTTCTGAAAGAGTGGTGTCGGCACTCCTAAGTGCCAGGAAAAGACATGGCGGAAGTTCAACAGCTGGTGCGTAGAAAAGAATGGGTACGTCGGCTATCTTGGAATTTTTTCAAGGGGCTGGAGCTCAGCACGTTTAAAGTGCACATAGCAGCCCTATCCGTCTATCTAGAAAAGACGTTACAGGAAGATCCTCCTAATAACCCGATTCTGCAAAGCTGTGGTGAAGCACAAGACAGCCAAAATACAGAAATGTCCCCCATGGGACTTGGCGGTGGTGCTCAAAAGGATCTTCCAAGACCTGTTCGAGTCTTTACAAGAGACTTCCCTACATTGTTTAACATTGAAAACTGTTCCTCGTGGACATCAAGACGGCCCAAAGAATAGGAGTTACAGGCTCTTTCAATAAGAGAACTGTTTTTTGAAGATTCTTAGAAACTGACCCAGGATTTATGCCAAAGGCAGCTTCAACTTCTCCCCTCCTTCTGCAATAAACCAACGAATGATCGAGCAAGAGTTTTTAATTTTTTGGACATGAGGAGGTGTCTGTTGAGGTATTCTAAAGTTCACTCAGGACTTCAGAACGTCAGATGCTCTGTTTTATATTCAGAGGAGAAGCCAGCTTCAAAGAACACCTTATCCAAGTGGATCAAGGTGGCAATTACAGAATGCTACAGGCGTATGCAGCTGGCACCCCCAAAAAACCTAAAGGCGCGCGCGCGCACACACCACCAGGGCGGAGAGAGCAGGAGCTACCCCAGACCAAATTTGCGAGGTGGCAACTTGGTCAAGATTTTCAACTTTTGTCCAACATTACAGGCTGGACCTAGTTGTGTAGCCATGATCAGGCCTTTGGGAGGAAAGTCTGTGGTCCTACCCTAGTCTGCTGAGTACTTTGAATATCCTCTCAAGGGCTAACCCAGAGATGACTGTGGGAAAAGCAGAGTTGGTACTCACCAGTAACTGTTTCCACTAGTCTTCCAGGGCAGCATGATCCCACCCGTGTGTCTTTTCAGATTCCGGCCTTCGGGTCTCTCGGATGACTGACCAGGGACCAGAGGGGCCACCTCTTAAAGGTTATGGGCAATGTGTTTCCTGTTCTGGGAGGAGGAGATCTATCTCTCAAGGGCTTCCCCGGGAGACTACTGGAAACGGTTACCGGTGAGTACTTATTGCGGTTATTCCATATCCCGGTGGCTTATATATGGTGCTTTTTGGACAGCCCCCGTGGTGTCTAATTTTTGTGATCTGCTCGGTTTTGTTTTTCTGGCCACATAGCCCCAGGCATATCCCTGAGTGGATTTATAACCTCTGTAAATTCATAGTCCCAGTGCTTTCCTTTTTGTATGCAGTACAAATGGTCAGAGGTGCAGGGGCGCTGGTGAGGCTCTTAAACCTTCAGAAACGCTCGAACTGTTGACACTTTTGGTATTTCTGAGTGCTTCTGAGCATCACCAGCACCCCCGTACCTCTGACCACATACGACATTGCACGAAGACAACACTCGTAAACAGGATCGTATTGCGAAACGCTCGTGAACTGCGTTGCTCACAATCTGAGGTTCCACCATTATGTATTTCTGTCCCTGATACTTTGTGTATGACTGACCAACAGACAGAAATAAAAAGTTATTTTTCTTTTAGTAGAGTAGGGGAGGACTAGAGCTCATGTCTGTCCTTTGTTACAGGTTTTCCCTCACTACCTGTCTAGGGAAACTGTTGTCTGGAATTGAAGCTAAATCTTTCTGGCCATCAGTAAGGGGTTCTAATGGACCCTGCACCCTCCCCAACCGATACATCATTAGTGTAAAGAGAAAAAAAAAATGCATTTTCGGCTTGACGTACACATTGGTGATGCCGTGTGGGTGTTTTTTTTTTTTTTCTTTTTTTTTTTTCTGGGGTGGTTTTTATCACTGTTCTGGCTGGTGTCATGGTTTTGGTAATGTGTTCAATTGCAGTTTGATCTGATTATTTTTCTTTTACAGATAGGTGAGCGCATCCGAGTAATTTTGGATATGGAAGACAAGACCCTGGCCTTTGAACGTGGATATGAGTTTTTAGGGGTGGCTTTTAGGGGACTTCCAAAGACCTGTCTATACCCAGCAGTGTCAGCTGTGTATGGAAACACAGAAGTGACTTTGGTCTACCTTGGAAAACCACTGGATGGATGATTGTACTCCAGGAGATGACAATGGTTGGATAAGAGGCTGAGCATGCGAGAGAGCAGAAGACATGACCCAATCTGTGGATACCCACCAGACAAAAGTGATTTACCTTCAGGCTTGGAAGATTCTCAACAGAACAAGTTTGCTGCTTGTCTGTGGGTCGTTGCTATGTGTATGGAGTTTAAGGGGGGTGTTTTTTTTTTTTTTTTTTTTTGTTGATTTGGTGGTTTGTGGGGTGAATACGGATGTAAAGATTGGGGGAGTTTTATACTTGCCTGCCTGCCTCCTTTCCATCTCAAGGCAGGAATCCAGTATCTGGAATTAGTTTTTTTTTTTTGTTTTTTTGTTTTTTTTGTTTTGTTTTTTTATTTAATGCTCTGGTCTGAACATCCGGCACAGGTTACTGTGGTGTTTTTAATCATACAGCTGGGTATTTTTAATTGTATTTTTAAGATGGTATCTGCATGATGCCTTTTTTTTATTTTTTATCTAGTTTTATGAGTCTAAACCAAGAATACAGGTCTACTTTGCCCCCTCCAATTCCTTGGCCTTATTTGCACTTTTGTGTTTGAAAACATGTGCGTTTTTGGGCATCTTAGTGCATCTGCATGCCTTTTTAACTTGAAAGCCTCTTCACACCAGAAACCTAAACCTTGCAAACACTTGTTAAAAACGCTTGCATTTCTAAAGCTACGGCATGAATGGGGCTTTAATCATTTGGCTCAGGTCAGGCTTTATTAAAGGGAAGTCATCATAAAGTTTTTATACTTTTTAGTATTTTAAAATTAGTACATATTATAGTCAGCTGTGCAATTGTGATGTGTGTTGTGGGTATTTTATGTTTATGGGGGATGGTTGGGTGGTATTTGGTTTTTATCCAGTTCCTAAAATCTGTATAGAGAAATTGCTATTTTATAAATCCATTTTATGAGGCAATTTTAGTATGAATTATATATTGGATTCCCCTATAAAATTAAGCATGTTTATCATGGTAAGTGCCATTTTGCTACATCATACTGTATGTAATGTGCAAGTGGAATGGCTACCTTCAGTAGCAGAGATTTTTCAACCAGAGTGAACCAGATTTTGCTTTTTTCCCAATATGTTTTGGGTGGATGGATGTATATGGAAAGACACACGCAGGCACTGTAAGATTCTGAATGTGCAGCACCCATGATGTGACTGGCAGATGGTGTGACACTGACTGCAGGATGACTGTAAACGGGGACTCAGGTGTCCAGACACTGCAGTTTTGCTTTTGCTTGCTAAGATTGTATTACAAAACAAGCTCTTCACTGTGTGGTCAGACGTGCAGAGCCGCCTGGCTCAAACGTTGGGCAGAAACCTGCTCCCAGTGAATCCCATTTGGCATGTCTATAGAGCGTTGTGTGAAGTGTGATGTCTGTATGATTGCCAGCATTTTCCTTTTATCGCCTGGTTAATGCCTCGTAATTATGTGGAAATTGGCAGATTTCTTTAAAACTGTTTGGAGAAATCAGTTGTGCTGATTTGACAAAATATAAGTGGTGCAGCTTTTTAATGTGTGGTATTCATAACTGTAGCTATTCTCTGCTTAAAACGTGTGTGTGTGTGTGTGTGTCTTAGGAGAAGGAGACTGGAATTTTACAAAACTGTCCAAAATGCACTAAATGTGTGTACATGTGCTTTCCATGCATTCCAATTTAAAAAATAACATTCTGCACTTCAAAGAAGCACCTGCACCTTTTCTAGGGAAAAAATGCTGCACTGCATTGATGTGAGCAGGCACCATGGAGAATAATGTGAATGCCAATGTCATGCATGTCTGTGTGTCAGCAAGCACAGGAGAAAATGCATTAGGCCTCATTTACACTGCTGCTGGTAAACTGACGTTTAGAGGCATTTGGGTGTTTTTTTTTTTTCCCCAGCTGCCCCTGAACTCTCCTCTTATCTTATCGGTACAGTCATTTCCAGGCAGTTGAGTTTAGAGGATTTTTTTTAGAATGCAAAAAAAGGGTTCAAACGCTAGTTCAGAGGCATTTGAAATACCAAATTGCTTGTAAACGTGCCTAAATGGGGTAACTCACGTCTAGGAGTGTTTAGTTTACAGGTGTTTCCATAAAAAAAAAGAGGCAAAACAGACATTTTAGATGCTGTTTTCTTAAACGTTCAGGGGAGGTTGAAACAGTGTCCATGTAAATGGAGCTTTGGGCTTCATGCACACAGGACTTTAAAAAAATGTCAGTAGCTTATCATCCATGTGCTCATGGATATGTGCATATGGCTCTGAATGTGGCCTTAGGCATCAACTACTGCTCATTACTAACCTGGTATGGTCTATACAATTTAGGTTTATTGGTTATGGTATTGGATGTTACCTGGCACATCCAAGGTCCCCAGCCTCACATTTATAAAATGTGTGAGATACTGAAACTATCAAGCTTCAAAGAACTCTGCACTGGATGGGAGGCCCTGCTGTGATAGAATAGCCACTCTGACATGCTAGCCATACACTGAGGAGAACAATATTTTTATCTTTCTTGCAAAATCCGTTATGCCTGGTTCACATTAGTGTGATTTTAAGTTGCACAGAAACACATTATGGAAATCACATTGTTTACAATGGTGCTTATTCACAATGTAACGCCGCATGGCACAATTTTGTTAGAGGGTATTGAGCTGCTTCTGTGCGATTTTGGTACCATAAAATATGCAAACTACATCCAAGATGCAACCAACTTGCACTTCATAATCGCGCTGAAAATCGGATCAAAATTGGATTGTGGTAGTGTGAACCTAGCCTTAGTTTACATGCCATCTAAAAATTCCAGTGTGGTTAGTATACTATAAAATGTATAGATGTGTATGCAAATGCATATAAATATTCAGATCAGTTGGTGATTCAGGCAAGAATCTCTACTGTATTTGAGTGCTAAAAATTTCTCCCGTGCAGTGCGCATTTTGTTTTAGGGGAGAGGGCAGTGGAGATGTACTTAGCTGACCCCAACCTCCCTGAATAAGACCGATCTAGAGCGCTCCAGCAGTTTTGAAAATGGACTGCTCCTGCTGCCAGGATGCTCCATAGACAGGAACAGTCCACCTCTGGACCGTGGGGGGTGTGGTTTTCTGGAGGATCAGTGGATCAGGTGAGTATGAACTTTATGATCACACCTAGAAAACATGAGCAGTTGGCACAGCCCCACTGATTGGTGGGCTTTTAAGGATTCTGGAACCTGCTCAAACTGCAGTGTATATATGCATGTATGTCTGAGTCTTTCAGGGTTTTACATTTTTTAACTATTGCCTAAATAGAATTCTAAGATGGCCACAAGTACTTATATTAGACCCCAGATCCTTTTTGAGTATTGTGCCGAAAGTTCCAAGGTGCAACTTTAGATTGCCGCATCAGCTTAAAGGCTTGCTACTGCACTCTTCACTGTCCCACAAACCAGTGAAAGCACCCTTAGGCTAGGTTCACGCGTCCAGCTGCAGTTTACAGTCAAGTGCGAATTCGCACCTAAACCGGACCTAAAATTGCACGGGAGCATTTTCAGAAACAGGCCACGGTTGCCCCAGACATGTGAGCTGGCTCCATTTGAAAGCCGTCCGACTTGCATGTTATGCGAATCGGATTTGGTTTCAAACGGAGCATAACTGGTTCCTGAGAAGCTCTCATTGGTGTAACCTCTGGCAGAGGGGTGCATTAATGGAGTGCTATGACACAGTTGCTGTAGTGTGTGTGTGTGTTTGTTTTTTTTTTTTGTTTGTTTTTTTTCCCCACTGGGTGAGCATGGGTAAGCACTGGGACACACAGAAAACAATTTCTTATCTATGTGTTCTATTCACACTGCAACCCACCCCAGAGATGCGGTCCAGGGACCTGCATTTTATTGCAACTTTCTGGGCAGAATCACTGTACAGTGATAAGAATCAAGTGTCACTTTTGTGTGCTTCAAATAAAAGGAACTGTGTGATGCGTTTGAAAATTGCATAACGCCGCCTCCTACTGCCGGATTTCTGCAGCCAGAACAGACAGGTGCTGCACACTAAACTGCTGCGGTTAAGTGTGACAGGCATGAAGGGGGGCCCCCTACTGCTGGAAATAACAAACGCGGTGTGCGTTGCTTTTACACATTGCTGTAGAGTGAGGATTATGCTTTTCTATGCCCAGATATGAGCATTTCATTCTGTTTCAGCACTGAACGGAGCAGGGGGAAAGCGAAGGGGGGG
>BLSH010541075.1:161918-172678 GCA_018402905.1 Glandirana rugosa
ATGTTCATTTTTTTGATAAAAGCCGATCTTTTAATGAATCTTTAGGGGTTTGTAAAAAAAATCGTCTCTGGGATCTCTTATTTAACCGCTATCGTCGTGTACCATAAACAGAAAGTTTGCGTTAAAAAAAACCTTTTTAATTTTTTTTTTTTTTTTTCAAAAAAAATTGCGTTTGAAAGACAAATACCATGTGCTGCTATCGCCAATTTATTCTCTAGGGTCTCTGCTAAAAAAAATGTTTGGGGATTTCTAAGTAATTTTCTAGCCGAAAATAGTTTTTTTACTTGTAAGCAACAAATGTCAAAAGCTTTAGTCTTTAAGTGGTTAAACCTCCCTTTAGCTAGAGACCGGAGAATAGTGCTTTGATCTGAAACCACCAAGAGATACATTGTAGGTCTTGTGTTTATACTTATCAGTGTTGTCAGACTGCACGTTTTTGTTTTTTTTTTAACAGCTGTCAGTTTAGGCAGAGAACGGCTCGGAGATTAGATAGTGAGGGGAGAGAAGTATCGGGCGGTCCAATCAGGTCTGCCTGTCAGGTTTTGCAGGGGGACTTGATCGGACCAGCCATTGTTTTCTATGGAGCTTGGGATGTCCGCTGACACCCATCGGCATCCGATCATGTCCGCCAAAAACTGATAGATGGGGGATCTATTCCCCATCCATTCAGTGGATCAGATTACTGTTGGATGGAAATGGACAGGTGGTCCGTTTTTCCATTTGACCACCCCATAAAGAACAGTGGTCACAGAGCGGTAGCAGAGAGGACACGGACCTGTCATCTGCCTGCTCAGCAGAGATGAGAGGAGAGATGTCCTTGCTGAGCAGGCAGGGATACGCATTACAGAGCCTGCCCCCCCTGTGAAAGGGGCCTTAATGTACAAGCCTGCCTCATACTTTCCTTTTTTGCCCTCCAGTACCTCCTCTTGTGCCTGAGTATTTAACCATTGTCATGTGCAGGTGACTTAAAGACTATGGGCATCTTTAAAAAAAAAAAAAAAAAGTAAATATTCCTATGGTTTAGTGCATGAGCTTTTAAAACAACCCCGGATTACCGCTGTAGCTACTGCTCCTATGGAGAAATTCTCAAATGTCACAAGAGAAGCAGCCAATTTGTTTAACCGATTGCTGACCAGCTGCCGCAGTTGTACTGGCTGTGCAAATCTGTCATTTTACATCGACTGCTTTAGGAGCTATGGGCGACGCTGGAGCCAATGTACGTGGCTGGCGGCCGTGATGTCCACCAGCTACCCGCAATCGCTCCAGAGACCGAATGAAGATCTGTCATTGTAAACAGACAGATGTCCGTTCTGTCAGGGGAGTAGAGAGATCTGCTGTTCCAATTAATCCGGAACCGCAATCTCTATCTCTCTCTCCTCCTTGTCAGCTCAGCCCCCACACAGTTAGAAACCCCTCCCTAGGGAACAATTAACCCCTTGATTGGCCCCTAGTGTTAACCCTTCCCTGCCAATGATATGTATACAGTAATCAGTGGCTATGCTTAGCTCTGATCACTGTGTAAATGTCATTGGTCCCAAAAAAGTGTCCGATCTGTCTGCCGCAATGTTGCAGTCCCCTTAAAAAAAAAAAAACAAAACATCGCTGCCATTACGAATTTAAAAAAAATAGTAATAAAAATGTCATAAATCTCTATCCCGTTTTGTAGAGGTGATAACTTTTGCGCAAACCAATCAATATACGCATATTGCAATTTTTTTTTTAACAAAAAATATGTAGAATACATATAGAAATATATTATATATTATATATTTTTTTTATTTATATATATATATATATATATATATATATATATATATATATATAATATTATTTATTTATTTTTTTTTATATTGTTGCTCTTTTGTTAGCGAAAAAAATAAAACCTGCAGAGGTGGTCAAATACCACCAAAAGAAAGCTATATTTGTGGTGGAAAATTACATCAATTTAGTTTGGGTACAACATTGCATGGCCATGCAATTTTCACATAAAGCGAAGCAGGGTCGTATCACAAAAAGTGCTCTGGGCAGGAAGGGAGCAAATCCTTCCGGGGCTGAAGTGGTTAAGTCTGGTCTTGGCAATTTGCACTCCCTCCTTTTCTGTACACCCTCACTGTGCTTAGATTCAATATTAGGGGGCTGGCAGGCTCCAAAGTCCATGCTGGCAGGGAGCAGCAAAACCAACGATTTAGAGAAAATGAAAATGTTTTGTAAACTTTAATGAATTATGCCATAGTGCCGGCAGCTACAAAGTTCAGCAAGGACTGGTAAATATCTGATTGCCAATAGTCTTCCTACAGTCCTGCTTTAATGTGTTTTCTATTCAGTTCTGTGCCCAGGTTTTATTTTAACTTTTCATTTGGTCAAAGAAGTAGTCCTATTGCTAATGTTTTGTAACAGCAGTGGGTACCTTCTATACTTTGAATTATGTAGCCGGAGTCTATCACTTTTTTAAATCCTGTCCACTGGTTTTGAGTTTTTTTTAACTATTCTAAGATATTATTTATAAACTATGTTACAATATTTAAGGTTCACTGCATATGATCTAAAGTCTAGTTTACACTTGTGGTTGGAGAGTGATCAAAATGAGGTTGAGCAGCAGTGGTTTTTTTTTGTTTTGTTTTTTTCCCATCCACCGTGACTGCCCTCACTTAAGCTGCAAAGGTAGTCGAATGGAGTTGGCCATGGCCAAATGTATTCCCCCTTTCACTTTGATGGACAGCACCACCACCAAACACAACCTGTTCAAATGAATGGTGCTGCAGCTCCTCCATATTCAATGTATGCAGTTGCAGGGCAGTGCCGTGGGCTTTACAAAGTTAACACAGGTGCCAAGTAGGCAACACCCCAGCTGCCTGTCAAATGTCCCCTTGAAAAGCCATACACTGCATGCCACTTGCAAGAGCGATTCAAGTGTAAACAAGTTGTGAGTGAAGATCTTTTATTCCAAATAGGGGCAATTGGAAAAGTACAATAAACTTTAGCAATGAATTAGAAATTCCCTTTCATTGGCCTAGCTACTTGGGTCTTACTATAGATGTGGATTTTATTGGCAATTAGCTCTTACACAGAATATTTTATAAAATAAACCCTGTGTGTAATTCTCTGATATGGCTTTCACATTTTATTGTTTAGCTAATGTTCTAAAACAAATTAAATAGATATTATCCAAGCTAGTCTTCACATTGTAACTCTTGTTAACTTGGTGCAGACTGCTCTCAACCCATAATTACCAATGCGATTTCACATTCTGAAAAGGTGAAACCTGGTTAATAAGGATAACTTTGTAAGTGCACATTTACCTAATAGTTGTCAGTATTGTGTAGCAGTGATTCCAAACTAAGGCTTTGCCTGTTAATGCTAGTAAAGTATTGCCCACACTGGAACATGTCCTTCCTCAAGTAAATCTGTCTTTCAGGGAACAACCCACCTCAGATGCTTTCATATTGAAAACAAAGGGATGTGTTTACAAAGGGAAATAAGTGTGTTTTACAGATATTTATCCTCAATCCGATGAGAATTGTATGTAATAACTGGTTGTCAATCCTCTCTTCGTAATGTCCTCCAGTCCCTGAATGGTAGTTTTCATACGAATTCTACCATGCAGCTGGGACTAGGAGGCTGACTGCACAACTGCCCGATGAACTTTGTAACTGTTTTAAGACACAACTGCTCTTAAATTGTCTTAATAAACTCTGCTCTTGACTTGAAATGTTCTTCTTTTATTATATAAACCATTGAAAATAACTAATGTGATTGCAAACTAAAGTCTAAACCAGTGTTTCTCAGCCTTTTTTTTCAGTCAAGGTACCCTTTAACATTATGGACATTCCTAAGGCACCCCATTCTAAAATGTAGAAAAACTTTTCTAATAATTTAACATAATGCAGCAACATCCACATGTAGACTTCCAATGTTAGAAGTGATTTAAACTTCCAAAGCAAATACACTTTTGCACTGACCAGTATTCCTATGTTTCTCTTCTCCCTTACTTCTCTCCATCAATCAGCTAATGTGACTCCCAGTGCTGAGGAAGAGGGGCACAGGAGTGGCAAGCAAGGATGCTGTGGAAGCAACAAACCTCCTTATTAGCTGATGACATCATTGGTTGTCGGGATGCCGGTGCATATAAGTCATAAAGGTGCATAATGAAAACCATGTGGCTTTGTGTGATTTAAAAGGCAGACTTGATCCTTCTGCTGGCTTGTATACATTTTTTTTTTAGGCACCCGTGAAGAAACCTCAAGATACCCTAGTTGGAAAAAGGCTGGTCTAAGCCATTCTCAAGAATTTTTAAAGCAGAACTATTTTATGTATTTTTTTAAATGCAAAAACAATATGAAGTTTCAGCTGAAAAAAAAAAAAAAAAAAAAATGTTGCCGTAGGTCCCCCTCTACACTGCAAAGAATAACTTCTTATTTTGCCTATGGCCCTGGTGCCCAGGCTGTGCCCTGTAGGCTCTATGTGTGGCCTGCCATGTCCTAGGCCAAGCCCACCACTTGTTGGGCACTGTTGGAACTTTACAGAGTTGTAGTGGGGGGGCCAGATGCAGAAAAGTGATCCAAACAGTGCAAATAATCTCCCAGCCTCATTGGGAAAAAAGAGAGCAGCATGGGATCAAGTAACTACCTTACTTCACAGTTAAATTTCACCACCACTGACCATCAATGCTGGGAGAATGAGAGTGTTTAGGAAAAAAAAAAAACACACTGCACTGACCACCATTGGCGGGAGGGGGGGGGGTTCAGGTGTTAAACATTGCCATTGACCACCAGTATGGCAGGAGATGAGAGATGAAAACTGCCAATGACCACCAGTACAGGGGTGGGTTAAAAAACACTGCAACAACCACAAATGGGGTTTTAACGTGATATTAAAACTTTTAATTATTTTCTTCATTAAAATAATAAACATGTTATATTTACCTGCTCTGTGCAATTAATTTGGACTTGCTTCTCCTTTTAATGTACAGCATTTTTTCACACATGCCTAAAACGTTTGCATGTATTGTATATTTCCACACAGACACGTATGCCATGGTGATATCTTCTTTGCAAAACACATGTCAAACTATTTATAGTGCCTTGAAAAACTATTCATACCCCTTAAAATTTTCCACATTTTGTCATGTTGCAACCACAAACGAAAATGTATTTTATTGGGATTTTATGTGATAGACCAACACAAAGTGGCACATAATTGTGAAGTGGAAGGAAAATTACAAATGGTTTTCAACATTTCTTTACAAATAAATATGTGAAAAGTGTGGGGTGCATTTGTATTCAGCCCCCTTTACCCTGATACCCCTAATTAAAATCTAGTGGAACCAATTACTTTCCGAAGTCACCTAATTAGTAAATGGAGTCCACCTGTGTGTAATTTAATATCAGTATAAATACAGCTGTTTTGTGAAGCCCTCAGAGGTTTGTTAGAGAACCTTAGTGAACAAGCAGTGTCATGAAAGGCAAAGAACACACCAGACCGGTCAGGGATAAAGTTGTGGGGAAGTTTAAAGCAAGGCTAAGTTATACAGAATATCCTAAGCTTTGAACATCTCACGGAGCACTGTTCAATCCATCATCTGAAAATGGAAAGAGTATGGCACAATTGCAAAGCTACCAAGACATGGCCGTCCACCTAAACTGACAGGGCGAGCAAGGAGAGCATTAATCAGAGAAGCAGCCAAGAGGCCCATGGTAACTCTGGAGGAGCTACAGAGATCCACAGCTCGGGTAGGAGTCGTGCACTCCATAAATCTGGCCTTTATGGAAGAGTGGCAAGTAGGGGGCCATTGTTGAAAGAAAGCCATAAGAAGTCCCGTTTGCAGTTTGTGAGAATCCATGTGGGGGACACAACAAACATGTGGAAGAAGTTATATAAATAATGCAATCAGCACAACTCTTTAAAAGCAAATCTAATAAATGAGCAAAATACGCAAGCTGAACATCTGGGGAAAATTCGTAAGCCCAAAGACAAACTCATACAATAGATGGTGCAGCACATATATACATGATTATAAAATAACATGTAAAGAGCTCATAATAAACAGTCCACAGCTGAAAAAGGACCCTAGAGGATAATCCTGGGAGAAAATGAGAAACTCCCTGTGTCAGAAAATCCAAATAAGCAAGAACACTGGTATCTTATGTGAATGAGCCCACCACCAACAAATAGATTGCTTCGCTCAGCTTAAATGATTTAACCCCAGTATGCCACAGATAGGTCAAACACGCTTTTTGCATAGAATGTATGAAGGTAAAAAACCATCAGCCTTTACAAACACTTTAAGGGCTGTCCATCATTTCCCCATAGATACTAGTTCCAATTCCTTTCAGATCCTCATGATCTCCACAGGCACAGAGCAGATGTACAGCTGGACATAGAAGGTGGAAGGAGACTCTGCAATCCCATGCTGCTCGTGATCTCTTATAATTTGGAGATCATGAGGATCTGAAAGGAATTGGAACTAATATGTACAGAGGAATGATGGACAGCCATTAAAGTGTTTGTAAAGGCTTTTTTTTTTTTGCCTTCATGCATTCTATGCAAAAAGCATGTTTGACCTTTCTGTGGCTACAGGGGTCAAATCATTGAGGTGAGCGAAGCAATCTATGTGTCGGTGGTGGGCTCATTCACATAAGAAATCAGTGTTTCTGCTTATTTCGATTTTCTCATTTCCTCTCAGGATTATCCTCTTGGGTCCTTTTTTGGCTGTGGACTGTTTATTATGAGCTCTTTACATATGTTATTTTATAATCTTGTATATACCATCTATTGCAGAGATAAGCAATTAGCGGACCTTATTATTTTGTGCACTAAAATTAACTGAAGTGCATTTTTCATGAAAATGTGCAGTATGATGTATTGTAGATGGCTCTGTTCTCTGTGAATAGAAGATTAGGGAGGTTTAATTTCAATTCAACTTATGCATGAATCTGACTATTAAATTTTTTTTATCTTTCAAATAACAAACATGTCATACTTACCTGCTCAGTGCAATGGTTTTGCACAGAGCAACCCCGATCTTCCTCTTCTCAGGGCCCCCCGCCGGCACTCCTGGTTACTCCTCTCTGCAGAGTGCCCCCACAGCAATACACTTCCTATGAGAGCACTCGTGTGGGCTCGCTCCTGAGATGGCTCTGTGTGTCCATTCGGCTCTGCCCCCCTGCTCCCCTCTCACTGGCTGTGATTGAAAGCAGCCAAGAACCAATTGCTCCCGCTGCTGTCTCTGAGCCAATGAAGAGGGAGAGAGCAGAGAGAGCCTCTGCTCTCATGCATAAAAATGGATCAAGATCAGGCTCAGGTAAGTGTAAGGGGGAGAGCTGCATGCAGAAGGTTTTTAACACTAATGCAGTAAATGCATCAAGGTAAAAAAAACTTCTGCCTTTATGTTTAGTCTGTTTTTATTGCATTTTTTAAATGTTACATAAGAAAACCAAATAGAGAAACTGTTGTGAAACATAAATAGTGCGATGTCTAACAGTGACATTCAAAAAACACTATGTCATATGTGCATCAAAGTATAAATAAAAATCCAAAGTAATGCACCTTGTAAATATATAAATCAGTATTGAATTTAAAACATGCAACACTAAAACCTTAGTGAGTTAATAACTGAATGTACTTAACTACTACAACCAGCCGCTGTCGTTTTACGTTGGCTGTTTGACGTGGAATACCGTTGTTATGGCAGCATATAGCTGCCATGACTCCAGTATCCTGTTAAATGGCGGGCTTTCTGATAAAAGCGGTTTCTGCGGTGGATTCACCGTGAGATTGCGTTTATCAGTGGCGGGAGAGGTGCCCCCCCCCTCCCGCCATGCTCTGGTTGTCTCCGATGCTTACTGGAGCCCTCGATAGCAGCAGAGACTATTGCATCCTTTCCCCTCTGAGACTGGATGCCGAGTGAGGGAGAGATGGCCCCCACTCGGCTCCATAGCAATGAATGGCGGAAGCGACGTCAAACGTCACTTCCGCCCAATGCTCTTAAAGAGTAATTTTTTTTTTCAAATGACATTAATTTAATTTTTTTTTATTGCATTTTAGTGTAAATATGAGATCTGAGGTCTTTTTGACCCCAGATCTCACATTTAAGAGGTCCTGTCTTGCTTTTTTTTTCTATTACAAGGAATGCTTACATTCCTTGAAATAGGAATAAAAGTGACCCAATTTTTTTTTTTAAAGGACAGTGTAAAAATAAAAAGTAAAATAAATAAGAAAAAAAAAATGTAAAGCGCCCGTCCTGCCAAGCTTGCGCGCAAAAGCGAACGCATATGTAAGTCCCGTGCGCGTATGAAAGTGGTGTTCAAACCACACATGTGAGGTATCGCCGCAATCGTTAGAACAAGAGCAATAATTCTAGCACTAGACCTCCTCTGTAACTGAAAACTGGTAAACTGTAAAAGAAATGTAAATGTCGCTGATTTTTAAGTGCCAAATTTGTCGCCATTCCATGAGTGGGCGCAATTTTGAAGCATGACATGTATATCAATTTAGTCGGCGTAACATTATCTTTTACAATATAGAAAAAAATTGGGCTAACTTCACTGTTGTCTTATTTTTAAATTAAAAAAAGTGCACTTTTTCCAAAAAAATTACACTTGTAAGACGGCTGCGCAAATATGGTGTGACATAAAGTATTGCAACGACCGCCATTTTATTCTCTAGGGTATTAGAAATATATATATATATATATATATATCATGTTTGGGGGTTCTAAGTAATTTTCTAGCAAAAAAAGGATTTTAAAAACACAGAATCTCAAAAAGAGGCTCGGTCCTTAACTACTTCAGCCCCGGAAGGATTTGCCCCCTTCCTGACCAGAGCACTTTTTGCGATACGGCACTGGGTCGCTCTAACTGACAATTGCGCGGTCGTGCGACGTTGTACACAAACAAAATTGATGTCTTTGTTTTTGCCCACAAATAGAGCCTTCTTTTGGTGGTATTTGATCACCTCTGTGGTTTTTATTTTTTGCACTATAAACTAAAAAAGAGCGACACTGTTTAAAAAAAAAAACTATATTTTTTACTTTTTGCTATAATACATATCCAAAAAAAACCCCAGAAAAACAAATGTATTCATCAGTTTAGGCCAATATGTTTTCTTCTACATATTTTTGGTAAAAAAGTCGCAATAAGCATATATTGATTGGTTTGGGCAAAAGATATAGAGTGTACAAACTATGAGAATTGATTTATGGCGTTTTTATTATTTTTTTTTTACTTGTAATTACGGTGATCTGCGTTTTTTAGCGTAACTGCGATATTGCGGCGTACACATTGGACACTTTTTTGGGACCACTGACATTTATACAGCGATCAGTGCTATAAATAGCCACTGATTACTGTGTACATGTCACTGGCAGGGAAGGGGTTAACACTAGAGGGCGATCAAGGGGGTTAAATGTGTTTCCTGTCACAGTGTTCTAACTGTATGGGGGCTGGGATGATTGGGAGAGGAGAGAGTTCGCTACTCCCATATACTAGGAACATACGATCACTCTCCTCTACCCTGTCAGAATGGGGATCCGCTTGTTTACATTCATGGATCCCAGTGCTGTCACTGCAGGGGAGTGATTGCGGGTGGCTGGCGGACATCGAGTCCACCCCACCCACTGATTGGCTCGCCATGCTGACGACGCAAATCCATGGCAGGCAGGCAGGCAGGCAGCCAGGAACCCGTTAAAGTGGTTGTAAACGCTCAGAAAAAAAAACGAAAAAAAAAACCCTGCAAGACAAAGGCATAATGAGCTAGTATGCATTGCATACTAGCTCATTATGAAATAACTTAGAACAAAGCTGTTGCAGCGGTCCCCGCACACCGCTGTGACCAGTGACATGCTTCTTCTGGGTTCACGGGCTCCAGCCAATCACAGCACGGGCTCTAGAGCTGTGATTGGCTGGAGCTGCAATTACGTCAATCCCGCGCATGCACGCGGGAGCTGCCGGTCACGGCACACTTTGTGAAAAAACTGCACACTCTCTCCCCCCCCCTCTCTCTATTCTCTCTCTCCTCTCTCTCTCCCTCTCCTCCCCTCTCTCCTCTCCTCTCTCTCTCTCCTCTCCTCTCTCTTCTCTCTCTCCTCTCCCTTTTCTTTCTCCTCTGCTCTCTCTCCTCTCTCTCTCTTCTCCCCTCTCTCTCCCACCTCTCTCTCTCCTCTCCCCCTCTCTCTCTCCTCTCTCTCTCCTCTCCTCTCTCTCTCCTCTCTCTCTCCTCTCCTCTCTCTCTTCTCTCTCCTCTCTCCTCTCTCTCTCCCCCAGGGATAGGCACGGCCCAAGGCTGTGGCGGACATTTTGCAAAGTACTGGCCTTAGTGAAGGACACCAAGGTACAGTTCAAATTCAAACCTTCAAACAGACACTGTCTACTCTCTGGCCTAGTTCTACGAGTACAAAAACCATTTAAAATAACATTCATATGGGAGGAATAGGGCCCCATCATTGGTGTCAGTGGGGGGAATAGTGTCCCATAATTGGTGTCAGTGGGAGGAAAAGTGTCTCATCATTGGTGTCAGTGGGAGGAATAGTGTCCCATCATTGGTGTCAGTGGGAGGAATAGTGTCCCATCATTGGTGTCAGTGGGAGGAATAGTGCCCCATCATTGGTGTCAGTGGGAGGAATAGTGCCCCATCATTGGTGTCAGTGGGAGGAATAGTGTCCCATCATTGGTGTCAGTGGGAGGAATATGTCCCATCATTGGTGTCAGTGGGAGGAATAGTGCCCCATCATTGGTATCAGTGGGAGGAATAGTGCCCCATCATTG
>BLSH010541075.1:200026-213648 GCA_018402905.1 Glandirana rugosa
GTTTCCTCAATTACGGTTTCTTGAATTAAAACCAGAGAAGACTCGTGTCGTGAAAGAGGGTTCGGAAGAGACTTAGTAAAACTACAAGTAACCCTCGAAGTCTACCCGGACATATACACGGAAAAACTCCTCCACCTGGAACGTCCGCGACGTCCTAAAGTTAGGTACCACATAACACAATGATTACCAAACAAACCACTGACACCAGGGTTGACGGAACTCTAGTAAGTGTTCGAGGAGGGCACATCAAGATCCGACTAGGGAGTGAAAAGGGTACTAATAGGAATGGGGTACTCTACTTTAGAACGTAACTCGAGGTCTGGACTACAAGACCATCAGTAAGAAGCGTACTGAGGAGGAGACAACTGTTGGAGCGATTATTTGCAAATGGAAGAAATACAAAATAACCAGCAATCGTCCTTGGTCTGGAGCTCAATGCAAGATTTCATCTCATGGGGTAAGGATAATCATGGGAAAAGTGAGGGATCAGCCTAGAACTACACGGGAGGAGCTTGTGAATGATCTCAAGGCAGTTGGGACCACAGTCACCAAACAAACCATTAGTAACACAATACACCATGGATTGAAATCCTGCAGCGCCTGCAAGGTCCACCTCCTCAAAAAGGCACATATACAGGCCCATCTGAAGCTCCCAATGAACATCAAAATGATTCAGAGAAGGCTTGGGAGAAAGTGCTGTGCTCAGAAGAGACCAAAATTAAGTTCTTTGGCATTAACTCCTTTGGAGGAAGCAAAATGCTGACTATGAACTCAAGAACACCATCCATACAGTCAAGCATGGAGGTGGAAACATTATGCTTTGGGGCTGTTTGTCTGCTAAAGGTACAGGACAACTTTGGCCCATTGAGGGGCCAATGCATGGCGCCATGTATTGTAAAATCTTGGATGAGAACCTTCTTCCCTAAGCCGGAACACTGAAGATGGGTCATGGATGGGTCCTCCAGCATGATAATGACCCAAAACATACCACCAAGTCAACAAAGGAGCGGCTCAAGAAGAAGCACATTAAGGTCATGGAGTGGCCTAGCCAGTCTCCAGACCTTAATCCTATAGAAAATTTATGGAGGGAGCTGAAACTTCGAGTTGCCAAACAACAGCCAAGAAACCTTAAGGATTTAGAGAAGATCTGTAAAGAAGAGTAGACCAAAATCCCTCCTGACATGTGTGCACCCCTGTTAACCAACTACAAGAAATGTCTTACCTCTGTGCTTGCCAACAAGAGTTTCTCCACCAAGTACGAAGTCATGTTTTGCTTGGGGATCAAATACTTATTTTACTCACTGAACTGCAACTCAATTTATAGCATTTGTATTGTGTTTGTTTTTACATTTTTGGTTGATATTCTGTCACTATTATTTAAAATATGCCTATGATAAATATTATAGACCCTTAATTTCTTTGTAAGTTGGCAAACTTACAAAATCTGAAGGGGATCAAATAATTATTTTCCCCACTGTATAAAAAAAATATATATTTATATTCTCACAACTCCTCATCTTGCATCATTATCAACATTTTCTCTCTGTACTGTGTATCACAGGATACACGCCACTTCAGATGTCTTAAATAATCACAGAGGTATAGGTGCCTTCTCCTAAATTATCCTTGTAGGGTACTATAGAAAAAAATACCTTGACATGTTTCACAGATAAAACATCTTCTTCAGGAGGACATCAACTGTAATGTTAAACCTGCAATACTGTGGTTTTAGTCTTTAACCTAGAACAAACAAAGTAAACCTCATAATCTTAAATGCAATGTCTTGCCTGCAGCCTAAAAGTTTTGTGCAGAGTGCTTATATGTGACATGGCTTACCAAATTCAACCCTTTGATGTCCTAGGTTTTGAAGTCTCAATGCAGGAAACACTTGTAAAGGTGTATGGTTCAGATACCGCTATGGGTTTTCTAATTCATGCAGAGGGGTTTTCCAAGATCA
Source organism: Glandirana rugosa (assembly GCA_018402905.1). Taxonomy (NCBI): domain Eukaryota; kingdom Metazoa; phylum Chordata; class Amphibia; order Anura; family Ranidae; genus Glandirana; species Glandirana rugosa. The sequence continues at coordinate 201,984 of BLSH010541075.1, forward strand.
TGACCTCATGAATGGGCTGCTGAGCAATGTGAAGACAAGGACCATGTGCAAGTACTTTGCTTGTTCTGTCAGCATGTTAGTTAAATGCACAACAGCTATTAGTCATCATTACTTAGCAAGAAAACTATAATGAAACTATTCCACAGAATATAACTTACTTAATTTTGGTGGTTTGAATACCTACAAGTTTGTTTTTTGGTTGTGGTACAATGGAAAATCATCTACGTCTGAATATAATAAGCTAACATTTGATGAGTAGCAATGAGTACCACGATTTCTATGTTATAGAGTACATTCTTCATTCAGTGGCATAGTCAGCAAAGGGCCCCGATGCAAGGAAAATGTTTAACTCCCCCCGTCCTCACATCAGTTAATGCCAAGGTACAAACACCTATTCACTGTAGATAGATAGATAGATAGATAGATAGATAGATAGATAGATAGATAGATAGATAGATCCCAACTGTCCCTGATTTGGAGGGGCTTTCCTGATTCAGAACAAAGTCCCTCTGTCCCTCATTCCTCCTCAATAGGAATATAATATAGAAATATAGAAATGTAATATATTACATTTTTGGCTTTATTTGGGATTATTACCACTTGAACTCTGTCATCACCCATAATATTCAACTGGAGTCAGACATACTAAATTCCCTTCACTTACCACCCAAATGCTATCAGCAGGAAATAGGAGACGCAATTTTTAGGTATTAACCCTTTCGCTGCCAGGTTCGTACCACAGCGGTGGGTTTCACACATAATCCAGTGGCTGCCACCACCGGGATTGTGTGTGAAACTGACAGGCAAACTCTCGCCCATCAGGTGAAAGCAATCAGAAGGCTGCACTGCTGCCCGAATTCTCACACACACCCCTGGTACCGGCACCCCCCCCCCATGTCAATGCTCTCGGCCATGTTTTCTGGGCTCATCTGCAGGCCCAGGACTGATATGGTAGGTGCCGGTGGCTGTGGGGAGAAGGAGAAGAGCGGACACATGTCCTCTATCCTCCACTTTTTGCTGTGACCTGGTAAGTGATGTGTATGACGTCATTTCCGAGTCAGCCTTTCGATGTCCCCGGTTAGTTTAACCGGGAAGGAATGTTTTGCAATGCGTCCTGCATTGCAATACATTCAGTGGAACCCAGAAGAGACATGGACATAGATCCTGCATCTCTCAATAAAAACAGCCTGTAACTTAAAAACATCACATAGGGGACTTTTTATCCCCTAAGTGTTGGGGGGAAAAAAAGTGAAAAAAAGGGTGTTTTGCACATAAATTAAGTTACACCCTAGCACATAAAATCCTCCCCAAAAAAATGTTGAGGCCCCCCCACCTCCACGTATACATATGTACGAACATAAACGCATGCATTGAGGGAGCCTACGTGTCAAAATGTTGATTGCGATACACATGTGACATATCGCCGGAGTGAGAGCAATAATTCTGGCACAAGACATCCTCTGTAACACTAAACTGATACCTATAAGAGGCTTTTAAATTGTTGCCTATAGAAAATATAGGGTACTGAAGTCTGTTGCCATTTCACTATCGCACACAAATTTAAGGTTGGGCATGTTGGGTATCTATTTACTCAGCGCAACCTCGTATTTTATATTTTACCAACAATTTGGGTAATTTATTTCATTTGTTTGCCTTAAAATTCACATTAGTATGTTTTTTTACTGAAATTTACCGGTAATTTATTTGCGGTAATATCGTGTGACATAAAAATTGGAAATACCACTGTTTTATTCTCTTGAGTAAAATATACACACAAATGAAAAAACTAGCAGTTGTGTTGATCAACAGTTTAGTATAGCCCTCCAGCTGGCTATTGGTGATCATTAGACAAGTCGAATGGTGCTGCTGCTCTCTATGGATTCACACTATAGCGATCTCAGATGTATGGCTGAATTCGCATTGTCTTTGGAGAAAAAAAGGTGCAGGGACTTTTTCCCCCCGCACTGGAATCGGATTGCATGGGTGTTCACACCCATGCGATCCAATTCCTGTCCAAATCCACAGTTCGCACTACGATCTGTGAACCGATCTGGGGGTGTCATTAACATTGTAGTGAAACCCGCAGCGGTTCACAGAAGGCAGTGTGAGTTGCCTGCGGGAGAGATGTGATGCGGGAACTGGCGCTAGAATTGTGCTGGTTCCCGCATCGCTATAGTATGAACCCAGGCTAAAGGTCAGTCCTATTTTAGGTAGATAGCAGGAATTCTACTGGATAAGTAAGACTCCACAGCAGGAGGCATAGCAAGGGAGATCATAGTCATATATGTATTCATCCACACAGTTAGTTCTACTTAAAGCTGAACTCAAGGTAAACAAATATTATCTTTTCTAAATAATTATATATTGTGTGTATTGATTCCAGATCTGTGCAGCAATCCAGTGTGAAACTTTGCCTCTGTCCAGAGCTTCCTGTAAAAAAAAGTCACTGCTGTTCTCTTTCATTGTGCAGGATGACTTGTCTTGTCTCCGCCCCTTCCTGTAGTTTTCTGCAGACATCCTGTAGTGGGTGGAGTCTGATTGGTCCCTCCTACAGCTCTGCCCTCTGCACAGACCAGGTAATATCTGAGTTTGTTTAGGCATTTTCAGCCAGCAGGTGGAGCTCTAAGTTTCTTTTCATACCATTTCCATCATTTTAAGTCTTTTATGCCTACCTGGATATAAGCTGTTTTTACCTGCCAGAGAATTTTGTTCATCCAGTCCTGAGATTTACACTGCTCTGCCACACAGCACAAGCCTTTTCTAGCAGTGCAGAAGATTTTATTTTTGTGTTCTAGGATTCCATAACATTTATATGTCTCCTCCACTGACTGGCTCCTTGTGCTAAACTCTGCTGTACAGGGACTGCAAGAAACCAATCCCAAGTCAGAGTTAGGTATATGCTTGCATTTAAAGAAACATACATGTAATGATGTACAGTATCTCACAAAAGTGAGTACACCCCTCACATTTTTGTAAATATTTTATTATATCTTTTCATGTGACAACACTGAAGAAATGACACTTTGCTACAATGTAAAGTAGTGAGTGTACAGCTTGTATAACAGTGTAAATTTGCTGTCCCCTCAAAATAACTTAGCACACAGCCATTAATTTCTAAACCGCTTAAACAAAAGTGAGGACCCTAAGTGAAAATGTCCAAATTGGGACCAATTAGCCATTTTCCCTCCCCGGTGTCATGTGACTTGTTAGTGTTACAAGGTCTCAGGTGTGAATGGGGAGCAGGTGTGTTAAATTTGGTGTTATCACTCTCACTCTCTCATACTGGTCACTGGAAGTTCAACATGGCACCTCATGGCATAGAACTCTCTGAGGATCTGAAAAAAAAAAAATGTTTGCTCTACATAAAGATGGCCTAGGCTATAAGATTGCCAAGACCCTGAAACTGAGCTGCAGCACCGTGGCCAATACCATACAATGGTTTAACAGGACAGGTTCCACTCAGAACAGGCCTTGCCATGGTCGACCAAAGAAGTTGAGTGCACGTGCTCAGCGTCATATCCAGAGGTTTTCTTTGGGAAATAGACATACGAGTGCTGCCATTATTGGTCTGCATGGCTGTCATCCCAGAAGGAAGCCTCTTCTAAAGACGATGCACAAGAAAGCCCGCAAACAGTTTGCTGAACACAAGCAGACTAAGGGCATGGATTACTGGAACCATGTCCTGTGGTCTGATAAGACCAAGATAAACATATTTAGTTCAGATGGTGTCAAGCCTGTGTGGCAGCAACCAGGCGAGGAGTACCAAGACAAGTGTGTCTTGCCTACGGTCAAGCATGGTGGTGGGAGTGTCATAGTCTGGGGCTGCATGAGTGCTGCTGGCACTGGGGAGCCACAGTTCATTGAGGGAACCATGAATGCCAACATGTACTGTGACATACTGAAGCACAGCATGATCCCCACCTCTCGGAGACTGGGCTGCAGGGCAGTATTCCAATATAACGACCCCAAACACACCTCCAAGACAACCACTGCCTTGCTAAAGAAGCTGAGGGTAAAGGTGATGGACTGGGCAAGCATGTCTCCAGACCTAAACCCTATTGAGTATCTGTGGGGCATCCTGAAATGGAAGGTGGAGGAGTGCAAGGTGAAGTGAAGAGTGAAGAGGACTCCGGTGGCAACCTGTGAAGCTCTGGTGAACTCCATGCCCAAGAGGGTTAAGGCAGTGCTGGGAAATAATGGTGGCCACACAAAATATTGACACATTGGGCCCAATTTGGATATTTTCACTTAGGGGTGGACTCAATTTTGTTGCCGGCGATTTAGACATTAATGGCTATGTATTAAGTTATTTTGAGGGTACAGCAAATTTGCACTGTTATACAAGCTGTACACTCACTACTTTACATTGTAGCAAAGTGTCATTTCTTCAGTGTTGTCACATGAAAAGATATAATAAAATATTTACAAAAATGTGAGGGGTGTACTCACTTTTGTGAGATACTGTATAAATTAAAATAAAGCTGCTTTAATTAACCACTTCCCGACCAGCGCTGTAAATAGGCGCCGCCTGGTTTTGAGCGGCTGTACCGGGACATAGCCTGCAGCTGCAAAGTGCAAAGGAGGGTCTTTTAGACCCCCCAGCCCTCCAAAAAGAGTACCTGTCACCATATATTACTATCACAAGGGATGTTTACATTCTTTGTGATAGCAATAAAAGTGATCAGATTTTTTTTTTTTTAAAGGAACAGTGTTAAAAATAAATAAAATAAAAAAAAAAATAAAAATGTAAAGCGCCACCGTCCCCGCGAGCTCGCGCAGCAAAGAAAAATCATACGTAAGTCGCGCCCGCATATGAAAACGGTGTTCAAACCACACATGTGAGGTATCGCTGCGATCGCCAGAGTGTGAGCAATAATTCTAGCAAAAGACCTCCTCTGTAACTCTAAACTGGTAACCGATAAAACATTTTAAAGGGTCCCCTATGGAAATTTTTAAGTACCGGACTTTGTCGCCATTCCGTGAGTGCGCAAAATTTTCAACCATGTCATGTATGGTATCTATTTACTCGCCGTAACATCCTCTTTCACAATATATAAAAAAATTGGGCTAACTTTACTGTTGTCTTATTTTTTAACTCAAAAAACTAAATTCTTCCAAAAAAATCGCGCTTGAAAGACCGCTGTGCAAATACCGTGTGACAAAAAGTATTGCAACGATCACCATTTTATTCTCTAGGGTGTTTGAAAAAATATATATATAATGTTTGGGGGTTCTAAGTAATTTTCTAGCAAAAAAAAATGTTTTTAGCTAGTAACCAACAAATGTAAAAAAGGGGCCCGGTTGGTAAGTGGTTAAATTGTGTCTTTCGTATAATGTTTTTTGCCGTTAAAATATATTTTTTTACATCCCCTGAATTCTAAAAAAATCATATTTATGCAAAAGAAAAAAATGCCCCATAATTCTTTGCCCCGGCCTCAAATAAATAATGTGGTGAAAACATTTATTTGGTGGTAGCTAAAGTAAAGAAGAACAATCTCTAGATGAAAAACTATCTGATAGCTGCTGTTCATCTTACAGCAGTTCATGTGACTTTGGTTTCCGTTATTTCCTTCCGCAAAATCTAAAATAACCTCTAGAAGGAAGCAAAAAACACAGCGTGAAGAATGTGCAGTTCTCTTTCAGATTATGCATGTGCCAACTTGACCACATGTGCACCATGCTGCTCAGCTAATTGGCTGCACCGAGTACCACAGTGACACTCGGTCACCTCCACCAACGCTCCACCAATATTACCTCAGCTTGTGATCATTTTCACCGCTTAGCTCTCTTGCCGATGATTTAAAGACGTTTTATTGCATAATCTGTGCAAGGTAACTCCATGCTAACAACAAAGTTCATTTTAGTGGCTTTCACAGAGCAGTCCAAATTCAAGATCCCAAAGACCTCCAGCACAGTGACACCACTTCTTCATTCCTTTCGGTGGCCCTCAGCAAGTCAAGTGGAACCCAAGATGATGTGCTGTTGTCTACGTGCGGTGAGTGACTCCATAACTGTGTCTTTTGGGGTTTTCTAGCCCACATGCAAAAGAACCCACAATAAGAAAATGTATCGTAAATGGGCTAGAGAATTCGAAGAATTAGAGCATTGCTGCTGAGCATACACAGATTACATACACGGTTAGGATGTTATATGGAATAAATATAAGCTCCACATTATGTTACTATGATACAGCATATTGCAGCTAACAATTGTAAACCAAATGCTGCTAATTGTAATATTGGGCTATGTACAGGCTCACTGTTTACTATATAGACACATAGAATTAAAGGTATCCATACTCAGAAGGAAATGATGGTTAAGCTTTGTTTAATCAGTAATGTGATTTTTTTTTTAAACAAATACTGGAAAGTGACAGTTGCCCAAACAGCAAGATGCCAACAAAAAATCACCTCCTCCAATATTTTCCTTTAATTCCCACATTCGTGCTCAAATTCCCAAGTGACCAAAAGGTATTAGTACATAATGGACAAGCAAAATTATCCAACTACTAAATAACATAGTTATCCTGTTGTGCTATGATTTGATCTTTGCACCAAAATACACAATCAGATATTTTTCCAATAAGATGAAATAGCCTGTATTAATCAACCATTCATGCCTCCATATAGACAGTTAAAATTATAGTCTGTGATGCCAAAATTTCCATACACATCTGTCCGATCACACAGATTATTAATTAAAGCAATCTCAATGCATGAATTATAGGATTCTTCAAAGGTTGAATAATAATGGATATATTCATGAAAATAACAGCATTGTTATGGTTTTCAAATACATTTATTTCCCTTTATTTCTACATGGGAGAAAAAAGTCTTACATTGTATTATGTAGAACTACACAAAAACTACATAAATACACACATCACGTGTGAATAGATTCTAGAGCAGTCTCAAGCATTTCCCCCAGAGGAACCCTTGAAATAATTTTCAGGTCTTGCTAAAATCAATTCCCACTTTGTGGCCAGTGAGAACAATGTCCTCCTTGCAGACAACTAAAAGGACCTTCGAACCCAAGATCATTGGAGTTATACAAATGGCTTTGCCAAGTGGTGTTGGCCCTGAAATTATGTAAGCACTATCAAATTAGAGATCACTCAGCCACAGCTGAACCCATAAACCTCTAGAGAAACGCATAGGGTTCAACAGAATTCTGGTCTAGAATGGCTAATCTAAGGTATGTTGATTGCTTGCCTTTTCCATTGGGTAGAGAGGCAGATGTGCCTTAGGGATTATGTCATTGGTGAGATACTGCCAACGACAGACCTGCCAGTGTGATATGGGCCTTGTGTAAAAGCAAAAGGTAGATATTAAATACTTTTGTCCTGTAGTTCTTCTCATTTCTGACCCCTCCAATGCCAAGGAATACATCATATGATCGCTTCAAAAGAGCCATAGGGGGCTGATTTCAGGTAGAACCAACCAATCAGAAGTTCCCCCTAAATCCTGATCCTTGCCTTAAGTAGAGATCACATGGCCAAAGGCTCAGCAATGGTTACTTACCTGAATGAAATGTGTTCACACTTAAAAGAACTGCAGAAAAATGTATTTCATGTCTTTTTTTGCAGCTTTCATAGCGAAAACTAAGGCTACTAATTGTAAGAAAATTTCAGTTCAAAATATCAGTTGGGCATACTGTACTTGTTTATGAAAAACACACATATATATATATATATATATATATATATATATATATACAGGGTGGGCCATTTATATGGATACACCTTAATAAAATGGGAATGGTTGGTGATATTAACTTCCTGTTTGTGGCACATTCGTATATATGAGGGGGGAAACTTTTCAAGATGGGTGGTGACTATGGTGGCCATTTTGAAGTCGGCCATTTTGAATCCAACTTTTGTTTTTTTCAATAGGAAGAGGGTCATGTGACACATCAAACATATTGGGTATTTCACAAGAAAAACAATGGTGTGCTTGGTTTTAACGTAACTTTATTCCATCATGAGTTATTTACAAGTTTCTGACCACTTATAAAATGTGTTCAATGTGCTGCCCATTGTGTTGGATTGTCAATGCAACCCTCTTATCCCACTCTTCACACACTGATAGCAACACCTCAGGAGAAATGCTAGCACAGGCTTCCAGTATCCGTAGTTTCAGGTGCTGCACATCTCGTATCTTCACAGCATATGGTTTTTTATGGTTTTTATGGTCAGTAAAAACCAATACCGGGTGAGCTGCTCCTTCCAGGAGGTACCGCCATTCCTGCAAAGCCGACTTGATGTCCAGCAATTCCCTATCACCGACATCATAGTTCCAGCAAGATGGTGCACCACCACATTATGGGTGTCAAGTCCGAGCATTCCTAGATGAACAGTTTCCTGGAAAGTGGATTGGTCGTCGTGGGCCAGTTGAATGGCCCCCAAGGTCTCCCGATCTGACCCCCTTAGACTTTTATCTTTGGGGTCATCTGAAGGCAATTGTCTATGCTGTGAAGATACGAGATGTGCAGCACCTGAAACTACGGATACTGGAAGCCTGTGCTAGCATTTCTCCTGCGGTGTTGCTATCAGTGTGTGAAGAGTAGGAGAAGAGGGTTGCATTGACAATCCAACACAATGGGCAGCACATTGAACACATTTTATAAGTGGTCAGAAACTTGTAAATAACTCATGAAAGAATAAAGTTACGTTAAAACCAGGTACACCATTGTTTTTCTTGTGAAATTCCCAATAAGTTTGATGTGTCACATGACCCTCTTCCTATTGAAAAAACAAAAGTTGGATTCAAAATGGCTGACTTCAAAATGGTCACCACCCATCTTGAAAAGTTTCCCCCCTCACATATACTAATGTGTCACAAACAGGAAGTTAATATCACCAACTATTCCCATTTTATTAAGGTGTATCCATATAAATGGCCCACCCTGTATATATATATATATATATATTTTTTTTTTTAACGAGTATTGAAAACCCAAGCCATTAAAGTACATTCCATTAAGGCACGGAGAAATATTGAATTCACAATTTTTGGCAGAGCACCAGTGGGTGCGAAACCCAAAAAAACGCAGCTATCTTCTCTCTATATCACTTTATGGATTGGGTTATACCCTTTGGATTTTACATTTTTCTTACCAGTATAGAATGCATTGTTTCAGTAAGCCTATGATATGACCAACTGATATTCTTTTGGAGCTGAATGTATATTGATACCATAATGGTCAACAAGGAAAAGGTAAATATAAAATATGTGAAGTAAACAAGTTGAATTCCAACTCTTCTTATTAAAGAAATTTTATTCAGGGATATATTTATTATAAATAAATATAGTTATCTGCACATTCATTAAATAAAGGTAATTTTAAAATAATTGAATGGTGTAATTATTACCTATTTGCTGACATACAGTATAATGGAAGAAAAACTGTCATATGATCAATCTCATGTTGTTTTTGACTTTTGCCCAGGATTTAAAAGTCCTTGCAGATTATACTGTTTTCTTTTAGTTTATTTTCCTCTTTGGAATTTATACAAAAATAAATACAAGGGGGCTAAGTTATTATTAGGTCAATCTAGGCTTGTGCGCAGGACCTAGATGTGCCTGTTTTTGCACTACATTCTGAACAAACAGTGGCCTATTGTGTATTTATTGTGTTGGCACCTTTACTGTGAAATAAATTGTGGAAAATGGTATATATAGGATGTGGGATGTATGTTCCATACATTTGTGCAAGTGTTACAATTCCCCTAAAATGGTGTAAGGCAGGCATTACTAAATAGCAGACCACAGTCCGAGTCCATGTCCTATATGGACTGTTGTGGTACTGCCATTTAGGATATAGTAGAAGACGGCTTACCGCTCCAGGTGAAAAGAATTGCCTTACGGATCTGGGATGGGTGCCCACCTTGGCTCGCCACCGTACAATCACAGGAAAATGAGGAATGGCCGCACCTCAAACCAGGATCCAACGTCTTTATTCATGTAATATCCAGCATGTATAATAACATCAAAGGACCAGTTTACTGATAGTGGACATGTTTCGTGCACCTCATGTGCACTTAATCATCATGATGATTAAGTGCACATGAGGTGCACGAAACATGTCCACTATCAGTAAACTGGTCCTTTGATGTTATTATACATGCTGGATATTATATGAATAAAGACGTTGGATCCTGATTTGAGGTGCGGCCATTCCTTATTTTCCTGTACTGCCATTTAGGAGCTGTTCTGCCCAGAGCTGTCCCCAGCGCCACTGTCATTCTCATTCTCACAGAGCCAACAGCGGGAGGCAGGACAGCTCTGGATGGAGGGCAGGGGCTGCCTGAGTTAACAAGCAGGTGATTGGTTACTAGGATGCAGGGGGGACCTAGTAGCCAATCACCAGCTTTTAGCTCCCGCTGTCTGGCCAATGCCTGCTGTGACTCCTGTCCTCCTCCCTGTCTGTGTAAGGTAGGACAGGAAGGGGGTGAGAGGAAACGTGAAGGGGGCTGAGAACATGAATGGGATAGCTGAAAACTGTAATGGAGGGACTCAAGATAGTTAAGGGGGAGCTCGACGTCTGACTCAACATGGGGTGTGTTGGACCCGTGCAGAGAGACCACTGCTCTTACACAATGTTCAGCATGCCCAGTACTGGTTTACCTTATATTTCTGCATCATCATGGGTCTGATGCACCAGTGCTAGCAGAGGTCTAAATGCTTAGTCTGTAGTGTGATCATTTGTCCTCAGCTTTTGCATTGTAACCACCTGTTAGAAAAAGACTGTGCTAAGGGTTAATTGCATGTGGTTGTGTTTTCCTCTAATTCCTGGATGAGCAGCTCTATTTAAACGTCCTGTTCCTGTCAGCAAGTGCTGTCCGTTCTACAGCGTTGGAGTGTATCTGGAGAGCTACCTATCCTCTGAATCTGTATCCTGACCTGTTCCTGAGACCCTGCTTGTTCGACCTTTGATTGACTTCCGCCTGCACCGACCCCCAGCTTGCCCCACGACCATTCTTCTGCCTGATCCCTTTGTACCTCGCTGCCTGCTCGTTAACGACCCTGCCTGCATCTGACGACCCTTTTGCCTGATCCTTCTGTACCGCTTGCCAGCCAGTTGCCGACCTCAGCCTGCCTCACTACTCTACACCTGCACGAGCCTCTGACCTATCTTGCCACCAGTGTTCCAGTCCAGCCCTCGTGCCCCTCTGTGCTCTGGAACCCTCTGTCTGCTCTATCAGGGGTTCCCGAACCAGGGTCGTAAGAGTGGTTGCTTCCTGCACAAGACAGACTCCACCATCAGGTGCGTTACAGCAACAGACAGCCATGTCTGAGTCTGCGCAGGGAGCACCCTCTGCGATGGATGAGCTGTGTGTTCATCTAGCCGGCCTGACACAGGCAGTCAAGAGCCTTCAAGATGGCTACACCCGGTTGGAAGAACGGGTCTTGGAGCTCTCAGCACCCACCGCTTCTGGAGGCACTCAGGCCTCTAGAAGCGAGGCCATTGTGACCCTGCCATCAGAGCCCAAGGTCCCCCTGCCGGACAAGTTTTCAGGAGACCGCCGCAAGTTCCGGGCCTTCCGCAACTCCTGTGAGCTCTATTTTGGCCTCCAGCCTCGCACGTTCTCTTTAGAGGCTACTAAGGTGGGGTTGATTATCTCCTTATTGCAGGAAGAGCCCCAGGCCTGGGCCCACCGTTTGTG
>BLSH010541075.1:231415-259762 GCA_018402905.1 Glandirana rugosa
CCTAGGCCCTAGGGGAACAATTTCCTCCGAAGGTTAAGACTATTCGGGGGAAGGGGGTGCTTTGGGACAGGAGGGCTCTGCTCCCCCTGCCCCAAAGCACCTTGTCCCCATGTTGATGGGGACAAGGGCCTCTTCCCCACAACTCTGGGCTGTGGTTGCGGGGGGCTTATCAGAATTGGAAGCCTCCTTTAACAAGGGGATCCCAGATCCCTGCCCCCCCCCCCCATGTGAATGGGTATGGGGTACATAATGCCCCTACCCATTCACCAAAAAAGTGTAAAAAGTGAATAAAGACAGTACACAAGTTTTTGACAATTCCACTATTAAAAAATGAAAAAACAATGTCCCTCAGTGTAGATCCATTGTTAATCACACCACGTGCCACACCACCAGACCTGAAACAAGAAAAAAAGACTCTGGTCTCGCCAAAGTATCTTTGTGGACTGCTTGCTCCTCGGTCTGACTTTTTTTAAATAGCTAAGGGGTGGAGTCACCCAATAATGTCAACTAGTGACCCGCCACTTGTGACATCACAAACCAGGGCATGCTGGGTTGATGATATCACAAGGGGGCGGTGTCACCCATTGATGTCAAAATGTTAAATGCCCTTAGCTATTTAAGAAACATCAGATGGAGGAGCAGGCAGTCTGTGGGGAGCCTTTGACGAGGCTGGAGGTTTTTTTCTCCCATATCTCGGGTTTGGCGGTGCGGCAGGTGGTGAGATCGACGATGGATTTACATCGGGGGACATTGTTTTCATAGCACCCCCCCCCCCATGTTGAGGACATATGGCCTGGTATGGTTCAGGAGAGGAGGGTGCTCGCTCATCTCCCACCTTCCTGACCTGCCATGCTGCATACTCGGATAAGGGTCTGGTATGGATTTTGGGGGGGACCCCACACCAATTTTTAGAAAAGTTTGGCGTGTGGTTCCCCTTAGAATCCATACCAGACCCAAAGGGCCTGGTATGGATTGGGGGGGGGGGGGGGCGCACGTTTTTTTTCTGACTTTTCTATTGCTTGCATTCTTTTTCAGGAAAAAAAATCCATTCAGGAAAGTCCGCTGACAGATGATGAGTCATCGGTTGTTAAGAACGTGGAGGCCAGCTTCCCGGCCCGCTCCTTAACAGCCAACTATTTTTCACACGGAATTTGAATCGGTCGATCGTTTTTCGACCGATCCAAATTCGAATCATTCTGAAAATTTGGAATTCATTAGAGAATGAATAAACAAAACAAAATTAAACGAATTTCAACAAAATGCATTACTATTTCATTCAGGGATTCGGATACATCCCAATCTCTAAATAACTAAAAATTCATCTGAATTTACATTCAGACCAAAACAAATTGCCCATGTCTACAGTTCACATTTAATAGGTGTTACAGGCATATATGAGTAAAAAATGTGTGTAGTGAGGAAGCATGCAAGCAGACACTACTGATAACTCCTGCTAAAAGGGCAAAAATACAGAGCCTCCTCCACATTGATGTGCACTCCTTCACTGGCATCACCTCCTTACCATTTCCTTGTAGCCCTTGGTCAATTGCTTCAAGAGAGTTGGGATTCTAAATAGGGGAGCTTGCCCCCATGCGACAGTGCTCCAGACTAAGCAGCCAATCGCTATGCCTCGACACTGTTATGTGGGAGGGGCAGGGATTTTATCCACCCAAGTAAGTTCTGACACCTGAGCCTCCCCAGGCTGGCTCCTGCAGTAGGAAAGTGGTAAGTAAGCTCAACTAGGCGAGTATACCTTGCTGAGACGTGGGCCATAAATAGACATGGAGGCAGAAACTGAATTGGAAAAAGCACAGTCACTATTTAAGCACTTGGGTACCAGCATGCGCACTTTTACCAGGACACTTTTCCATTTTTAGTGCTGTGATAGGTTGGAGGGAGGGACTGGCAGAGAGAGATAGTAGACACTGAACGGCTGGTAAGGTGGATGAGTCTAGCAGCAGCACTCATGATAATATATATAAAAAGAAACATTTTGTAAAACGAAAAAAAATACTGTATTCCCTACTTTCTTCTTTAATATGCATCAAATATAGTCCAAACAGTGCAGAAACACCCAAAATAACTTTTTGGAAAGTAGACACAACAAGATGATCATGCCAGTGTTGTGGTGGTTAAAAATTGGTAATGGACCACTAGATACAGTGGATCATTATTGTACAGGTCATACACAGAGGAAACAGGAGATAAATGGCGTTAATGTACAATTCACATAAAGAAAGCATGGAGATGAGTTGTACAGGAAAGGAAGGGAGTGAAAGTATTAAAAATAATTATCTCACAATCACTTGCCACCCCTCAGCGTAAATCTACTGCAACTGATCCCTATATTCACAAATCTTGACTGATAAATGCTTACTTCATTGTAAGAGGCAGGATAGGGCTCTCAGATATAAACTCTATAGTGTTTACATGTGTGATTGCTATGATTGGTCCCCACAGTGATCACAAGGTATAGAGCTGATTGCACTGGCTCTGTATATGTGTCTGTCATCTGAGCCACCCGACAGACAGACCTGACTGATAGATCACAGTCACTAAGAGGCGCAGTGGCAGTCCGTTATTTGCCTTATTTCTGCAGGGATGTTTAAACCGCAGAAGTACTTATCCACCACTCCACCGTTCTAAGATGTACAGTAGTGAAGTGGCTACAGTCTATCTATATTAAAGAACAAGCTGCAACATACTGTTTTACATTTTTGTTTAATTTAAATATTTCTTCTGTAGTACAAGCAGTGACGGCCCATCTATTAGGGGTGCAGGGGCGCTGCACCCCTAATCCATGTGCATGGCCCCTAATCTACATGCAGGCCGTTGGACGCATGGATTTCAATGTTTTTTTTTGGAAGCACATGATTAGAGCCTGAGGCTCTAATTGGCTTCATAAAAGGGTGGGCTCGGGCGCAGAAAACTGTGCCCTGAGCCCACACAGTTGTGTGCCAATAGCAAATTAATATTTGCTATTGTCCTCCTGATTCTCCTCCCGGCCAATCAGGAAGAGGGTCCTGAGACCTGATTGGCCAAGAGGGGAAGCGATCACATTGGACGCAGTACCGAGGGAAGGAGGAGGGAGCCGCCGAGAAGGAAGCCGCCACCAAGGAGGAGGAGGCGCAGAAAGGAGCTGAAGTGGCCCGTGACCTATATGGGATAAGTGCGGGGGCCGACCGACCAGGGGGGATGGCGGAGTTGATGTAAGTACAGGGCCATTGAGTACAAGCATGAATTCTCAAATAAGCAGATTACAAATAAAATCTACTTGGTTTACTACAGCAGTGGTTCTCAAACTTGGTCCTCAAGTACCCCAACAGGCCATGTTTTGGGACTTCTCTCTTAGATAAAAAAGCTGTCCCCTGTTAAGGGTACTTGAGGACTGAGGTGGAGAACCACTGCACTACAACATTGCCTGGATGAAAAACGGAAAGACTGAGCATGAAGGCTGTGCTCATGTATGCATTTTAAGGCTTAAAGAGAGCCTGTCACCAGCTTCAAAAATTGCAGGTAAAATAACAAAAAAAAATGTCTTAAATACTTACTTGCAGTGTAATTCCTTTCAATGAATGACGTTTTATTTACTTAAAATGTACCTTTGAAATGTTAACTACTACAGGACAATGGAACAGCCCCCTCCCTCCTTGCACATCATAGCCCTTTTCTTTTCTGGGAGTGTTTAATTACAGTCTGCGCTGACCCGGCTACTCCTACCCTTCCTTTAATAACACTTTATTTAGCTGCTAGGGGAGGAGCAAAGGGGAATACTATAAAGTGTTACTTGAGTGACAGCTGTGAGTCTGCTGGAGCTGCTGACATCACATACAGGATGGCAGCACCCAGCAACAGTCTTTTTGAAATCTACATAAGGGAGGTTTTTACAGAAAAAGAGGATACATAGAACATGTTATGTAGCGCACCTCCTTAGGAGCCGCAGATTAACTGGGATCCCCCCACCCTGCACAGCCAGGCACACCAAACAGTCCATGGCTTTGTTTTTGTTATTTATTGAGAGTTAATAACTTGGATAAGGATGGGAGGTTATGGGATGCCCACTTGACTTCACAGAACTTCAACAACAACTTCAGGGACATCTTCTTGTATACTGTCTATATACAGTCTCCTCATTTTTGTCCTGCACACATTTGCATGCTGATCACAGCTGAATCATTGTTGCTTGATCTGACAGGCTCATTCAGATTCAACAGTGGACCTTTGCAGGCAGGAACTTGCGGCCCCTTGTTGTGTAGCAATGTACAGTGATCAGCTTGTATTCCTTCTCCTGTGCTACTGATCCCAGCACCACCTCTTCAGGCCACGCCAACCTTCCTCGCTGCAGCTGTCCCTTTCACTAGCCCTCTAGGCTAACCTCTCCACACCAGTCCTCCAGACTGACTTTTCACCAGGCCATCCGGCTGACTCTCAGGAGATCTCCCAGGGAAAGATGAAGACTTGGCCCACCGCTGTCTTCAAAGAGAACTGGCTACATGTGGCAGTCTCCCCCCTTGTAAGTCCCCAGTAGTGCTGAACTACTCACACTGTCCTTTCTTGCTCCCCGGCTTCCAGGAAGAGCTTCCTCGGTGTGTTGTGGCAGGAGCCTTCCAGCACTCGAGCCCTGGCCCAGGGTCACCCCCCCCCCCCAGACTAGGGGGCACCACAGTGGGTCACTGACAGCCTCCTTAGCACTTTATCACCATCTTCCACCCGACTGCCCTGCTGGAATGGCCCATGCTTATTTATGAGGTAAGCTCTATCCCCTGCCAGCCCATTCCTGAGAATTTGGCGAGGCCTCATAAATATTCCAGGCAGCTCCTCCTAACCTTCTTCCCACTAGCTCTAGAAGTTTTTACAACCTTCTAAACCAAGGGGAGGCACCAGAGGAGCTGTCAGGATGAGTCATCCAGCCCTGACTCATTGAACCCTGACCCAGATTCAACAGCTCAGGCTTAGCCCTGAGCTAACTAAATTTACCTACACTAACAAACCCTACACTAACATCTAGCACACACTAGAGGCTGCTACAGTTAAATGCACATATAATTTTATAGAAATATTTTGATGACATGAATGGCCTGAAGGGTCTCTTTAACCACTTCAGCCCCGGAAGGATTTCACACTTTAGGACCAGAGCACTTTTTGCGATTCGGCACTGCGTCACTTTAACTGATAATTACGCGGTTGTGTGAAGTTGTATTCAAACAAAATTTGCGTCCTTTTTTACCCACAAATAGTGCTTTGTTTTGGTGGTATTTGATCCCCTCTGCGTCATTTCTGATCACCGCTATAAACAAAAAAAGAGCGACAATTTTGCAAAAAAACTATTTTTCTTACTTTTTTGCTAAAATACAAATCCAAAAACAAAATATAAAAAAAAACCTTTTTTTTTCATCAGTTTTGGCCGATTTATATTCTTCCTCATATTTTTGGTAAAAAAAATCGCAATCGGCGTTTAATGATTGGTTTGCGCAAAAGTTGCCGCGTTTACGAATGATGAGAATTAATTTCTGTGATTTTTATTTTTTTTTTACTTTTTACTAGTAATGGCGGCGATCTGCAATTTTTAGCAGTACTGCGATATTGCGGCGGACATGCACTGATTACTGTGTAAATGCCATTGGCAGTCAATGGGGCGCTCTAAGGGTTAACTGTGTTCCCTGGGTGTGTTTTAACTGTATTGGTGCTGGGCTGGCAGGGGGAGGGGAGTGATCATGGCTTCCATATACAGGAAGTCTGTGGTCACAGCCCTTCCCCCTCTATGAGAACGGGGATCTGTGTTTACTTACACGGACCTACATTCTCTCACTGCGGGGGGGCCATCGCGGGTAGCCGGTGGCGATTGAGTCCGCCCTACCCGCTCCCTGGCCCACCCCGAACACAGTACTAGTTATCGCGGCCGCCGTCCTGTGATGGCGTTTTGCGATAATGAGACATCTTTGCGCCACCACGATGTGGTCGGCAAGTGGTTAAAGTATATGTGAAGACATAAGCTGCAAACGAGGGAAACCCATGTGCATGCACTAATACCACAGACCGTTCCTCGGACAGGGGGGTACCACCAGCCATCCTGTAGGGAGCCTGGGCACACAAGGGCAGGGCCGCCATCAGGGGGGTATAGGCAGTACTGTTGTTAGGGGCCCCATTGTCTCAAGGGGCCCTTACAACAAAGATTTTAGCAGTCTTTAACATTGGAGGCTATTGGAGGGAGTCACCCAATTTGGGGACACCGTTCTCCCGAACCATAGCTGATAAAAATACACAAACTTGGGTCACATAGAGAGGGTGCCCTGGGAAACAACTGGTCCAAGCTTGGGATTTCTAGCACCTATAGTTCGGCCGTACTGGGTCCCCAAAGTGACCGGTCATTGACCAGCAATTGTTGGGTGAATTTCAGACTTAACATTGGAGTCTATGGGAGGGAGACACCTGGTTTGGGGACACCATTCTCCCGAAGCATAGCTGAAAAAAATACCAAACTTGGGTCATATAGAGAGGACCCCCTTGGCAACAACTGGTCCAAGTTTGATATTTCCAGCACCTATGGTTCGGCCGTACTGGGTCCCCAAAGTGACCGGTCATTGAACGGCAATTGTCGGGTGAATTTCAGACTTAACATTGGAGTCTATGGGAGGGGAACACCCGATTTGGGGACACCGTTCTCCCAAACCATAGCTGATAAAAATACCAAACCTGGGTCACATAGAGAGGGCCCCCTGGGCAACAACTGGTCCAAGTTTGGCACCTATGGTTTGGCGCGAGGTCTTATTGCAAGCTTCGGGTGAGGCTGTGCTGACTGTGCACTGTTTTTTTTACTGGAGTCTAGGGACACCATGCGCTGGCATGGGGGGGGGGAGGTGGCCAGGACATATGTAGGGGGCCCCAACTGGACTGCAACTGAACTGCAGGAGGCCCTATGATACTTTCCTGGTCCCCCCATGGTGCCCCCTGTGTCCTCCACCCCCCACAGTGTCCTCCCTTCCCCCACCCATGGTACCCCCTGTGTCCTCCACCCACCACGGTGACCCCCTGTGTCCTAAACAGCATCCCTCGCTGATTCCCCCCATGGCATCTTTGTCCCTGTCTGCACAGTGTCTCTCTCTGTAGCTGGTATCCCTCTTTGTCCTCATCACACTGCACGTCCCTCTCTGTCCCCGGCATCCCTCTCTGTCCTTCTTATACAGCATCCCTCTCTGTTCTTCTCCCACAACATCCCCTAAAAGGCAACTATGAAAGGGGCTCAGGCCAGTAAGAACTTGTTTACATTTGCAGTTTGGGGGAGGTAAAATCCCCATAGATGAGCCCTGTTTTTTACCACCCCGCAACTGCACCCCACTACACATGTTGCAGCAGGAATTGTACGCCCTGTCACACTTAAAAGAAATATAGCAACCTTGTGCAGTGACCAAGAGGCTAAATCAGGCAGTGAGGAGGCATTTTATCGCCTTTTCCCCACCTTCTTTAACCCCTTGGATCCCACACTAGCATGCATTGCACACTTCACTTCACTTGAATGGGTCATGCTTGGCAGGCTACACCTGGTAAGTGTGACAGGGTGTATAATTCCTACTGTGGCTGCAACATGTGTACACCCCTGACCAGTGGGTGGATTTGGAGCCTGTGGGTGGGCCCTGGGGAATGTTGGTGGTCAGACTGGGGGCCCAGGTCTAAAGCTGTGTAAGGGGCCCCAACATTTCTGATGGCTGCCCTGCACAGGGGGGCCTGGACAGGGAGGGGGATTGGTTTGGCGGGGTGGGGAATAATTACAGTAATGTTGCCCCGTGTGGCTCTCTGCAGCAGCTGAAAGCTGGTTTCTCCCCCTCTCCCTCCCGCTGGCTTTCAGCTGCTGGAGGGAGAAACACACAGGGCATAGTTCCTATAATAACCCCCCTGTCCCCCGTCCCACCACACCAATCCCCCTCTCTGTCCTGCATACATCAAATTCCCTCCTGTGTGCCTCCTCTGCAGCTCTACCAGCTTCACTGTCCCACCAGCAGCTGTGGGTACACAAGAGTATCTGTCAGGATACAGAGTGGTGGAAGGGGCCCGGTAAATATGTAATTTATTGGCCCCTTCCTTTAGTGAATGAATGGACATAGTGTGTGATCTGTACTGATCGCTCCTCTGTCCATTGATAACTGAGCATATTAAACTGTGTTTACTATGCTTCAGTTTATGAATGAACAGGAGTCTCCTGTTCATTCACCTGCAGTGCAGCTGACGCTACAGAGAAAGGAATTGAAAAATGTGTCCTCAATTCCTTTCTCTGTCTCAAAGGTGAGATTAGCAAAAGTCATTGAGAAAAAGAATGGACTTACAGGCACTTACAATTCATAAAAAAATGATTTATTGATTCCAATTAAAAACTTGTTTGAAATGTCATAATTCATCTATACTGACATCACAATAATAAAATTACAATCATAACAGTGCAGTTGGTTGCCCCTGGAAATACCCAACCACCCAAGGTTACGTGGCCAGTGGGGCTCTGGGTGTTTCCTTGGGGGGGGGGGGGCGAGCGTGGTCCTGATTGGCGTAAGTGAGTGCATTCTCAGCGATAATTATTTATGACAATACAAATTGTGTTTTTCTCTTTTTGGATTATGAGTAATTTATGTATGTCTTTTACTACAGAATACATGCTCCTGAGGAAGCGACCGAAATGTTGCCAAACATGTTGAGCGTTTTTTGCACAAAACAGTGAATTGGAACCCCTGGATGTGGAATACTTGGAACTACATGTCCTTTTCCTTGTTATATCTTGATCATTGGGTATTTCCAGGGGTAACCAACTGCACTTTTATGATTGTAATTTTATTATTGTGATGTCAGTATAGATGAATTTTGATATTTCAAACAAGTTTATAATGTGAATCAATAAATGGATTTTTTTTTATGAATTGTAAGTGCCGGTAAAGTCCATTCTTTTTCTCAATGACTTTGGCTAATTCATTTTGGGACATGGCACATTGGTTACTTAGCCCCGGAAGTCTTTGGAGGGCATCACCAACCTCCCCTTCACACTTAAAGGTGAAATGTCATGGGTCTGTTTAGACACCTGTTATCTCACCAAAGATACCCCCCCCCCCCCCAACAGCGTTGTAAAAAAAACTATAAAAAAACTGTTTTACAAATGTAGAAAATAAATTGTAAAAAATATTTGTAAAACATTGTAAAAAAATATTTTTTAAACAATTGTACGTGGGTTCTCTGGCTCATACAGTGTGAATGAGTGGTTTGCTAGAGCTGCCTGTTATTCTATGAGGATGAACACAGCTGCAGGTTCTAATTTGTCAGGTGTGCAGGGCTGTACACCTGCATCCACACACTTGTCTAAATTACTACCTGTGGCTGTGTTCGTAAAGCTTCTGCGCCCCCATAGCATGACATTGGCTGCCTGCACACAGCAATAGCCACATTAAAAAGAAAAAAAAAAACATTGATTCACACTGTACAGGCCACAACACCTATGTGAATGAGCATGAGGAGGGCATGGGATGAGGGAGATGACAATGTAAAAAGAAGACATGGGATGGGGGAAATGGGACTGGAAGAAGAGGGCATGGGATAGGGGAGATGGGGCTGGAGGAGCAGGAGGAGGAGGACATGAGATGGAGAAGGAGGATATGGGATGAGGGAGATGAGACTGCAAGAAGAGGCCATGGGATGGGGGAGATAGGACTGGAGGAGGAGGACATGAGATGGAGAAGGAGGAGGACATGGGATGAGGGAGATGAGACTGGAAGAGGAGGACATGGGATCAGGGATATAGAACTGGAGGAGGAAATGAGATGGAGAAGGGGAAGCGCATGGGATGGAGGAGATGGGACTGGAAGGGGAGAAGGAGGATTTGGGATAGAGGAGGTGGGATTGGAGGAGGAGGAGATGGGACTGGAGGAGAAGGAGATGGGACTGGAGGAGAAGGGCATGGGATGGAGGATATATTAAGTTACAAGAGTGTTAAAATAAAAGTGGGTGCACTGAAGGAATTGATGGGATGGCCATTGGGCAGATTTGGTGATACAATCAATGGATAGGCCCTGGGGAATGTTGGTGGTCAGGCCTGGGCCGCCCAGGCCTAAAGTTGTGTAAGGGGCCCTAAAATCTGTGATGGCTGCCTATATTATACCGAAAAAATTTTATGAATACCCTTTTTGAAGATGTATATCAGCGGTCACGGGACTGCAATGTCCTCAAAATCATATATACGTGCCTTGGCAGGGGCTGCGGTGCTTCATGAAGTGTTGACTGTGAGAGGAGGTGTGTCACCCAGTGAGGTTACAGACTAACAATGGGACTTCAGGCAAGCTGTGTGTTAGCAGGGGATTCTGGCCATGGGGCAATGCTATTACATCATTTGCAAGCTGTAGTTAGCATTGTCATCACAGTCCAAAAGGTGCAGCATAGGGCAAGAAACTAAAATTAACACTAAATTTTTCCCCCATTCTTCAAATATAAAAAAATCAAATACAAAGCCTATGAGATCTAATACTTACTAAGAAAGCAAATGATTTTATGGGGAAAAAAAGCAAATAATAACACTTCAAAATTTAAGGTTACATACGTTTTAATCTGCAGACGCAAACCTTTAATAACAATCTTACATATAATATTGCTTGTTCCTATTTATTTAATTTACCCATTTTATATAGTGCTAAAATATTATGTGTCAATTCAGAGAATATATAGGAGCACTTAAATCACTCTCTGTTCTTCGAAGGGGCTCATGATGAGCATGGGACATTTATACAGATACTAAGGCAGCCCATACATGAGTCTTTTTTTTTTTTCATTCAACCAGTGTGCTGAACAAAAAAAAATGAATTGATTCCCCCATCCACACATTCAATCTGGATGAGGGAATCTTCCCCGAGTTAATATATTCTCACAGCGGGGGAAGCTTCCCTGCTGTCAGAATACACTGATCAGTGCTGCTGGCTATAGTCTCAGGTGCTGATTAAGCAGGTAAAAACTCAATAGGACAGTTGCACAACTACAGTGCCCATACAAGGATTGAAATTCAGATGGTTCCTGCTGAACCGGACAAATTTTATTCATGTATGGCTGGCTTGAGGGAAATTTTAGGAGGAAAGCAGAGCACCAGAAGGAAACCCACACAGACACAGGGAAAACATACAAACGCTATGCAGATGGTGTCCTTGGTTGAGTTGGAACCCAGGACCCAGCGCTGTTGTGTGGATACCGGTCACAAATAATTCAATGCTGGTTGTACAATTTTAGCATTATAGATGGAAAAGGCTGACCTTAGACTAGTCACAGCCAGTGGAGATAACATGAACATCCAAAATAGCAAAAAATGCCCAGCACGCCAAAGGTTAAACATCTCAAATCTTTACTGGGATCTTGCAATAACAACATAGCTTGCGCAAAAGAGAATGTAAAACTGGCGGTTTTGCAGGCTCTTGCACAAGCTATGTTGTTACAGCTAAGATCTTGGTAAAGATTTGAGATCTTTATCCTTTGGTGTGCTGGCCATTTTTGCTAGTTTAGATTGAAAAAGACATGTGTACATTGAGTTCAAACAAGAGATAAATAAACGGATCAACTTCAGCACAAACAGCCTGCCCATAGTTGCTGAACCATCTGAGATTCAATCCATCTAAAGTGTTTGTAAACCCAACATTTCATATTCCTGATATGTGTCTGCTGGACCATGTACTTGTATGAAATAGTATCCTGTTCTCTTTGTATTGCTTCCTTTGTGTGAAATCCCTGGTGATCCTGCCAGTCCCTCAGCTTTCCTATTAAAAACTGACCACACCAAGCAGGAGAACACAGCATGGTCAGTTCTCTAGCTGTGCTGGGAAATCAGCCTGCTCTGCTCCAATGATCAGACTGGCCCTGACAGCCCCCCCCCCCTCTTTCCCCCTGCACAGACTTTCAATGGAAGGCTCAGTGTGCTGTTGCTTCTCCTCCCTCCGCTCTTATGCAGCTGAGAACAGAGGGAAGGTGATCACTTATAAAAAAAAGGGATTCATATTGATTTTCTTATATCTATATACAAATGTTTTGCTTTTCATTTCTATTTTAAACTGAATTGTTTGTTTTACAAGGTGATCGTTTACAATCACTTTAAGTCTAGCCGTACATGGCCCAAAAAACATAGGCAATGTGAGTAACTATAGCACTTCTTGGCACATGTTGAAGCTGTGCAACAAGTTCTACTGATCATCTAAAGTGACTTATTTCAGAAAGAGTTTTCCAACATTTATAGTTATAATTGAATGTGTATTCATCTTACTATGAGGGAAAGGGAATAAAGCTTTCCCAGTACATACCTTATATTCATCCATCTCATAGGTGTGCGCAGGATATTGCATTAGGGTGTGCACACCAAATGTATTAAAACATGGAAGGTGTTAGTAGGGCAGTGGATTGTGTCAGTAGGGTAGAGGTTGCTGTACATAGGGCAGTGGATGGTGTCAGTAGTTTTTTCGTTTTATTATTTAATTTTTTTATTATTATTTTTTTAAATTTTTTTAGGAGCCCCGTTAGGGGGCTTTGGTGAAATATCAGCAGGGGGAATCTGCGCCATACAGGGTGATTAGGGTGTGCCCAGGCAGACCTGGCACGACCCCTGCACATGCCTATGATCCATCTGCTGAAGAAGATTGTGGCATGTATTTACAGTACACAAGCCTTGCTATTGCAGCCAGATGCCCCACTACTCACCATTGTTTGTCATAAATCTGCCCATCTTTGACCAAACTGAGCATTAGAAATGAAAACTGGTATATGTAAAAAATGTATTATTTGTTACTACTACTGTCTCTTTTGCCTTGATTCTCTTTCAGAGGACAGCTACCACAGACTCTCCAACACGACCCACTCTAGTAGGTACAAAGCATTCTTGCCTTTTTGACTACTTTCATATGATATTTAAGCAAATCCTTAACATACAGAGTCACTAACAAAGTGAGGGAACCCGAAAAGCATGAAACTAATCAAGCGGTAGAAAGGTAAGAACAGTGAAGAGCAGGCGTACCCAACCCCGGGCCAGGGATCGGTACCGCCTATTGATGACCAGGACCGCACAGCCATGGCTTAGATAGGGCTACCATAGACCGCGGTCACTGCCTGTGTGTCCTTTATAGGGAGAGCTGGAGATCTGCACAGAGAGCAGGAGTCTTCTCATATTAACAAACAGGGAATCACCAACTTGTTAATATAAGTTGGGCAGCTCCCACCCTCCATCCAGATCTGCAGCTCCTCTTACCCGTTGCCCTGCTAATAGGATAACATAGTCCGGGGTTGGGCGGAAGACCCGGGAGGGGACACACAGGCTGAATCCTGCTTTTGCCCTGCCAGAGGTAGGAATATGCAGGGGAGGCAGAGAGTGAAAAGGGGCACTGTGATTAGAGAGAAAAGGGGGTAGATCATGACTACAAGGAGCACTGTGATGGGGGGGGGGGCTGTGATGTAAAGGGGGCTGCACTGTAATGGGCCACTGTAATCACTACAGTGGCCACAGTGGCCCTATACAGTGCAGGTCCATTTATATCACAGTGCCCCTTTACAGTGCAGTCCATAGGCGTGCGCTCATAGGGTGACAGGTATGCCTGGGCACACCCTAATCATCCTGTACTGTGCAGATTGTTCCCACTGCCTGGCTGCAGATAAAGGGACTGGGGAATCTCTGTCCTCAGTCTCTTTCTCGGTCTCGAAAGTGAGACATCAGGGGTCTGTTTAGACCCCTGATATTTCACCAAAGCCCCCCAGCAGGGCTCCAAAAAAATAATAAAATATAAGATTGTAAAAAAATTAATAAAAAAACAAAATTGTAAAAAAATAAATAAAATAAAATAAAAATAAACTACTGACAATTAACTCTGCCCTTCTGACATATATACACACACTCATGTTTGTTTGCGCTTTCGTGGTGCACACCCTAATGCAATAGACTGCACACACCTGTGGTGCAGTCCCCTTCAAATCACAGCCTTCCTTTACATTACAATGCAGACCCATTTGCATCACACCATCACACCCCCCCCCCCTCCTTTACAGTGCAGGCCGCATTACATTAATGTAAAGGGGACTGCACTGTAAAGGGGCACTGTGATGTAAAGGGGACTGCAGTGTAAAAGAGCAATATGTAAAGGGGGGCTCTGATGTAAAGGGGAACTACACTGTGGGACTGCTTTAAAGGGGGAACTGTGGGACTGCTTTATAGAGGGAATTGTGATGTAAAGGGGGACTGTGGACACTGATATAAAGGGGGGCTGTGCTGTGAAAAGAGGTTTGTGGTGTGAAGGGGACCGACTTCTCAAATATCCTGTCACCAACCAGCCCTGCACCTCACCAGTACCCCCCCCCCCGGAAAAATTGGCTGCCACTAAACCGGTCCCTGGTGCAAAACAGGTGGGGGACACCGCTGGTGAAGAGGGTAAAGCAAATGGATTTTTATAGTGCCTGTTTCCCAAGCTGCACATACATTTAATTTAATCCCCTCTTGTTCCAATCAGCCCCTTGAAGCGAAGCAAAGAAACCCTGGGTATGTTCCAAGTTGTACCAGTCGGTGGCTACACAGGGCTAAGGATTCTCCCCACCTCCATGTTACCTGGGAAGATTGAAAATCAATTTGGGATGGAAATCAATGGGGGATCTAGGTACATCCATTCCCCGATCCCCTCTCTGTGCAGCGAATACAGAAATGCTCAGCTGTGAGCGCTTCTCAGTTCATAGTTGTTTGTTTTCGACCACTGTGGTTGGGTGAGGAGATTGAGTCTCCATAACAATGACCTGTCACACCATTGTTACTCTCTAACCCTGAAAAAGCCTCACTGCTGTCCATTATTGCAATATGTAGCAGTAACATACATATAAAAGAACAAGCAATGGAGGTAGTGAAACTATTCTTGGTGTACCTCAGACCATTCTCCAGAGATTTATGTAACTGACCTGAAAAGCGGGAGGAGGAGGAGCAGTTTGTATTAGGAGGGAAAATGACTGCCTTGTCCCAATGTTTAACAGAGTGGACAACGATCCTTCATGAAAATGTACTGTATCTTACCCTGTTCCTGTATTGCATTTATTGATAACATCAGACTTTAAAGCAAAGCAGTGCTAATTGTAAAGTCAGTCGGTGCTAGTGTTTAAAAACGTGTTGCCTGCAAGTAGAATTTCTTAGCATACACTAAACTGAAAATGTCATTTCCATACCTCCCAACTTTTTGAGATGGGAATAACGGACACCTATTAGCAAAAGTATGCAGGCATAGTACACACACAAGCGCTTTTTTTTACCACTACTATTCCTTTATATTGGCTTTTGGAATTTACAAATGCAGCAATTTAGAAATTGGATGAAAGGTTTAGCATTGGAAACACTTTTTGAGAGATAAGTACAGGTGGTCCTCGGATTACAAACAAGATAGGGTCTGTAGGTTTGTTCTTAAGTTGAATTTGTTTGTAAGTCGGAACAGCCAAAAAAAATATTTTTAAGCTTTTTGGATAGCACAGGGAAGGGGTTACACCCCTGTAATGTTTGTTTTGCTGTCTATGTTTCTGTTCAGAAGATTTCACGTCACTTCCTGTCCCAATGATAATTGGATTTTGAAAATTTTGGGTTGTTGTAGAAACAAACCTTGGTGATAAAGCTTCAGTGGAGACACCTTTTTCCCATAATAACTCTTACAGGAGTGAATTTCCCTTCCCAGGGGGAGATTTCCTCTCACTTCCTGTTGTCTCCCTCCGTTTGTAAGTAGGAGTCGTTTGTAAGTCGAATGTTTGTAACTAGGGGACTGCCTGTAGAGTATTTTAGATACAACTATATAGATCAGACCAAAATGAAGGACATATAAGGAGGAAAGAGGCACAAAAGGACTTTGTTCCAAATCAGGGACTGTCCCTCGAAATCAGGGACAGTTGGGAGCTATGCATCTCTGTTAGCAACGTAGTCAGTATGCTGAAAACTAACTACACTTTTGTGCAGACAGCTGATGATTCGATTTTTGCGTCCATTCAGACGAATGAGGTGGATAGAGGAATCCCTTAGCAGAGACATTGTATTCTGACAGCAGGATTCTTCAAAAATATAATACAATATTGCAAAATATTACTATATATTTTAAAAAATATTAAATAAACCCCTACCCCCACATGCAGTTTGTGCAATACATATTCGGTCAATTAACCACTTGAGCTCTGCAAGGTTTCACCCCCTTATGGCAAATATAACTTTCTTTTGGTGGTATTTAATTACCACTGGGTTTTTTATGTTTTGCTATATAAAAGAAAAAAGACCAACCATTTTGAAAAACAAAAAACAATATTTTGTACATTCTGTTATAAAACATAGCCAAGAAAATCAAATGTGTTCATAAATTTAGGCTGAAATGCATTGTTACATTTCTTTGGTAAAAAAAAAATCCCAATATGTGTATATTAATTGGTTTGTGTGAAAGTTATAGCACCTACACACTATGGTATATACAGTATATTTCATAATTGATCAATCCTGATCAGTACTGACAGCCTATCTCATTTCTTGAGGCCCTAAAATGCCAGGACTGTACAAATACCCCCCAAATGACCCCTTGTTGGAAAGTAGACATTCCAAGGTATTTAGCAAGAGGCATGGCGAGTTTTTGAAGGCATAATTCTCACTTTTTTTTTTTCATACTGTAACCAGTGCAGTTCAGTGTCACCATATGACTGGTGTGGCGGTGATCAGGAATACTGACTGGTGACAGTATGTAAAGAAAATAAAGATTAAATCATTTTTTAATCAACTTTTAAAACATTTTTTTCTTTTTTTAAGATATTTTTTTTACATCCTTTCATCAGAGTAGTTCAGTGTCACCACAGTGACACTGTACTAGTCTGGGGGGTGATGAGGGATTATATTTTTACATTATTATTGCTTATAACAGCAGAAGAACGGAAGGAAGTTCCTTGATAATCTCTATGGTCTATAAAATTGGAAGCGACTTGGATGTTGTCACTTCCAGTTTCGCTTTGCTGTTTACAAGCCGTTACTGGCTTGTGAAAGCATCTGATCAAACTGATCGCTGTTCGATCAGGTCCTTTTGAAGGAACAAGGCCCGGACTGTAATAGACACCAAATCTCTCTGTAAAGAGGACCTGTCACTGCCTCATCTATAAGGATCTTGTTCATCCCCGATGATAGTAATATAGTAAACACATATGTAAATGGAGATCGCACCGCACATGTGAGGTATCACAGTGAATGTCAGAGCGAGAACAATAATTCTAGCACCAGGCTTCCTGTGTAGCTCTAAACTGTTAACCTGTAAAGGTTTTTAAAGTGTCGCCTATGGAGATTTTTAAGTACTGTAGTTTGTCGGGTGTGCGCAATTTTATATTTCAATATTTTTATTGAAAGTAAGAAAATACAAACAGTTGAAAATGTCACATAAAAGGACACATACATTTTCTCAGGTATACAGAGCAATAAGAGCACTGATACATTAATGATGTTTGGAAGAACGATCTAAAAAATCATCAACTGCAGATCACTTAATACCAGAGAGCCCTCTGGTAAGCACCCTAAGATGTAAGAACAGGGAACAGTCATCAATGCAAAATTTGGTAAATACAAACTAGGTCCATATTGAACCAAAGTAGCATCAAACCGTATAATGTGCTGTGGGGAAAGCATTGTAAATTTTACAATAGGGGGTAGTAGGAAGGGAAGGGAAAGTAGGGGATGGAGAGGGACCTTGGATAGGAGATTATAGGGAGGGCATGCACAGTTTTAAAGTGTGACATGTTAGGTATCTACAGTATCTCACAAAAGTGAGTACACCCCTCACATTTTTGTAAATATTTTATTCTATCTTTTCATGTGACAACACTGAAGAAATGACACTTTGCTACAATGTAAAGTAGTGAGTGTACAGCTTGTATAACAGTGTAAATTTGCTGTCCCCGCAAATAACTTAACATACAGCCATTAATATCTAAACTGCTGGCAGCAAAAGTGAGTACACCCCTAAGTGAAAATGTCCAAATTAAGCCCAATTAGCCATTTTCCTTCCCCGATGTCATGTGACTCGTTAGTGTTACAAGCTCTCAGGTGTGAATGGGGACTAGGTGTGTTAAATTTGGTGTTATCGCTCTCCCTCTCTCATACTGGTCACTGGAAGTTCAACATGGTACCTCATGGCAAAGAACTCTCTGAGGATCTGAAAAAAAGAATTGTTGCTCTACATAAAGATGGCCTAGGCTATAAGAAGATTGCCAAGACCCTGAAACTGAGCTGCAGTACAGTGGCCAAGACCTTGCAGCGGTTTAACAGGATAGGTTTCACTCAGAACAGGCCTCGCCATGGTCGACCAAAGAAGTTGAGTGCACATGTTCAGCGTCATATCCAGAGGTAGCCTTTGGGAAATAGATTAATGAGGGCTTCCAGCATTGATGCAGAGAATGAAGGGGTAGGGGGGGGTCACCCTGTCAGTGCTCAGACCATATGTTACACGCTGCATCAAATTGGTCTGCATGGCTGTCGTCCCAGAAGGAAGCAGTTTGCTGAAGACAAGCAGACAAAGGACATGGATTACTGGAATCATGTCCTGTCGCCTGATGAGACCAAGAGAAACATATTTGGTTCAGATGGTGTCAAGCGTGTGTGGCGGCAACCAGCTGAGGAGTACAAAGACAAGTGTGTCTTGCCTACAGTCAAGCATGGGGGTGGGAGTGTCATGGTCTGGGGCTGCATGAGTGCTGCCGGCACTGGAGAGCTACAGTTCATTGAGGGAATCATGAATGCCACCATGTACTGTGACATACTGAAGCAGAGCATGATGCCCTCCCTTCAGAGTCTGAGCTGCAGGGCAGTATTCCAACATGATAATGACCCCAAATACACCTTCAAGACGACCACTGCCTTGCTAAAGAAGCTAAGGGTAAAGGTAATGGACTGGCCAAGCATGTCTCCAGACATAAACCCTATTGAGCATCTGTGGTGCACCCTCAAAAGGAAGGTGGGGGAGCTCAAGGTCTCTAACATCCACCAACTCTGCAACTTCCACTGCTATCTGTTGCTGCTCTTGCACCTCAGTGGTGTGAGCTGTTGGGGCCTTTGGGCTCGCCTTGGATCTTGTCGGTCCGGGAGCTGCGATGCGCACTGGTGGCTCCTTCCACCTCCCTGTACCAGATGTCACATGGGGGGGCGGGTCACTCCGCATCGGCGCCACGTCACCCATGCTGTCTGTTCGGCGCCCTTTTTGTGATGCGGTACCAGCTGGGTCAACCATGCTTGCGGACGCTGTGGGCGGGTGGGACGTTGTGAGCCGGGCAGTCTACCGCTCGATGTGTCCCAGCCCGACTCTTGCTTCCACGTGCGTGACGTTGGTGGGTGGGCAGTTGGCGACGCCTATTTAGGTGTCCCCCTTGGTGGATCTTGGCATCCTGCACACAATACACTGACACGCATGTGTTATCATGGATGACCATGCCTCACGTTTACAGGTAACATTCACATTCATTTTACTGTCACTTTCCATTCTGATCACCCATTGGTCTGGTTGTCTATCTAGCTTTCATCTATTTTTTCCTCCCTAGCCCTTACCTACCTTCCTTCACTCTTTTTCCTCTCTATCCCTCCTCCATTCATCTGGTTTCTTGGATCTCATTCACCTCTCCACTTCACAGGTCTCTGTTCCATATCTTGTCTGCTCTTCAGCTCCCTTCCCTTGATTTAGCTCCACTTCCTTTCTTTCTTTTTTGATCTCCCATGCACACACCCACTCAACAGTTGTTCATTTAATCCAACTCTCCCACAGCACACTATCATACTATGCTTCAACCATGGGTCTTCCTATCACCAGGACGCCCTCATCCACCTGGAGTGATTGCCGACTGTGACAGCTCCTGGCCCTGATGGCCCTGGACGGGCCTTTGGCTCCGACGGTGTATCACTATCATGAGTGTTGTAAGTTGCATGCGCAGTTTGTGGAGGGATTCATACCCCCAATGTTTTCACGTTGTCAATTGCTGATCCTATATTAATCTTTTTTTAGACACACCACGAGCCTGCTCCTGACGAGTGGCTCAAAGCCACGAAACGTACGTAGAGCTAAAAGCTGCCATGGGTTCAACCTTCTATGCAACCTTCTAGGTATTTTATACAACCAACCTCAATAGGAATAATGAGGTCCTTGGCCACGCCGACCTGTCTGTGTATATATATTTACCAGTCTGTATATTAAATACCTGATGGATGGGGGCAATGTACTGAGCTTACCACATTTATAACCATTGTTATGAATTTGTGTTATTGTTTATGATATTTTATCATGTAATGTTTGTGATTATATGCATCAGTATATTTATATCCACAAATTACATTTCTGTGAACATCTCCATCAGTTTATTGTGTATCCCTCGCGTGCTTCAATTAAAGTCCCACTCCCCTCTTCCCAAATCTTGCAACACTGCAAAATGTGTTTCCTTTAGCTCCGCAATGTCATCATGGAGGACTCCAGTGGCAACCTGTGAAGCTATGGTGAACTCCATGCCCAAGGGGGTTAAGGCAGTGCTGGAAAATAAAGGTGGCTGCACAAAACATTGACACTTTGGGTCCAATACGGACATTTTCACTTAGGAGTGTACTCACTTTTGTTGCCAGCGGTTTAGACATTAATTGCTGTGTGTTGAGTTATTTTGAGGGGACAGCAAATTTACACTGTTATACAAGCTGTACGCTCACTACTTTACATTGTAGCAAAGTGTCATTTCTTCAGTGTTGTCATATGAAAAGATATAACAAATGGATCTTCCTAACATTTAACATGCCATTGACAGTGAAGATAATATCCTCAAATCCAAGGTTTGTGATGGCTTTTTGTTGTTTGCGACTGTTTTTAAATAAACCTGTATTTGCTAGTACATGAGCAACTTAATCCCAGCAGGAATATGGGAAAAATGAGCATGGCATGGACAACATATTATTGCATGGACTAAGGACAGGACCAAACAGTACCGGGGGAAATGTGGTTTCATTGTCCTACATATACAGTAACCATTATGAGGATGCCCTCAGTGAAAGCAGTCACTTCACATAAAACATATAAACAAGAGGAAACAATTTTCTTAGTGTCATTTAGCATTACATTTTATGATATAATAAAATATTTCCACAAATGTGAGGGGTGTACTCACTTTTGTGTGATACTGTATTTATTCGGCATAACATCATCTTTTATATTATATTAAACAATAGGGCATTATAATTGCTTTTGTGTGCACTAAAATTAATTAAAATGTAATTTTTACCAAAAAAAGTGTTTCAAAAACCGCTGCATAAATCCTGTAACATAAAAAAATTGCAGCAACCAACATTTTGTTCTCCAGGGCCTTTGCTTTCAGAAAACATATAATACTTGGGGGTCCTAAGTAATTATCTAGTAAAAAAAAAAAAAAATAGCACAGTCTTTCTACAAATTTGGGGTCATCATAGCTTTATATTGTTTCAAGGGCACAGTATTGAATCTTGACATATTTGTTACGTATTATTTCAACGCATCTTCATTTTTATAGGTAACTGAAAATTTGGAGATTATGATGTGTTTGTGTGCACAGCTTTATTGTTAACATTGCATTTTATCGTTTGTGAAAAGCATAAAAAAAGGCTTGGCACAGAAAGGTAGAAGCCCAGTTGGATTTGAATTAAATAGTTTCAAAAACACACAGCAAAGCTGGTAAATGTGACCATGAAGAGGTTAACACTTCAATGATACATATGAAAGAGAGCAAAGAGGTGTGAAAGATTCACAGATAGGTACATGTTGTGTGGTTTCCTGCTAAGTCACTCAATAGCAGCCACATAGGAGGCAAAGTACTGAAACTTCACAGTAAGGAAATTTCTGTTTGTGAGAAACTATAGTTCATTCTACATTTATCAGCTCAACTGTGACCTTTAACCATCCATGCCACTACAATTTGTTAGTGAAATTTGCACTCGTTTGCAAAATTTGTGTTCTGCTTTTTAAGGCTTTTTAACTGACTGGCATATTTCCCAAGAGGATATACAATTCAATACATTCTTCAAACTAGTGGGTCACAATCCTGAACATCCAAGAAAGCCTTGCTTCTAAAGGAAACCTGTTACTTTGTAGCAGGACATGCTCTAAACAAGGGTAAAAAGTTAAAGCGGAGTTCCACACTGTTTTTTGTTTATTAAAAGTCAGCAGCTACAAAAAAATGGAGCTGCTGACTTTTAATAAACAGTAACTTACCTGTCTCCCGGTCCAGCGACGGCTGCTCCCGAAGCCTCGCTCATCTCCCCCCTCCTCCCGATGGCCCCGCCATTCCTAGTGTTGGCACCTGGCCCGGCTTCACGGCCGGGCACGCACTGCACATGCGCGAGTCGCGCTGCGCATCCCTAGTGGCCAGGCAATCTTCTGGGACCTGTGACGTGTCCCAGAAGATTGCCAGGAGGGAGGGGCCGCCTAGGAGGAGAGGAGAAGTCGTCTAGGCGGCCCAGAGGCGGAAGGTGGAAGAGGGACAGGAAGTCCCTCTGAAACCTGGGGACACACTCCCCCCCCCCCCCAAAACAATTACATGCCAAATGGGGCATGTAAGGGGGTGAGGAGTGCTTAAAGCTCCATTTTTGGGCGGAACTCCGCTTTAAACTCTTTTTTTGTATTTTTGATGTAATAATCTTTCCACGTGCTTCATTTATGAACAAATCAACAATTACTTTTGACAATGGTTTCCAGCAAGAAACTCATGTAAAATGAATGGATTTAAAACAGTATAACATCCTCTCGGCCACTCCTCAGACCTCTTGGTTGGTCATTTTATTTCTGTCAACACCTTCCTCAAGCACCAGAAACAAGCGGCTGTATGAGCAGTCTGGAGTTCTCCTTTATCAACAAATTAAGAAAATTAGTCAATAGTTTTTTCTTATGAGAGCCAAAGCACTGTTCCATTGTATGCAGATTGATTGAATTTGCTGGAACCCAAAGAACCCATGAATTTGTTAAAGCGGAGCTCCACCCGAAAGGGGAAGTTACACTTTAAGGCCTCCTTTCCCCCTCCTCTTTCTGAAATGGCACATTTTTTTTTTGGGGGGGGGGGCAGGTACTTGGTTCTGACAGGTGCCCGCTCCCACTTTTGCTTGGACCACCTAGGAAGTCCCCCCCCCCCACAGGTCCCAGAAGACTGTGGTACCGTTCACAAAGCACTTTGCGGGTCGCACGTGTGCAGTGGGTATCCGACACGGGGACAGAACACCAATGGAACACCAACTCAGGTGAGTACATCGCTGGATTCCTGGACAGGTGAGTATCTGTTTATTAAAAGTCAGTAGCTACAGTTTTTGTAGCTGTTGACTTCTAATAAACATAAATATGACTGGAGCTCCTATTTAAAGCGGTAGTAAACCGTAATAAAAAACAAAAAAACAAACTCTTCCCTGCAAATGAATGTCATAATGTGCTAGTATGCATTGCATTATAGGCTT
This sequence comes from Glandirana rugosa, assembly GCA_018402905.1. NCBI lineage: Eukaryota > Metazoa > Chordata > Amphibia > Anura > Ranidae > Glandirana > Glandirana rugosa. The sequence goes on from BLSH010541075.1 coordinate 254,868, forward strand.
ATCTGTAGGTATATATTTTAAAAAAAGCGATTACTACCACTTTAAAGTGGTAGTAAACTGCATTTAAAAAAATAATAATAAACCCTGCAGAGCAATGCCATAATGTGCTAGTATGCATACTAGCACATTATGCAAGACTTACTTAAAACGAAGACTTCCAGTGGCATGCTGTCACCGCTGACAGGGCTTCCATCTTCCCCCGGTCTTCCTTCTAGGTTTGTGGCTTCCTGAGTGGCCGGGCCACAATGATGTCAATCCTGTGCATGCACATGGAAGCCCTCGGCTATGGCACAAGCTCTGCGGGTCCAGCATGGTATGCCGGACCTTCAGAGCACATATGCCGGTGACATCACCTGTGCAAGTTTAGGAGATAGTCACTGTACCTACAGGTAAGCCTTATATAGGCTATCCAAAGAAGCATACCCCTAAAGGTTGGTATTTTTAAGGCAGTTTATAGGAAAAATGAAAAAATCATACTTAAAATATAAATTCTTTTATTTTGATAAGGTTAAAAAGTATCAACCATTGTTCTAAAAACACAATACTCAATTGTGAACATTGTACAATTTGAAGTGTAAGAAATTCACAAAATGGTAGTATCCCCTGACTCGGGTGGGAGCCCGTTATAAAACAGTGACCAGTCCTGGGTGAGGTTATCCAATGCGTTTCAGAATATAATCTGTAACAATTCTTTCTTCAGGGAATGATAATGCCATCTGTAACACAGAAAGAGTGTACAAACGAATACCTTATATATGTGGTACAATCGCTAAATTCTGCTCATATTCATTCCACAAATTGTATATACTTTATATTACTTACAAAAATGAAATAATATAATAGGGGTCTTGTTAATCAGACCCTCCTGGATTCTCCCCACCTCCAGCTTAAAGTACACTTCCCATCGTGCCGGGACAGTAGGATGACTACAATCCAACGACCAGTGCAAAATCCGTAAAAGGAATGTCTATGGAAATATATCTAGAGAGAAATACTCTCAATAAATCAGGCTGAACTCAGCTAAATGCTTAATTCATTACACCCTATGAATAGAGTTGATCGAACCTCTGGAAGTCCGGGTTCGGCAGGTTCGGCCGAACTTCGGGACCGGACTTGACCCGAACTTTGTTTCGGACCCCGAACCCCATTGAAATCAATGGAGACCCAAACTTTTAGGCACAAAAATGGCTGTAACAAAGTCCTGGAAAGTCCTAGAGGTCTGCAAAAGGAAGGAAAATGGGGGTAAGGGTCGGACAAGTGCCCTACAAAGAAATGGGGAAAAGGAAATAACTTAAAATAATGTTTAACCTAAAATCACATAAAAAAATCAAAAATGGAGGTGAATGTGGAGTTGGAGGTTGAGGAGGTGGTGAAAGTGGCGGTGGAGGAGTAGGAGGTAGCCAACACTATTTTTTATATTTTTGTGCAAGAAATGCACCGCTGGCCGCAAATGTAGTTTTTGGAATTTTTTTGTTTTTTTTTAAACCAGCAATGTAGATGCACTTTTTAATTTTGTGCAAGAAGCAATAATCTGTCCCTTTAAGCAACAGTAGGAACCTCTCCCTATAGAACTTGGAGATGATTTTAGATTCATCTCCAAGTTGTACAGGGAAAGGTTCCAACTGTTGCTTTAAGGGAAAGATTATTGTTCTAAAATCATCTCCAAGTTGTATAGGCAAAGTTTCTTGCAGCCGCATAGAAGCCATATTATTGTTCTTCCAGCCGCATAGAAGCCATATTATTGTTCTAAAATCATCTCCAAGTTGTATAGGCAAAGTTTCTTGCAGCCGCATAAAAGCCATATTATTGTTCTTCCAGCCGCATAGAAGCCATATTATTGTTCTTTCAGCCGCATAGAGAGCCATATTATTGTTCTAAATTTTAGAACAATAATATGGCTCTATGCGGCTGCAAGAAACTTTGCCTATACAACTTGGAGATGATTTTAGAACAATAATCTTTCCCTTAAAGCAACAGCTGGAACCTTTCCCTGTACAACTTGGAGATGATTTTAGAACAATAATCTTTCCCTTAAAGCAACAGACTCTACCTAGTCCAGTCAGATCGTTCTGTGCAGCAGGATGAGGTCTACAATCTGTCCCTCAAAGCAGCAGTACTAGTATCTCTACCTAGTCCACAATCAGATCGTTCAGTAATGCAGGATGAGATGTTCTATAATATCTGCAATATGTCCCTCACAGAGCCAGCAGCATCCTCTCCCTAAACTATCCTGAGAGCATATGACATGCAGCACGGTGACTCCAGCCCCATATAGAGGCTGGGTCACATGATGCACTGGCCAATCACAGCCATGCCATTAGTAGGCATGGCTGTGATGGCTTCTAAGGGCAAACCAGTGAAACCCTTGTTGATTGGCTGTCCTTGGCAGCTATTCAACACGTGGAATAAAATACCAGAACCCCGGACCCGAACCCGGACCCGGACTTTTTTTGAAAAGTCCGGGTTTGGGTCCGGGTCCCGGACACCCCAAAGTTTGGTACGGACCCGAACTTTACAGTCCGGGTTCGCTCAACTCTACCTATGAATCATAATGGCCTCTTTATAAGCTTACCTTCAAAGTGGAGAGTGACTACACATAGATACTCCGTAGAGAGGACGTTATCCAGGAAAAGGCTACAATCCACTGGGTACCTAGGGCCAGAGAACGGCCTGCCTCCGATAACGGTGTAAATTCCCAGGTCCAATACATCTGCGGGGTCCTGTCCTACGTCCGGTGCGTACAACCGAAGGGATGAGGAATGGTGCCGGCCACTATTCCTGCCGTCCTCTATCTAGCCCGCATGCGCAACCCCTGGATGCCGGGAAATGGTTGCGTCATGAAGCTGGCCTCATTTCCTGTCTTCTGGAATACGTTATATCTGGAGACCAGAATTCGCCCTTGTATAGGGACTATAACTGACAGCACTAGGACAACACCATGCAATGTAATGGGAACAAATTCCCCCACCGCAAGGCGTTGAAAAGAGGAGCCCCAAAGCTGAAGCCAAAGTACCTCTTCTGGGGCCCTTCTTTGCTGGGCGTGATGGAGGAATAAAAAGCAAGAGGTGGGGTCATCTCTAGAGAATCTGGGTACACAGACCTTACAATGAATACCGTAACCACATATAAATACAAGTTGGCTTTTAAACCGTGATGATGGTAATAACTACTTGTCTATATCTCCTATGTTTCCCCGACCCCCGACCTCCACTAATCGCCTACACATCAGGGAGACACAGGAGAGGAGACAGTACATAGAAAACTTTAACTACAAAAATAATATTAATAATTAGAAATTGAAAAACCCCCAGGTATATTGCTAAATCTAATAATGGGGGAGCAAATGACACCCCGGTGGAACACCAGGGTCAGGGTTCAAACTCTGACCTGTGCCAAGACCTATGGGACTCGACCCAAGGCTGGGAGGGTTTCTACCATAACAGGGTGGGGGAAGGCTAGGCGGAGAAAGAGGTATAGTCTCTGTTTAGTCTGTTTTACCAGAGCTATAGCCCTCCAAAAAGAGCCTAAAGCTTTCCATTTCATTTAAACCAGGGGGTGTGGTGGCATTAAGGCACCTGATCCAGCGCATTTCGTGCTGGAGTAGGGTCTTATTCCAATGCACACCCCTAATGGGAATATGTACTCTATCCAAGGCCGTAAAATTAACCAGTGGCATACGGTATTTGTGGTGTTTGGCTACATGTTTACCTAAAGGAAGGTATACATTTCCCATCTGCATGCCCTGAAGATGTTTACTCACTCGTGCCTGGAACTCCTGTTTTGTTTTCCCCACATAGAAGGATCCGCATTGGCACTGCATGAGGTAAACTACTTCTTTGGTGTGACAATTGGCGAAATGTTGAAGAATGTATTCTTCACCATGAGCAAGACCCGCAGGGAAAAGTGTCCTTGATTTTGCACGGATCTCCTTGTATGCTGCCCCTATATTCGCATTGAACTAGCCATTCTCCAATTGAACACGATTTTCTGTAGGTGATTTGAGGGTAATCACCCACCAATTTACTAAGAATGGGGTCTTCTGTCAGGATCGACCAATGTTTAGTTAAAATTTTGCGTATTTTGTTATGTTCATTAGAGAACCGCATGATCAATCTCATTGTATCCATTTTGGGTTTTTTGTTTTTGGGTTTAAATATCAAATTTTGTCTCTCTAGATTTTTTACTCGGTTAAATGCTTTTTTGAGTGAGGTTTTAATGTACCCCCTATCACGTAATCTTGCACTAAGTAAGGCAGCTTCCAATTTGAAGTCACTGTATGCTGTACAATTACTCTTCAGCCGTAAAAATTGGCTGAAAGGTATAGACTTTTTTAACGGTTCAGAATGGAAACTGTCCGCATGCAACAACGTGTTGCCGGCAGTCTCTTTCCTGTATAGAGTACTAGTTAACTTCCCTTGACTATCCTTAGAGATACATACGTCCAAAAAATGAATGTGACTCTCATTGTAGGTCATAGTGAAAAATAGGTTCAACTCATTTTTAGAGTTGAGCGAACCTCTGGAAGTTCGGGTTCTGCTGGTCCGTCCGAACTTTGGGACAAAGTCCGGGTCCGGGTCCGGACGGAACCCGAACGATCGCACGGACAACGAACCCCATTGAAATCAATGGGGACCCGAACTTTTAGGCACAAAAATGGCTGTAACAAAGTCCTGGAAAGCCCTAGAGGGCTGCAAAAGGAAGTAAAATGGGGGTAAGGGTAGGGCAAGTGCCCTACAAAAAATGGGGACAGGGAAATAACGTTAAATATTTTAAAAAAAATCAAAACATAAAAAAAGCAAAAATGGAGGTGAATGTGGATCATCTTCAAACTGTGTCTGAAAAGTATTAATTAACGGTAGAAGCCATATAACTGTTCTAAAATCATCTTCAAACTA
>BLSH010541075.1:264828-276113 GCA_018402905.1 Glandirana rugosa
TGTGCACGTACCCTCGCGCGTGCGTACGTCCGCGCACGCCTGCGCGCGTATACGCGGTTTCAGGTTTCTCTCTGTTAAAAGAGGATTGTTGGAAGGACAAATTTCCGAGGGTGATGGAGGTCCATGTCCAACACCGCTACCCCTGCAGAACACGGGGTAGTACGCGGTTAGACATGGACCCCCTCACCCTCTTCCTCAACGAGTGAGCCCTGGTCGAGAGTAGGATGTGGTCCATAGAGCAGTACACCGTTGCGATATAACTGTTGCACAAAGACTACAACCTACCAGGTCACCTCGTCGAGTTTTCAATAGAATTACTTTACTTATTTTTACTCATCACAACTAATAGCAGAACCCCGGACCGAACCCGAACGATTTTTGAAATGTCCGGGTCCTGGTCCGTGCCACGGACACCCGAAAGTTCGGTACGGACCCGAACGTTACAGTCCGGGTTCCCTCAACACTACTCATTTTTATTCATTTCATTAAGATAACTTTTGAGCTGCTCCACTGGACCATCCAACATCAGAAACACGTTGTCAATATAGCGTTGCCACATGACGAGATACCTGGTGTAGGATGAGAGCTGGTCCCGAGTGAGCAACTCCTTCTCCCACTCCCCCAGGTACAGATTGGCGCATGATGGGGCACAAGACGTCCCCATCGCCACAACCTGTACCTGGAGGTAGTGGGAGCCTTTAAACAGGAAGGTTGTTAGGAGAAAATTGTCTCTCTTTGGACTTTGGCGCATATGCGCGCGTCCGCACGCGCCTGCATGCGTGCGCGCTCCCATGCACGTGTACACGCTGGGAACGGCACCAAACTGTGCTATTTAAACCCCCTGCACCTGTCAGCAAGTGCTGTCCATTCTACAGCGTCTGAGTACCTGTGAGCCCCAGCTCTGTTCCTGTTCCTGTGTTACTACCTGGTTTCTGATCTGACCCGGCTTGACCTGACCTGCTGATTATCTGCCTGCACTGACCCCAGCTATCCACGACAATCCAATTGTCTGATCCTTCTGTACTTCTGCTGCCAGCCTGTTAACGAACTTGCTTGGACTTGACCACTCTCTTGCCTGACCCCTTGTACCGCACAGCAAGCCAGTTGCCGACCCAGCCTGCACGACCACTCTTCTGATCCGCACGACAATCTGGAGTATCACATCACCACCAGTGACCATCCAGCCCTCGTGCCATCCCGCACTCTTGGACTTCCTGTCTGCTCTACCAGGGGTCCCTGAATCAGGTGCCCAAGAGTGGTTGTTCCCTGCATAAGCCACACTCCACCACCAGGATCGTGACAAAGGTTTTGTGTTGTAAAATGAAATCCAACATGGTGATGATGAAAAAGTTGAACATCCATTCATGAGTTGAACGTTGGCGTAGAATCCTCTCTATAGCAGCCTCAATGTCTATAGCAACCAAAATCGTGGTTCTGGGAATCTCTATACTTTCCAAAATTTTTAATAAATGAATAGTGTCCTTCGTGTGAGAGGCCAACTCTAAAACATGTGGTCTAAGGTTCCAGTCAATGAGCTGGCTCATCCCCTCCGAGATACTTCCGTTCCTGGAGACGATGGGCCATCCCGGTGGATTATGCAGGTTTTTATGCACTTTGGGAAGTGCATAAAAGGTTGGAGTACGGGGATGTTTTATGCGTACAAATTCCCATTGTTCTTGTGTGAGGATACCTTCTAGTCTGGCTTCATCTACTAGTGCATAAAATGCATGATTGAACCTATCAGCCATTGCAGCTGAGATCTTTTTATAACACTTTTTATTGTTCAAAAATTTTTGGCACATTAACTCATATTGATCAATGTTGCCCCCTTTGTCTGCCATCTTAATAGTGATATCGGTGTTCTTTTGGAGAGATTTTAATGCCAATTATTGTTCTGAGGTCAAATTGCCACTGTGGCTCTCCTTTTTCATATTTTCAATTTCTTTTGTGATTTGTCGTACAAATAGTGCTAATGCTGGATTTTGTGTTAACGGGGGAAATTTATGTGATTTACTCTTAAATTTTTCAGTTCTATCCTCTTCATCTGCCTCGCCCCCCCCCCAATCCTCATCCTTCCAAACTGCCTCTGCCTCTGTGGATCCGCTTTCCTGCAGCAGCAGATTAAGGTCACAAAGTGCCCTAAAATCTGCCGCTGTCAGATTTGGCTCCACTTCATCCTCCTCCTTGTGGGTCTGTTTATGGTAGAAGCATTTGAATAATAATTTGCTGGCAAATAAATTTACATCCTTGATCATTTCGAACTTGATTGAGAGTATTTTTCTTCTCTCTAGCTATATTTCCATAGACATTCCTTTTATGGATTTTGCACCGGTTGTTGGATTGTAGACATCCTACTGTCCCAGCGCGATGGGAAGTGTAGATTAAGCAGGAAATGGGGAGAATCCAGGAGGGTCTGATTAACAAGACCCCTATTATATTATTTTATCTTTGTAAGTAATATAAAGTATATACAATTTGTGGAATGAATATGAGCAGAATTTAGCGATTGTACCACATATATAAGGTATTTGTTTGTACGCTCTTTCTGTGTTACAGATGGCGGTATCATTCCCCGAAGAAAGAATTGTTACAGATTATATTCTGAAACGCGTTGGATAACCCCACCCAGGACTGGTCACTGTTTTATAACGGGCTCCCACCCGAGTCGGGGGATACCACCATTTTGTGAATTTCTTACACTTCATATTGCACAATGTTCACGATTCAGTGTTGTGTTTTTAGTACAATGGTTGATACTTTTTAACCTTATCAAAATAAAAGAATGTATACTTTAACCACTTGCCGACCACCCGCCGCAGCGTGACGGCGGCAAGTTGGCTCGTTATCGTGAAACGCCGTCACAGGATGGCGGCCACGATAACTAGTATTGTGAGCGCGCGGGCTCGCGCACTCACTGTGTTGGGGGGGGCCAGGCAGCGGGTAGGGCGGACTCGATCACCGCCGGCTGCCCGCGATGGCCCCCCTGCAGTGAAAGAACGGAGGTCCTCCGTGTAAGTAAACACGGATCTCCGTTCTCATAGAAGGGGGAAGGGATGTGATCACAGGCTTCCTGTATATGGAAGCCGTGATCACCCCCTTCCCCCAGCCAGGCCAGCCCACATACAGTTAGAACACACCCAGGGAACACTGTTAACCCTTAGAGCGCCCCCTGCAGGTTAACCTCTTCACTGCCAATGTCATTTACACAGTAATCAGTGCATTTTTATAGCACTGATCGCTGTATAAATGCCAATGGTCCCAAAAAAGTGTCAAAATGGTCCGACATGTCTGCTGCAATATCGCAGTACCACTAAAATTCGCAGATCGCTGCCATTACTAGTAAAAAATAAAAAAAAAATTAAAACCCCAGAAATTAATTCTCATCATTCGTAAACACGGCAACTTTTGCGCAAACCAATCAATAAATGCCGATTGTGATTTTTTTTACCAAAAATATGAGGAAGAATATAAATCGGCCAAAACTGATGAAAAAAATATGTTTTTTTATATTTTTTTGGATTTGTATTTTAGCAAAAAGTAAGAAAAATTGTTTTTTTTTTTTGCAAAATCGTCGCTCTTCTTTTGTTTATAGCGGTGATCAGAAGTGACGCAGAGGGGACCAAATACCACCAAAAGAAAGCTCTATTTGTGGGGAAAAAAGGACGCAAATTTCGTTTGGGTACAACGCCGCACGACCGCGCAATTGTCAGTTAAAGCGATGCAGTGCCGAATCGCAAAAAGAGGCTCTGGTCCTAAAGTGGGAAATCCTTCCGGGGCTGAAGTGGTTAAGTATGATTTTTTGATTTTTCCTATAAATTGCTTTAAAAATCCCAACCTTTAGGGGTATGCTTCTTTGGATATTCAAAAGGGATGATGGCAATTTACACCCCTCATTGCGGAGGTATTTATTGATTTAAGCCTTATATAGGCTTTCCTGTAGGTACAAGTCAAAAATCTGAGTTTACTACCACTTTAAGTACTTTCATTCTTGTTCCCTTTTTCTGTAAAAAATTGGTTTGCACCGTTATAACTTTTCTTTCTGATGCACTGAGACTGTCTCCCTGAAGAGCACTACTATAGTGAAAATCCCTGAAATATTCCCATATGTCATAGCTGTGTGTATTACAGACATTTCTTAAAAGTCATAATTGTTATTGCAGATATTGTGAACAGGTCGTATTACCAAAAAATTACATGGTGACAGCTGTTTGATCTGTAACAGGTTCATTGTGTAGTTAATAGAGTTGAGCGGACACCTGGATGTTCGGGTTCGGCCGAACTTCGCGAAAAAATTTGAGTTCGGCCCCGAACTTGACCCCGAACCCCATTGAAGTCAATGGTGACCCAAACTTTTGGGCACTAAAATGGCTCTAAAAAAGTCCTGGAAAGGGCTAGATGGCTGCAAAAGGAAGCAAAATGGGTGTAAGAGTAGGACAAGTGCCCTGCAAACAAATGTGGATAGGGAAATAACTTAAAATCACATAAAAAAAAAAAAATGGAGGAGGAGGTGGATGTGGAGTAGGAGGTTGAGGAGGTGGTGACCGTGGCGGTGTAGGTGGAAGTGGCGGTGGAGGAGGTAGCCAACACTGTTTTTTGTTTGTTTGTTTTTTTTTTTCTAATTTAGGTGTTCTAGCACGGGTTCACTTTTTCCATATAAAATGTACCATGGTTTATTTTTCATGTTTCTCCTGTTACAAACTCCAAATAATGACTTATGTTCTATAAAAAAAAAATAAAAAAAGAATAAGTTCACTTAAGTATACCAATGGCTGTGTGAGGCCGGTATAAATGTCTATTCTGCACAAGGTACAGACAAGTCTTGTGGGATCCATGCCTGGTTCATTTTAATAAACGTTAGCTTGTCCACGTTGGCTGTGGACAGGCGGCTGAACTTGTCTGTGATAACGCCCCTGCCAAGGCATAAAGGGCAGGCTCAGGCCACGTGCCCAATTTGGAGACCCAGAAGTTGAATGGGGCAGACCCATCAGTCAGTACGAGTAGGCGTGGTCGCACATACTGTTCCACCATGTTGCTGAAATGCTGCCTCCTGCTAAGACGTTGCCTATCAGCTGGTGGTACTGTTTGTTGTAGCGTGCTGTTGACAAAGCTTTTCCACATTTCACCAACACCACAAACACCAGTAGCACCAGCAGCACCACGACCACGTCCCTTATCTGACGCTCTCCTCATTCTGGACGCAAATGTACTATTTAGCACAAATTTATATTATTTTTTAAACCAGCAATGTAGATGCACTTTTTAATTTTGTACAAGAAATGCACAGCAAGGTGCAAATGTACTATGTAGCACTATTTTTTTTTTTTTGTAATTCCTTTATTTGTCACAAAAGGTAACATGGTACAAGCAACTACATGAGCAATAACAATTTTACATGCAGAGAAGCAAATCTTACATCCAGGGTTCGGTATTTGGGTTCAGCGATAACCAGGTAAAAAAAAAAGGAAAACGCAATAGTATCATCATCAGAGAAGCAATTGCGATTGAAGGTTACATGCTGCAACTGGTAACTCATACAATATTCAAAAAACAATATCTACCAGTCTGACCATCCCGTCTTTCGGAGCGTTTGTCAAAACAAATAGCAAGAAAGATTTTGCATTTCTCAGTATTTTTGAAAAAAAAAATAAAAAGAACACATACAAAGTTTAGGGCAAAGAACCGTATGTCCGGCTGGTCATCCTAAAGAGAAAGCATCCACGTCCATCCAAGTCGAACTGACATTAATATAATAAAAAGCTAGACGGGCAGGGAGCTCGATAGAGGAGCAAAATCGTGGGATGCCTGTCAGACTGAGAGTGGAAGCAAACTAGCTACCTTGTAGACCAGAGGTGTAGAATTGTCTACAGAAAACATCCAAATAAAGATATAAAAGTGGATACAGCGGGTACAGATAAGAGAAAAAAAATGGGAAAAAACTCCATAGGGTGAGCAAGAAGTTTGTAGAAGACATAGGGAAACATCAAAGACATAGAAGAGAAGCAGATAACCGCGCGCCTCATGCCCGGGCCCCCCAGGACACCACCCAGTGACGGTTCTAGTGCAGAATCTCTGCGAGGTAGGCATCTGTAAAGACAAAGTGCTGCCAAGGTCTCCAAGCCTCTCGAAAGATCTCTTTGTTATGCAGGGTAGCAGTGAGGTCTACCATGTCTCTTAGCTCATTAACTTTGGAGAACCATAGCACCAGAGAGGGAGGGTGCTCAGATTTCCATCAGAGGGGGACGCAGGCCTTGGCCGCATTCAGGAGCTTTATGGTGAGTGAGGTTTTGTATTTTTTAAACGGGCGCTCGGAAAGATGGAGAAGACAGGCCGCCGGCTTATCCTCGAGGTCGACATTCGCCAAGTGTTTGATAATGCAAATCACCCCCTGCCAAAAATGTTGCAGCTTGGGGTAACTCCAAAAAATATGGAGCATCGTGCCCTCCTCTCTGCCACATCGCCAGCACAAGTTGGTGGTCTGGGGGAATAAACGGTGGAGAACCGAAGGTACTTTGTACCGTCCGGTCAAGATTTTGTAGCACGTCTCCTGGATTCTAGTGGCAATGGAAGACTTATGGGCAAAATGCAATATTTTCTCCCTCTCCGGGACCGTGAGGTGAAGGCCTAAATCCTCCTCCCATTTAATGAGAAACGGAGGCGTGAAGCCCTCCGGGGGCTGAGTCAGGGCGGTGTACAGCATGGAAAGGCCATGGCGAAGCGGTTCCCCCCTACGGCACACCTACTCAAGAACCGTGAGTGGCCTAGGAATGCCTGGTGTCCGGAGACATTTCCGCAGAAAAGCTCGAAGCTGGAGGCCGCTGAAAAAATCCAAAGGGGGGGTTGTGGCATCAGTCCCCGCAGCATTAGAGAGAGTCCCATTCTCACGGACAAAATCGGAAATATACAGCCGTCCCCTATCCCTTAAGCGCTGAAAGATCGGGTTACTGAGACCTGGTTCAAATTCCGGGTTCCCCAGTATTGGGATCATGGGAGATGGCAACAACGAGATGGAAGTGTGTCAGAAAGTGTCCCTCGCCACCATCAGAGTGCCCCCCAGAATCGGATGTTCAGAAATGGCCCTCAGCAGAGGGGAGGATATCCAAGGCCAACTTTTGGCCATATTCGCAGAATCCTCCATTTCCATAGCTACCCTGTGCTTCGCATCAGCGTGGCAGAACCAATTTAGCAGTCTAGCCAGGTGTGTTGCCCTGTAATAAGCTTTCATATCCGGGAGGCCAATGCCCCCTCGGGACTTGGGCAGCATCCTCTCCCTACACTAGTATGAGATGATTTTCTAAAGCTAATCTGTCCCTCACAGCAGCAGCAGCACCCTCTCCCTACACTGGTATGAGATGATGAAGTGCAGATGGGAGTCTTGTCTATACTGCACTGAAAAGCAGTCCTTTTCAGATTGTCCTGTGCATGATGTTTTGGAAGACCAGGTTGGTTTACACCAGAATCTACTAAGACCCTGTGTCTTTGGTGCAAGGTGCAGATTTATTTTAAATGTCCTCTATAACCCCTGTTGATTTAGAACTAAGAGGCTAGCCCCCAATTCTGGAGGCTTCATTTGAGGGGTATTTGCTACAAATCAAAACTCAATTTCCGCATCAGGGAGTTCAAGATGAGGGTTCCTCTGGAGGTTGCTAGGGGTTCCTTGAGCAATGGTCAATTTCTACCTCTCAGATAAATTCCCAATGTGTAAGGAATATTCTTCCCATTGACCATCACACGAATGTATCATGAGTAGATTTTTAATTTTTAGCAGGGGTTCCCCGAGACCGGAGAATTAGTTCAAGGGTTCCTCTGTGTTGAAAAGGTTGAGAAAGGCTGCTTTAATCTATTCTCCTGCATCAAAGCTTCTCAACTCTTTTCTTTAAAATGTGATAGTAAAGAGCTTGCTGTGCACAAGCATCTAACAAAACGTTGTGCACCAAGAATGCAGATTTTATGCCTACAAACCACCATTTCCTTGTAGAAATAAAAATAAAATCTATTAACAATTGTATGTCCCTGGTTCTGACACATACATTTTTTATCATTCAGATGCCATTTTATTTTAATTTCTGTATGTTTCTCAAACTATTTGCAACATCTGGAGGGATATGAGGTTTTCCCTTCCCAGGAAATTTGGAAAAGCCAGCTGCTTTAGCTGTTCAGAATGGATGGTAACAACAAAGTGTACCTGAAATAAACAATCCACCAGAATGGGCTGAATTTTAACAACGCAATCCTAACATCTCTCAGGTATGGGAATTCCTGTCTAGGTACCAAAAGCCCACTTATCATGAACAAATCTGGCTTACTTCCTTAGTTCGTAGGATAGAGAAGAGAATGGATTGTTATATTGGCTGTAAAGCGAAAGGCAGACTGGGGACACAAAGGTTGTGCTAAAAGTGTAATTTCATGAAGAAAAAATCACTAATTTATAGTAAAATTTAAAATGAGAAGGGCAAATTTGGAGTGTCCAAGCCTCAGCATGTGGGACAATAACAAGGCTTAGCTCAGACCGTTTTTTTCCTCAGCTGTCATACAGTCAGCGTTTGCTAGCTGGTCCTCTTGAGTTGACATTTGCAGCATCCAGCACATCTCGGGAATCCTCAGACAAGACTTTTCTCCATGAGTACCTCAGAAAATGACAGCTGACAACTGAGAACAAGGGTCTGAGCTAAATTGCGGAACTCACTCTCATGCTGCACTTTGGACACTTCACTGTAAACTTTACTGTAAGTGATCGGCAGCCTTTGCACCCTCCTTCTCTGCATTAGCTCTGTACTAATTTGGATCACCCTGGCTCATGGAATAGCTTCAAGATCAGTGCTATTTTACACTACACAAGGACTCTATTGGATTAAGAGGGCTGAGGCTGGGTTCAGGGTATCCGACCAAAAAACGGTCCGACTTTGACCCTACTTTGCTGTGTGATTTACGGTCCTACATTGGGTCAAAGTCGGACCGTTTGTCTGTGAACAGGGATCCGACTTTGATCCCGACAATGCCAGGCACCTTGTGCTCTGGGGATCTTACAGGGGAACTCCACGCCAAATTAAAAAAAAAAAAATGGCATGGAGTCCCCCACCAAGAGCATACCAGGCCCTTTGGTCTGGTATGGGTTTTAAGGGGAACTCCCCATGCCGAAAACCAGCGTGGGGTCCCCCCCAAAATCCATACCATACCAATATCCAAGCACGCAGTTTGGCAGGCCAGGAAAGGGGGTGGGGACGAGCGAGCAGCCCCCCCCCTCATGGACTGTACCAGGCCACGTGCCCTCAGCATGTTGAGTATGGGTGCATCAGGGCAGCGGGGGCTCTGCGCCCCCCACCCCAAAGCACCTTGTCCCCATGTTGATGAGGACAAGGGCCTCTTCCCGACAACCCTGGCCGTTGGTTGTCGGGGTCTGCGGGCGGGGACTTATCGGAATCTGGAAGCCCCCTTTAACAAGGGGGCCCCCAGATGCCGGCACCCCACCCTATGTAAATGAGAATGAAGTACATCGTACCCCTACCCATTTACCTGGAAAGAAATATGTACAAAAAACACACTACACAGGGTTTTAAAATATTTTATTAAATCAGCTCCGGCGTCTTCTCCCCTCTCCGGTGTGTTCTTTTCTTCGGCTCTTTTGCGGGGTCTTCCATCTTCTGAGGGGTCTTCTTTCTTCTCCTTCTCTGCGGCGTCTTTTGCCGGTCTTCTCCGCTGTCCTCTTCCCTCTCCTCTTCTTCTTCTTCTCTTTCTTCTTCTTCCCATGTTGACACGACACAATCTCCTTCACGAATGCCCTCTCCGCTGTGTGCTGTGGCTTATATTGGCATGGGATGACATCACCCGGAGGCCCTGCCCCCATATGATGTTGCATCCTGGGGCGGAGCTGTGACATCATACGGGGGCGGGGCCTCCAGGTGATGTCATCTGGTGGCCCCGTCCCATGCTAATATAAGGCACAGCACACAGCGGAGAGGGCATTAGTGAAGAAGATTGCGTCGTGTCAACATGGGAAGAAGAAGAAAGAGAAGAAGAAGAGGAGACGGAAGAGGACAGTGGAGAAGACCGGCAAAAGAGCAGAAGACCCCTCAGAAGATGGAAGACCCCGCAAAAGAGCCGAAGAAAGAACACACCGGAGAGGGGAGAAGACGTCGGAGCTGATTTAATAAAATATTTTAAAACCCTGTGTAGTGTGTTTTTTTGTACATATGTCTTTCCAGGTAAATGGGTAGGGGTACAATGTACCCCATACTCATTTACATAGGGTGGGGTGCCGGCATCTGGGGGTCCCCATGTTAAAGGGGGCTTCCAGATTCCGATAAGTCCCCGCCCGCAGATCCCGACAACCAACGGCCAGGGTTGTCGGGAAGAGGCTCTTATCCTCATCAACATGGGGACAAGGTGCTTTGGGGTGGGGGGCGCAGAGCCCCCCCTGCCCCGAGGCACCCATACTCCCCATGTTGAGGGCACGCGGCCTGGTATGGTCCAGGAGGGGGGGCGCTCGCTCATCCCCACCCCTTTCCTGGCCTGCCGGCTGCATGCTCGGATAAGGGTCTGGTATGGATTTTGGGGGGACCCCACGCCCTTTTTTAAGGGTTCCCCTTAAAATCCATACCAGACCAAAGGGCCTGGTATGCCCCTGGAGGGGGACCCCATGCCAGTTTTTTTTTTTTTTTAAATTTGGCGTGGAGTTCCTCTTCATGATCCAAGACACTTATATGACTTTGATCCGACTTCAATGCCTTTCAATGGGCTGAAGTAGGATCAAAGTCGGACAAAAGTAGTACAGGAACCTTTTTCAAAGTCGATCCGACTTTGAAGGTTTAGGGGATATTCTTTTTACCTACAGGTAAGCCTTATTATAGGCTTACCTGTATGTAAAAATAGCTTTGCGGGTTTACTACCGCTTTAATAGTGCGTCCGCTGAGATCAGTGTTGGGGGTTAATAGTGCGTCCGCTGAGATCAGTGTTGGGGGTTAATAATGCTTCCACTGAGATCAGTGTTGGGGGTTAATAATGCTTCCGCTGAGATCAGTGTTAGGGGTTAATAGTGCGTCCGCTGAGATCAGTGTTTGGGGTTAATAATGCTTCCGCTGAGATCAGTGTTGGGGGTTAATAGTGCGTCCGCTGAGATCAGTGTTGGGGGTTAATAATGCGTCCGCTGAGATCAGTGTTGGGGGTTAATAATGTGTCCGCTGAGATCAGTGTTGGGGGATAATAATGCTTCTGCTGAGATCAGTGTTGGGGGTTAATAATGCTTCCGCTGAGATCAGTGTTAGGGGTTAATAGTGCGTCCGCTGAGATCA
>BLSH010541075.1:333067-344222 GCA_018402905.1 Glandirana rugosa
TTAAGTAACTAAGAAGGACAGTCTAACATAGGGGTATGTCCTACATGATCGTGTGTCTATGTGACTGTCTAGACTTCCTCTGGACGTACCGTGGTCGACAGACGACTAGCGACCACGTTACGAAATGTTCGAGGGTTTTCTCTTTTTATGGACGATTTTTTTACACGTAAATAACAAAAAGATTTTTCACTTGAATAAGAAATTACCTCTGGACATTACTTTTTTGATACCTCTGGTAACGAGTGTAAGGGACCGACAGTAAGATAAGATTACAGATATAATGAAAGGCTCAGTAACTGGTCCTTCTGTATGTCAACACAAGTTTTAATAAGTTGAGAAGTCCTTGTAGGATTTCATTCAGAATACAATTACAAATGTACACTAAATTCCCTAAAACCATTTACAGCATTGGGGGTTGAATAATTTTGAACACAACTGTATGTCTTCCTGGTCAATGACTCGGAAAGTAATATAGACATTAGAATAGAATGACAGCCAGGGAATGTGAGCAATGGTCTCCATAGTTTTTTCATTACAGGTCTCCATTAAAGAATAAGTTCACTTTTTAGAAAAACAATAAATGCACATTTTTTTAGCAGGTATTTTTCTCTTTTGGGAGCTTGTAAAGCATTGCACCAGCGATCAGCAGACAGCTGGTGCCATGCAGGTCTCCTTCAGATCTGTCAGTGTATCTGTGTGCTAGTACATCCTGTATGGGGATACAATCTGACAGGAAGAATCAATGAATTGCCACGGTGCTAATTCATTGAGAACTACAAGCCAACAACAAGGATGTCTGGACTTGTAGTTCATTCACATACAGAGCTATGTGAATGAATGATGCGGCCCTGTGGATGGGGCCCCGCTGATTTTAAAAAGTGACAGACAGTACGGGGAACCTCTCCTCGAACTACTGACACGGGGGGGGGGCGGGGGTTCTGGAGCATTGGAAACATGTTTTTAAGGGTGGACCATGTGACATGTTCCCAAAGGTGAACTTATCCTTTAGGCTCCTTTCACACATGGAACGAAATCTGCTTGTTCAACGGGGGGGATCGATCCGCTGATCCCCGGTGATCAGATAGATGACAGGTGCGTCTCCACTCATTGTACAGAGCTGAGATGGACACAGTCCCACTCTCCTGTATGGGGAAATCGGGTGAAAATGTCATCTGATCATATCTGATCCTATCCGCCAGACAGATGGAAAATAGGACCACCTGGATTTTGCAGACAGGATCAGATTGGATAGTGGCGGATGTCAGCGGGCATGTCACCTCTGACATCCGCCGCTCCATAGAGGAGACTGGAGGATCCAATCGGGTACGCCTGAAAACCTGACCTGATCAGACAGCCCATGTGAAAGGGGCCTTAACCACTTCAATACCGGGCATTTAGAACCCTTCCCACCCAGACCAATTTTCAGCTTTCAGCACGGTCATGCGACGTTGTACACAAACAAAATTTTTTAGCATTTTGTTCCCACAAATAGAGCTTTCTTTTGGTGGTATTTGATCGCCTCTGCATTTTTTATTTTTTGCACTATAAATAAAAAAAGACCAAAAATTTTGAAAAAAATAAAAATTTTTCTTTGTTTCTGTCACAAAACTTTGTATAAAGTACATTTTCGGGCACTGACGGGCACTGATGTGGCTACACTGATGAGGCTAGACTGACACAGAGGAGGCAGTACAGATTGACACTGATGAGGTGGCACTGATAAGGTTGCACTGATGATGGGGCACATATGCAGCACTGATGGGAACTGATACATGACACTGATATGCGGCACTGATGGACACTGATAGGTGGCACAGGTGGGCACTGATAGGTGGCACAGGTGGGCACAAGTGGTAACTGATAGGTAGGCAGTGTTGCATATAGCAGTGTTAGGGATGGCACTGGCAGGCATCATACATGGGCACAGTGCCATCCCTACAGTGCACTGTATTGCCCTTACCTGGTGGTCTAGTGGGGGCTCCCTGATGGTCCTGGACGGCCTCCATTTTCCCTCCCTGGTGGTCCTGGGCGACCTCCTCACGGTGTCTGGGGGGGGGGGGGGCTCCCTGGTGGTCCAGTGGGGTGATCCTGAGGGTGGCTGCGCTGATAAACATTCAGTGCAGCCCCCCTCATCAGGCGAGCAGCCGATCGGCTCTGCGCTGCTCAGGTCTGCACCTCACACCGCCGTCTGCAAAAGCTTGCGGCCAAAAGCAGCATCTGAGGATGCGGAAACATCAACCTTGTAAAACTTAGAAAAGGTGTACACAGAGGTCCAGGTGGCCGCCTTGCACACCTGAGAAACCGACGCCTGATGTCGGAAAGCCCAGGAAGTACTAATCGCCCTGCTAGAGTGAGCCGTGACCGGAAAGGGGGGCTCCTGGCCCCGAACAGCATACGCACGGGTCACCGCCTGTCCTATCCAATGGGAAATAGTGGCCGACGAGGCCGCCAGCCCCTTGCGTGGGCTATCCACTGCGACAAAGAGTGATTCCTACCTCCGAAAGGTAGGAATCACATCCACCATCTAACCACATCCAGAGAGTGCAAAGCAACCTCCTTAGGATGAGACGGGTGTGGGCACAGGGAAGGGAGGACAATGTCCTCATTAATGTGGAAAGAAGAAACCACCTTCGGCAAGAATGAAGGAATCGGGCGCAAAACCGCCTTATCCTTATGTAGGACCAAATATGGAGACCTACAGGACAAAGCCGCCAGCTCAGACTCCCGCCTCGCAGATGTGATAGCCACCAGGAAAGCCACCTACTGCGAAAGCAGCTGCAGCGAGATTTCCCTGATATTTTAATACGGCAGCTTCTGAAGGACCGAGAGCACAAAATTGAGGTCCCATGGCGCCAAGGGAGACCGAACCTGGGGGGGGAAACAAGACGAACCCCCTGAACAACAGAGTGAATCAAGGAATGCGTCGCCAAAGGAAGCTGAAAAAGAATCACCAGGGCAGAAACATGTCCCTTGAGAGTGCTCAATGCCAGCTTGTGATCCAGGCCTTGCTGAAGGAAGTCCAGCACCCGAGCCACCGAAAAGGAACGGGGGTTCCATCCCCCCGCCTCACACCAGGCAATGTAAGCCTTCCAGGTGCGGTGATAAATCTTGCGCGAAGTGGACTTACGCGCCTTCAGCATGGTGGGGGATGACCGATTCCGAGAGTCCCGATCCCTCAACACCTGGGATTCAACAGCCAGGCCATTAAAGCCAGCGAGGGTAAAGCAGGGTGCAAGATGGGGCCCTCTGACAGCAGATCTGCGTGAAGAGGGAGCCGCCAGGGAACATCCACCACCATTCGCACCACGTCGGGGTACCAAGGACGCCGAGGCCAATCCGGCGCTACCAGAATGGTTAGGATCCCCTCTGCCTCTATCCTGAGCAACAGGCGTGGAAGCAGTTTGAGAGGGGGAAAGGCATAGAGGAGCCAGTACTGAGACCACGGAGCCACGAGGGCGTCCGCAGCGTCTGCCAACGTATCCCTTGTCCTGCTCACGAAGGCCTGCACCTTCCGATTGAGCGGGGACGCCAGGAGATCCACATCTGGCGTTCCCCACCGTTGGCGGAACACTTCCGGGTGCAGGGACCACTCTCCCTGATCCAACTTCTGACAACTTTTTCGACGCCCGGAATTTAGACCGCGGAGATTGCCGGCATGTGAAGCTCTGCCCACCTCAGAATGTGGGCCGCTTCCGACGCTGCAGCCCAGCTTCTCATTGCCCTGATGGTTCACGTAAGCCACAGCCGTGGCGTTGTCCGACTGGACTCGAACGGGCCAACCGTGCAGCCTCCCTGACCACTGGGAGAGGCAAACCCTGATTGCTCGAAGTACCAGCACATTGATCGGGAGACGGGACTCTACTGGAGACCAGCGACCCTGGGTCGACAGCAGCCCCAGGACCCCTCCCCAGCCTGGCGTCTGTCGTGACCACCGTCCAATGCAAGGGGAGGAAAGATTTCCCCAGCTCCAACGCCGGGTCCCGCAGCCACCAGGCGAGGGAAACCTGAGTCCGCCGATCCAACCGGATCACCTGATCCAGGGACGACGGAGACTTGTCCCACCACAGCAGAATCGCTCGCTGCAGGGACCGGGTGTGACTCTGGGCATACGGAACCACCTCAAAGGTGGACACCATGAGCCCCAACACCCGCATGCAAAACCGTAAGGAGGACCACCGTTGGGACAGCAGGGTCCGCTCCGCTGCCCGGAGCGACAGCAATTTTTCCAGAGGTAGAAAAACCCTCACCTGCTCTGTGTCCAAGATAAGGTCCAGGTACTCCAGCCGGCGCGACAGAGTCAATGCCGACTTCTGGAGATTGATCACCCATCCGAAGTCTCGCAGGGAATTGAGAGTGATAGCCACATTGTCCCTCAGATCTGAGGCCGACTCCGCCCTCAGGAGAAGGTCATCGAGGTGTGCCCCTCTGCCGCAGCAGGGCCAGCACAGGAGCCAAGAGCTTGGTGAAGACTCGAGGAATGGAGGCCAGACCAAATGGGAGGGCCACAAACTGGTAGTGGAGGTCCCCCACCACAAAGTGCAGGAAGCGCTGGTGACGAGCACAAATGGGGACGTGCTGATACGCGTCCTTGATGTCCAAGGAAGCCAGGAAGTCTCCCTGGCGAAGCGCTGCCAAGGAAAGAGTTGACATACTCCATTCTGAACTTCTGCGCTTTCACAAAGAGATTGGGCGCCTTGAGATCCAGGACAGGCCTGACCCCGTTCTTCTTTGGAACCACAAAGAGATTGGAGTAAAACCCGTGGAAATGTTCCACGGACGGAAACGGAACAATCACCCCCTGAGCGAGCAAGTCTTGCACAGCACCCAACAGGGCCTGCCGATGCCCCGGAGGGAGCCTCACATTGGAGGCGAAGAACCTGCCCGGGGCCTGGGTACGAAACTATCTTGTACCCGGAGGAGACCACCTCGCACACCCAGAAGTCCGAGATGCAGGAGGTCCACCGGTCCGTGAACCCCAGGAGCCGTCCCCCCACCCGAGCAAAGGACGGGAGCAACCCATCATGCAGAGGACTTCTCTTTCGACTTCTCGGGCTTCCGCTGCCAGGGGCGCTTCTGACCCCCCACGGCAGTCTTGCCGGGCTGAGAAACCTTGTACGCTGCCCGGGGCACACGAAAAAACGCTTCTGAGTGGAGAATGAGGAGCCCTGCCTATGACGGGGCTCCTTACTCCGCCTGGGCTCTGGGAGGAAGGTACTCTTTCCCCCTGTGAAATCCTTGATGATCTCATCCAAAGACGCCCCGAACAGCCGACCACCCTGGAAGGTCAGGTACGTAAGGCCCTTCTTTGACGCCTGATCACCCGACCAGCACCTGAGCCAAAGCAGTCATCTAATAATGACCGCAAAAATGGACAGCTTAGACAGCATGGGGGCCATGTCCAGCACCGCATCAGAGGTACCTAAGGCCCTGCACCAGCTGGTCCGCCAGCTGCACAGATTCAGCAGGAACCTGGAGGGCCCCAAGGCCCGGTGCAAAATGGTCGCCCATTCTGTGAGCGACTGTGCCACCAGTTGTGAAGCCAGAGCCGGACGCATGGTCGCCCCCGCCACCAGGAACATAGCTTTGGACACCGCCTCGGTCCGCCTATCGGCCGAATCCTTAAAGGATGGAGAGCCCTCCATCGGAATAGTGGTCGCCTTGTTCAGGCGTGCCACCGGCGGGTCCACCGTAGGGGACTTCCACTGCCGCAGCAGAGTATCCTCAAACGGATAACGCACAGAAAAGCGCTTGGCCATGGCGAACAAGCTCTGCGGGCATTGCCATTCCTTATACACAAACTGATCGAAGTACGGCAAATAAGGGAACACCTTAGGAGCCCTGGCCGGCTTATGCAAGCCAAAAGCATACACCACCTCCTGCACAGCCCCAGCCGGGCCCACTATCAGGGGTTATCGAACCAGAACCGTAAAAGAGGTTGCCCCCCGCATAAGCCAGACTCATCCACCAGGTACGTGACAGAGGGGGTGGCCGCTTTTTCACCACCCCCCGGTCACGGATCGGCTCCACCCGGGAGAAAAATTCTTCCAGGATTGCAGTCAGTTTATCCAGAGGGACCACTGGTCCCAGCATGCCCGGAGTCCCATCGGAGAGCTCTGAAGTGGAAGCACCCGCTTCAGTCGCCATTTCCGCACCCCCGACACCTATAAGGCCCCCCAAAAGGCTCATTCTGCGGAGAGGGACCAGGCGCCCCACACCAGCCCACAGGGACCCAGAGGCACCCAGGAGGATTTCCCACCCCACCCTACAGTCCCCGGGAGGTGCTGTCGCTGCTAGCCGCTGTCCTGTTGTTGCTGCCTCCGTAGCTGCTGCTGCTGTGCTCTGCCACGTGTAGCTGGGGAGAAACGGCACCAAGACCGGACCGCCCACACTCAGCCACACAGATTCCCCACATGGTGGACCAAGCAAACATGGCCGCCGTGTGCACTAGAGGCCGAAGCAGGAGGCCAGCCACAGCAAAATGGCGGCCGCGGCTACAGCACGCGGCCGGCCACGGGAAAATGGCGGCCGGACCTTGGCAAAATGGCGCCGGCCGCCGCACAGCACACGGCAGGGCACACAGCGGAGGGAACGGCTCCCCAGCAGGCCCCAGGGAAAAAAGGGGGGTCTACGAGGACCCGAAGACAGGGGAGATAGGAGAAGCGAGACCCACCTACACCCCAAGGAGGGGGCACCACCCGCCTGTCCCCCCGCACCCCCGGGGGGAAGGGGGGAGCGGTTACTCACCCATCCAGACGGGCGCAGCGAGTAGCCACCCGAGACAGACCTGCCACCCCCCCAATTCGGGGGGAGCTGTCGGCCGAGCGACACCCATGACACGAGCCCACTTACTCGGACCTAGGTGCACTAGCGGGACGTTTAACCCGCGGGCCGCCCCGCAAGGAACGGGGCCCGACGCGGCCTACCCCGTGTGCAGCTAAGAGTTGGCTCGCGTCCGTTGGCCGCGCTGGGGAGACTCCCTGGACCTAGGATATCCAGCATGTCACCCAGCTGGCTGCTTGATTGCATTCTTCATCAGAAGTCTTGAGCAAAAGAAAAAAACTAATGGGGAACCGCAGATCCCAGCAGGGAGCAAGGTCCTACTCCTTGCACTAGGCAGAAAAAACTGGCTGTGCTGAGCAGGATGGAAGGGTTATACCAGGAGGGGACTGCCCCCTGGGAGGGACTGTGTCTGCTGGTAGTTGAACTTCGTTCTACCTAGTCCACTCCTAGTGAAAGGTAGATAACCCCACACGTCAAGAATAGAGGCTGCGTCCGTCAGTGAACGAAAGAGGAAAAAAACTACATTTTCTTCTTTCTGTTATAAAACGTATCCAATTAAAACATATTTATTCGTAAATGTAGGCAAAAATGTATTCTGCTATGTCGCAAATGCTGGCAGTGATTGGGGCTGATCCTTATATCACTGCATTTTTGGGGACATTATACTATTGGTACAACTAGAATAGTTCTGATTGTGATCAAGATACTGATCCGTACGAACACTATATTAGTAATGGCGGTGATCAGCAAATTATAGTGTAAATGGGATAGGGCAATGTAGCACTAACAGACACTGGCTGGGAGGGACACTAACTGACACTTACATTGCTAGTAACACTAATACAATGATCAGTGATAATACTGTACTACTGACACTGGCTTAGTGACAGGAGTGATCAGATATGCAGTTAAGGGGTTTACCTGTGTGCCTAACAAGTCAATGGGGTTGAGTTACTAAAACTGGAGAGTGCAAAATCTAGTGCAGCTGTGCATAGAAACCAATCAGTTTCCAGGTTTTTTTTTTTTGTCAAAGCCCAAGGCCCCTTTCACAGGGCTGTTCTGTTCGGGTTCGCTGTCTGTTTTTCAGGCAGACCTGAACGGACGTTCCATGCACCTGTATGGAGCAACGGATGTCAGCGGTGACATGTCCACTGACACCAGCCACTCTCCGATCCGCTCCGTGCACCGTAAAGTCTGACAGATGGAAACCCTATTTTTCCATCCGTCTGGGGATCGGATGACAACAGACAGACGGTCCGTTGTCATTCGATTATCCGTACAGAAGAGCCGGGCTCTGACAGATCCGTCTTTGCACAGTGAGCGGAGATGGATCTGTCATCCGCTGGCTCAGCAGAGATCAATGGATCGATCCCTGCTGAGCAAAACGGACCCCGCACACGGACACTGCCATCCGAAAGCGGCCTTAGGCTTCATTCACTCCTGGGCGATTTGAATCGCGGGCGGAAGTTCTTTTGGGCAATACACGTCCCGAGATTTTGTATGCATGACAAAAATTGCACTGTGTTTGAGGTACAATTGAGAAACAATTGCATTGCAAATGCATCCTGTGTTTTGTGCGATTCAAATCGTCCAGGTGTGAATGAAGTCTAACTGAACATGCTGAAGTTAGAAGCTAATTGGTTACCATGCACATCTGCAGCAGATTTGGTACTACCCAGTTTAAGGCTCCGTTCACATCTTGGGGTATCGGGCGACAATCGCAGTATAATCGCGCAAACAGAATCTCGGGACGTCTGTTGCCCAAGAGAAGCTCTTGTACTTCTTTTGGGTGACAAGCGTCGTGCGATTCTGTTTGCACGATTTTACAGCGATTGTCGCCCGACGAATTGTGGGGAAAAAAAAAAAAAAAATCACACTGCGTTTGGGGTGCTACTGAAAGTGACAGGCAATGCACGCGGAAAGCACAACCGTCCCGTGATTTGCTGATATTTTGAATCACTGGCAGAATCACTGTGATTCCGCCCACGATTTGGAGCGCGGAGATGTGAACAGAGCCTTAGTAAATCAACACCCATTGTGTGCTGCTTTTACTCACAGATCATCTGGCTGGGTCTCTCCTTGCTTTCATTTCTGAACAGTAACTGATTACAAGAGGAAACCAGCAAGATCTGTGTGTTCTGTTTACCAACACACTGATCTCTGCTGTGATTAGCCACAGTCGATCAGCAGATATACAGCCAAAATGATTGGCTGTAACCTGTTGAGAAACTCGTACTGTGTCCAAATCGTAGCACAGGTCAACAAGGGCCATGCACATGCGTGCCTCTAAACCAGGAAGTACACGCAAGTTGCGGAGCCTGGGGCTGCTGTCCGCCGGCAGTACAAATGCAGTGTTGTTGATGCATATTGTTAGTATGTTGATAAAATGCATGTTTTTTTTTTTTTTTTTTTTTGGCAGTAAGCGCTCTCTCAGCATAGTGACATTGGCTTCCCAGTGATGCATATGGGCATTAAAGCATACCCTTTTGCCACGCAGATACAGTATCTCACAAAAGTGAGAACACCCCTCACATCTTTGGAAATATTTTATTATATTTTATTATATCTTTTCATGCAACAACACTGAAGAAATGACACTTTGCTACAATGTAAAGTAGTGAGTGTACAGCTTGCATAACAGTGTAAATTTGCTGTCCCCTCAAAATAACTCAACACACAGCCATTAATGTCTAAACCGCTGGCAACAAAAGTGAGTACACCCCTAAGTGAAAATGTCCAAATTGGGCCCAAAGTGTCAATATTTTGTGTGTCCACCATTATTTTCCAGCACTGCCTTAACCCTATTGGGCATGAAATTCACCAGAGCTTCATAGGTTGTCACTGGAGTCCTCTTCCACTCCTCCATGATGACATCACAGAGCTGGTGGATGTTAGAGACCTTGCGCTCCTCCACAGATGCTCAATAGGGTTTAGGTCTGGAGACATGCTTGGCCAGTCCATCACCTTTACTCGCATCTTCTTTTGCAAGGCAGTGGTCGTTTTGGAGGTGTGTTTGGGGTCCTTATGTTGGAATACATCCCTGTGACCCAGTCTCCGAAGGGAGGGGATCACGCTCTGCTTCAGTATGTCACAGTACATGTTGGCATTCATGGTTCCCTCAATGAACTGTAGCTCCCCAGTGCCGGCAGCACTCATGCAGCCCCAGACCATTACACCCCCACCACCATGTTTGACTGTAGGCAAGACACACTTGTCTTTCTACTCCTCACCTGGTTGCTGCCACACTTGCTTGACACCATCTGAACTAAAGAAGTTTAGCTTGCTTCCACAGGTTCCAATAATCCATGTCCTTAGTCTGCTTGTCTTCAGCAAACTGTTTGCAGGCTTTCTTGTGCATCATCTTTAGTAGAGCCTTCCTTCTGGGACAACAGCCATGCAGACCAATTTGATGCAGTGTGCGGCATATGGTCTGAGCACTGACAGGCTGACCCCCCATCCCTTCAACCTCTGCAGCAATGCTGACAGCACTCATACTTCTATTTCCCAAAGACAACCTCTGGATATGACGCTGAGCACATGCACTCAACTTGACCATGGCGAGGCCTGTTCTGAGTGGAACCTGTCCTGTTAAATGGCTGTATGGTCTTGGCCACCGTGCTGCAGCTCAGTTTCAGAGTCTTGGCAATCTTCTTATAGCCTTGGCTATCTTTATGTAGAGCAACAATTTTTTTTCAGATCCTCAGAGAGTTCTTGGCCATGAGGTGCCATGTTGAACCTCCAGTGACCAGCATGAGAGAGTGAGAGCGATAAGACCAAATTTACCAAACCTGCTCCCCATTCACACATGAGACCTTGCAACACTAACAAGTCACATGACACCAGGGAGGGAAAATGGCTAATTGGGCCCCATTTGGACATTTTCACTTAGGGGTGTACTCACTTTGTTGCCAGCGGTTTAGACATTAATGGCTGTGTGTTGAGTTATTTTGAGAGGACAGCAAATTTACAATGTTATACAAGCTGTACACTCACTACTTTACATTGTAGCAAAGTGTAATTTCTTCAGTGTTGTCACATGAAAAGATAGAATAAAATATTTACAAAAATGTGAGGGGTGTACTCACTTTTGTGAGATACTGTATGTGCTATGCAGATGGCAACAGGTTAAAGTAAACCTGTACTGAGTTAGACATGCAGGCAGCCATTCTGACCAATAGGGTGTATTTACATCCTAGTTAAGATCCCTACTAACCAATTGAAAATGTGTCATCCTGAGCCAGGGGCTTACACCCTTTCTGAGTCAGGTTTGCAGATCTGATGTGGTGACTTCACTGGCTGCATGCTTGTCCTCAGCCATTAACAGCCTGAAGATCCTATGACAGGCAAATAGCAGCCCCCTACATCCATATCTGTC
>BLSH010541076.1:0-26659 GCA_018402905.1 Glandirana rugosa
GAGGGAGAGTTTATCGTTCTAAAACCAACTACTACTGCATTAGGGCCAGGTTCCTGTTGGTGCTCTCAGGGAGAGATTGTCGTTCTAAAACCAACTACTACTACATTAGGGACAGGTTCCTGTTGGTGCTCTGAGGGTGAGTTTATCGTTCTAAAACCAACTACTATAGCATTAGGGCCAGGTTCCTATTTTTGCTCTGAGGGAGAGTTTATCGTTCTAAAACCATCTACTACTGCATTAGGGCAAGGTTCCTGTTGGTGCTCTGAGGGAGAGTTATCGTTCTAAAACTAATTACTACTGCAATAAGGTCAGGTGCCTGTTGGTGCTCTGAGGGAGAGTTTATTGTTCTAAAACCAACTACTACTGCATTAGGGTCAGGTTCCTGTTGGTGCTCTGAGGGAGAGATTATCGTTCTAAAACCTACTACTACTGCATTAGGGCAAGGTTCCTGTTGGTGCTTTGAGGGAGAGTTTATCATTCAAAAACCAACTACCACTACATTAGGGCCAGGTTCCTGTTGTTGCTCTGAGGGAGAGATTATCGTTCTAAAACCAACTACTACTCATTAGGGCCAGGTTCCTGTTGGTGCTCTGAGGGAGAGTTTATCGTTCTAAAACCAACTACTACTGCATTAGGGCCAGGTTCCTGTTGGTGCTCTCAGGGAGAGATTGTCGTTCTAAAACCAACTACTACTACATTAGGGACAGGTTCCTGTTGGTGCTCTGAGGGTGAGTTTATCGTTCTAAAACCAACTACTATAGCATTAGGGCCAGGTTCCTGTTGTTGCTCTGAGGGAGAGTTTATCGTTCTAAAACCAACTACTACTGCATTAGGGCAAGGTTCCTGTTGGTGCTCTGAGGGAGAGTTATCGTTCTAAAACTAATTACTACTGCAATAAGGTCAGGTGCTGTTGGTGCTCTGAGGGAGAGTCTATTGTTCTAAAACCAACTACTACTGCATTAGGGTCAGGTTCCTGTTGGTGCTCTGAGGGAGAGATTATCGTTCTAAAACCTACTACTACTGCATTAGGGCAAGGTTCCTGTTGGTGCTCTGAGGGAGAGTTTATCGTTCTAAAACCAACTACTACTGCATTAGGGCCAGGTTCCTGTTGGTGCTCTGAGGGAGAGTTTATTGTTCTAAAACCAACTACTACTGTATTAGGGCCAGGTTCCAGTTGGTGTTCCGAGGGAGAGTTTATCGTTCTAAAACCAACTACTACTGCATTAGGGCCAGGTTCCTGTTGGTGATCTGAGGGAGAGTTTATTGTTCTAAAACCAACTACTACTGCATTAGGACTAGGTTCTTGTTGATGCTCTGAGGTAGAGATTATCGTTCTAAAACCATCTACTACTACATTAGGGCCAGGTTCCTGTTGGTGCTCTGAGGGAGAGTTTATCGTTCTAAAACCAACTACTACTGCATTAGGGCCAGGTTCCTGTTGGTGCTCTGAGGGAGAGTTTATCGTTCTAAAACCAACTACTACTGCATTAGGGCCAGGTTCCTGTTGGTGCTCTGAGGAAGAGTTTATCGTTCTAAAACCAACTAATACTGCATTAGGGCCAGGATCCTGTTGGTTCTCTGAGGGAGAGTTCATCATTCTAAAACCAACTACTACTGCATTAGGTCCAGGTTCCTGTTGGTGCTCTGAGGTAGAGATTATCGTTCTAAAACCATCTACTACTGCATTAGGGAAAGGTTCCTGTTGGTGCTCTGAGGGAGAGTTTATTGTTCTAAAACCATCTACTACTGCATTAGGGCCAGGTTCCTGTTGGTGCTCTGTGGGAAAGTTTATCGTTCTAAAACCAACTACTACTGCATTAGGGCCAGGTTCCTGTTGGTGCTCTGAGGGAGAGTTTATCGTTATAAAACCAACTACTACTGCATTAATGCCAGGTTCTTGGTAGTGCTCCGAGGGAGAGATTATCATTCTAAAACCATCTACTACGGCATTAGGGCCAGGTTCCTGTTGGTGCTCTGAGGGAGAGTTTATTGTTCTAAAACCAACTACTACTGCATTAGGGCCAGGTTCCTATTGGTGCTCTGAGGCAGAGTTTATCGTACTAAAACCAACTGCTACTGCATTAGGGCCAAGTTCCTGTTGGTGCTTTGAGGGAGAGTTTATCGTTTAAAAACCAACTACTACTGCATTAAGGCCAGGTTCCTGTTGGTGCTCTGAGGGAGAGATTATCATTCTAAAACCATCTACTACGGCATTAGGGCCAGGTTCCTGTGGGTGCTCTGAGGGAGAGTTTATCGTTCTAAAACCAACTACTACTGCATTAGGGCCAGGTTCCTGTTGGTGCTCTGAGGAAGAGTTTATCATTCTAAAACCAACTAATACTGCATTAGTTCCAGGATCCTGTTGATTCTCTGAGGGAGAGTTTATCGTTCTAAAACCAACTACTACCGCATTAGGTCCAGGTTCCTGTTGGTGCTCTGAGGTAGAGATTATTGTTCTAAAACCATCTACTACTGCATTAGTGAAAGGTTCCTGTTGGTGCTCTGAGGGAGAGTTTATCGTTCTAAAACCATCTACTACTGCATTAGGGCCAGGTTCCTGTTGGTGCTCTGAGGGAGAGTTTATCGTTCTAAAACCAACTACTACTGCATTAGGGCCAGGTTCCTATTGGTGCTCTGAGGCAGAGTTTATCGTACTAAAACCAACTGCTACTGCATTAGGGCAAGGTTCCTGTTGGTGCTCTGAGGGAGAGTTCATCGTTCTAAAAACAACTACTACTCCATTAGGGCCATTTTCCTGTTGGTGCTCTGAGGGAGAGTTTATCGTTCTGAAAACAATTACTACTGCATTAGGGCCAGTTTCCTGTTGGTGCTCTGAGGGAGAGATTATCGTTCTAAAACCATCTACTACTACATTACGGCCAGGTTCCTGTTGGTCCTCTGAGGGCGAGTTTATTGTTCTAAAACCATCTACTACTGCATTAGGGCCATTTTCCTGTTGGTGCTCTGAGGGAGAGTTTATCGTTCTAAAACCATCTACTACTGCATTAGGGCCAGGTTCCTGTTGGTGCTCTGAGGAAGAGTTTATCATTCTAAAACCAACTAATACTGCATTAGTTCCAGGATCCTGTTGATTCTCTGAGGGAGAGTTTATCGTTCAAAAACCAACTACTACCGCATTAGGTCCAGCTTCCTGTTGGTGCTCTGAGGTAGAGATTATTGTTCTAAAACCATCTACTACTGCATTAGTGAAAGGTTCCTGTTGGTGCTCTGAGGGAGAGTTTATCGTTCTAAAACCAACTACTACTGCATTAGGGCCGGGTTCCTGTTGGTGCTCTGAGGGAGAGTTTATCATTCTAAAACCAACTACTACTGCATTAGGGCCAGGTTCCTATTGGTGCTCTGAGGCAGAGTTTATCGTACTAAAACCAACTGCTACTGCATTAGGGCCAGGTTCCTGTGGCTGCTTTGAGGGAGAGTTTATCGTTCAAAAACCAACTACTACTGCATTAAGGCCAGGTTCCTGTTGGTGCTCTGAGGGAGAGATTATCATTCTAAAACCATCTACTACGGCATTAGGGCCAGGTTCCTGTTGGTGCTATGAGTGAGAGTTTATCGTTCTAAAACCAACTACTACTGCATTAAGGCCAGGTTCCTGTTGGTGCTCTGAGTGGGAGTTTATCGTTCTAAAACCAACTACTACTGCATTAGGGCCAGGTTCCTGTTGGTGCTCGGAAGGAGGGTTTATCGTTCTAAAACCAACTACCACTGCATTAGGGCCAGGTTCCTGTTGGTGCTCTGAGGGAGAGATTATCGTTCTACAACCAACTACTACTGCATTAGGGCCAGGTTCCTGTTGGTGCTCTGAGGGAGAGATTATCGTTCTAAAACTAATTACTACTGCATTAGGGCAAGGTTCCTGTTGGTGCTCTGAGGGAGAGTTTATCGTTCTAAAACCAACTATTAATGCATTAGGGCAAGGTTCCCGTTGGTGCTCTGAGGGAGAGTTTACCGTTCTAAAACCAACTACTAGTGCATTAGGGCCAGGTTCCTGTTGGTGCTCTCAGGGAGAGATTGTCGTTCTAAAACCAACTACTACTACATTAGGGCCAGGTTCCTGTTGGTGCTCTGAGATAGAGTTTATCGTTCTAAAACCAACTACTACGGCATTAGGGCCAGGTTCCTGTTGTTGCTCTGAGGGAGAGTTTATCGTTCTAAAACCATCTACTACTGCATTAGGGCCAGGTTCCTGTCGGTGCTCTGAGGGAGAGTTATCGTTCTAAAACCAATTACTACTGCATTAAGGTCAGGTGCCTGTTGGTGCTCTGAGGGAGAGTTTATTGTTCTAAAACCAACTACTACTGCATTAGGGCAAGGTTCCTGTTGGTGCTCTGAGGGAGAGTTTATCATTCTAAAACCAACTACTACTGCATTAGGGCCAGGTTCCTGTTGGTGATCTGAGGGAGAGTTTATTGTTCTAAAACCTACTACTACTGCATTAGGGCTAGGTTCTTGTTGATGCTCTGAGGTTGAGATTATCGTTCCAAAACCATCTACTACTACATTACGGCCAGGTTCCTGTTGGTCCTCTGAGGGAGAGTTTATTGTTCTAAAACAATCTACTACTGCATTAGGGCCAGGTTCCTGTTGGTGCTCTGAGGGAGAGTTTATCGTTCTAAAACCATCTACTACTGCATTAGGGCCAGGTTCCTGTTGGTGCTCTGAGGGAGAGTTTATCGTTCTAAAACCAACTACTACTGCATTAGGGCCAGGTTCCTGTTGGTGCTCTGAGGGAGAGTTTATCGTTCTAAAACCAACTACTACTGCATTAGGGCCAGGTTCCTGTTGGTGTTCCGAGGGAGAGTTTATCGTTCGAAAACCAACTACTACTGCATTAGGGCCAGGTTCCTGTTGGTGCTCTGATGGAGAGTTTATCGTTCTAAAACCAACTACTACTGCATTATTGCCAGGTTCTTGGTAGAGCTCTGAGGGAGAGATTATCATTCTAAAACCATCTACTATGGCATTAGGGCCAGGTTCCTGTTGGTGCTCTGAGGGAGAGTTTATTGTTCTAAAACCAACTACTACTGCATTAGGGCCAGGTTCCTATTGGTGCTCTGAGGCAAAGTTTATCATACTAAAACCAACTGCTACTGCATTAGGGCCAAGTTCCTGTTGGTGCTTTGAAGGAGAGTTTATCATTTAATAACCAACTACTACTGCATTAAGGCCAGGTTCCTGTTGGTGCTCTGAGGGAGAGATTATCATTCTAAAAACATCTACTAAGACATTAGGGCCAGCTTCCTGTTGGTGCTCTGAGGGAGAGTTTATCGTTCTAAAACCAACTACTACTGCATTAGGGCCAGGTTCCTGTTGGTGCTCTGAGGGAGAGTTTATCGTTCTAAAACCAACTACTACTGCATTAGGGCCAGGTTCCTGTTGGTGCTCTGAGTGAGAGTTTATCGTTCTAAAACCAACTACTACTGCATTAGTGCCATTTTCCTGTTGGTGCTCTGAGGGAGAGTTTATCGTTCTAAAACCAACTACTACTGCATTAGGGCCAGGTTCCTGTTGGTGCTCTGAGGGAATGATTATCG
This sequence comes from Glandirana rugosa, assembly GCA_018402905.1. NCBI lineage: Eukaryota > Metazoa > Chordata > Amphibia > Anura > Ranidae > Glandirana > Glandirana rugosa. The sequence goes on from BLSH010541076.1 coordinate 5,556, forward strand.
TTCTAAAACCATCTACTACTGCATTAGGGCCTATTTCCTTTTGGTGCTCTGAGGGAGAGTTTATCGTTCTAAAACCAACTACTACTGCATTAGCGCCAGGATCCTGTTGGTGCTCTGAGGGAGAGTTTATCATTCAAAAACCAACTACCACTGCATTAGGGCCAGGTTCCTGTTGTTGCTCTGAGGGAGAGATTATCATTCTAAAACCAACTACTACTGCATTAGGGCCAGGTTCCTGTGGGTGCTTTGAGGGAGAGTTTATCGTTCTAAAACCAACTACTACTGCATTAGGGCCAGGTTCCTGTTGGTGCTCTGAGGGAGAGATTATCATTCTAAAACCATCTACTACTGCATTAGGGCCAGGTTCCTGTTGGTGCTCCGAAGGAGAGTTTATTGTTCTAAAACCAACTACTGCTGCATTAGGGCCAGGTTCCTGTTGGTGCTCTGAGGGAGAGATTATCGTTCTAAAACCAACTACTACTGCATTAAGTCCAGGTTCCTGTCGGTGCTCTGAGGGAGAGTTTATCGTTCTAAAACCATCTACTACTGCATTAGGGCCGGTTTCCTGTTGGTGCTCCGAGGGAGAGTTTATCGTTCTAAAACCAACTACTACTGCATTAGGGCTAGGTTCCTGTTGGTGCTCTGAGAGAGAGATTATCTTTCTAAAACCATCTACTACTGCATTAGGGCCAGGCTCCTGTTGGTGCTCTGAGGGAGAGTTTATCATTCTAAAACCAACTACTACTGCATTAGGGCCAGGTTCCTGTTGGTGCTCTGAGGGAGAGTTTATCGTTCTAAAACCAACTACTACTGCATTAGGTAGAGGTTCCTGTCGGTGCTGTGAGGGGGAGATTATTGTTCTAAAATCATCTCCTACTGCAGTAGGGACAGGTTCCTATTGGTGCTCTGAGGGAGAGATTATCGTTCTAAAACCAACTACTACTGCATTAAGTCCAGGTTCCTGTTGGTGCTCTGAGGGAGAGTTTATCATTCTAAAACCATCTACTACTGCATTAGGGCCGGTTTCCTGTTGGTGCTCTGAGGGAGAGTTTATCGTTCTAAAACCAACTACTACTGCATTAGGGCCAGGTTCCTGTTGGTGCTCTGAGGGAGAGATCATCTTTCTAAAACCATCTACTACTGCATTAGGGCCAGGTTCCTGTTGGTGCTTTGAGGAAGAGTTTATCGTTCTAAAACCAACTACTACTGCATTAGGGCCAGGTTCCTGTTGGTGCTCTGAGATAGAGTTTATCGTTCTAAAACCTACTACTGCTGCATTAGTGAGAGGTTCCTGTTGGTGCTCTGAGGGAGAGTTTATCGTTCTAAAACCATCTCCTACTGCATGAGGTAGAGGTTCCTGTCGGTGTTGTGAGGTGGAGATTATTGTTCTAAAATCATCTCATACTGCAGTAGGGACAGGTTCCTGTCAGTGCTGTGAAAGACAGATTATCGATCGTTGTAAAATCATCTCATACTGGTGTAGGGAGAGGTTTCTGCTGCTGGTGTGAGCGGTGCATTTCTTGCACAAAAATAAAAAGTACATCTACAATTTTCTTTTTTTTCTAAAAAAAAAAGAATAATAATTTATTATGCTTTTTTTTAGTATTAATAAATAGTGCTACATAGTACATTTGTGTTGAGAATGTGGAGAGCGTCAAATTAGGGACGTGGTCGTGGTGCTGCTGGTGCTGCTGGTGTTGGTGGTGTTGCTGAAGCTCCTGTTGCAAGGATAGGACGTGGTCGATCTGTGCCAGCTACACGCACAAGTGAAACACCTTCCTCAGGTAGCCGACAGAACCTTCTGTTAATGTTATATGGTAAGCCCGAATGGCGCTCAACAAATGGTGAGGCCAGAACAAGTGCAGGCGATATTAGATTGGGTGGCTGACAATGCCTCCAGTTCCTTCACATTGTCTCCCACCTGGTCCCTTGATGAAAGCTCAGAGTTGGCACCTGAACCCCATGGCCATCTGACTTTCACCTCAGCCCCTTGTAAATCACCCAAGCAGTCTGAGCCCCAAGTCATGCAGCAGTCTCTTATGCTTTTTGATGACTCTGCTGGTGTGCCTTCCGTGGGCCATCCACATAGCCCTGCCCCAGAAGTGGAAGACATTGAGTGCACCGATGCCCAACCACTTCTGTTGCAGGATGAGGACATGGAAACACCACTGCAGCACATCTCTGATGATGACAAAACACAGGTGCCAACTGCTGTGGCTTTCCTCAGTGTGCAGACTGACAAGGAGGGCAGTGTTGAAGGGTGGGTGGAAGATGATGTGGAGGATGATGAGGTCTTAGACCCCACATGGAATGAAGGTCATGCGAGTGACGTGTGCAGTTTGAAGGAAGAGGTGTTGGTCGCAAAGAGGCACCAGCACAGCAAAAGAGGAAGCAGGTTGCAAAAGCGAAGCGAGCGTCCCCTAGACAGTATGCCTGCTACTACCCACCGCACCCAGGGACCTAGCACACCAGGCAGCTCAAAGGTGTTCCCCGGCGTGGCAGTTCTTCAGACAATGTGCTGACTTCAAGACACAAGTGGTTTGCACACTGTGCAATGAGAGGCTGAAACGAGGCACAGATGTTCTAAACCTGAGCACAACCTCCATGACCAAGCATCTAAATGCAAAGCACTTGCTGCAGTTGAATAAGTACCTCAAAATCCAAGAAAGGTCTCGGCCTCCTCCTGCTTCCGCTTCTGATGCTGCCTCAGCCTATTTCTCCACCTCTACAGTGCCAGTGTCACCTGACACCCAGCAAACAGACGATGTGACAGCAACGTCACCATGTCCGCCACCGTCCCCAAGAGTTTCCACACCATGGTCCAATGGAAGATACCCTCCTACCCACTCACGATCCCTGGCCCTGAATGCCAGCATTTCAAAATTCCTGGCCTTTGAAATGTTGTCATTCTTTTTTTTTTTTTTTTTTCAAAAGAGTTTTATTGAGTTTTCAAGTCATACACGTTACAGAGGTAAAGAAGATTAATTAAGCAGTCATATCATAGCAAAAATATGTGGCTTAACAAGGGTAGGGTGAGCCTGTTTGGCAGTGCTTATGTGTGGGCGAGCTCGGCCTGGGTCGAGCTCCTCCACTTAGCCAAAAAAAACCTGCGGGTTGGCCCGGTGTCGTCCCCCAGGCACCCCTAGTGGGGACATACCTGTGTCCTAGGGGGGTCCACATGGCCGCCCTACAGTGGCTCGTCCTAGTTCCCGTATGAGATATTGGGGATTGGTAGAGTAGAGTGAGGTAAGGTTTAAAGAGAGGAATATAACATTTTGATATTTTCACAACCAGTAATGTAGTAATCGGAACAAACTTACATATAGCCTATTTGGTATCCACCTAGGGCTGATATCCAGTTGGCAGTGTCTGGTAGGCCGTAACGAGTGGGTGAGGGGTTAGGGTATAGTATTTACCCTCCCCGTACTACTGCTGAAATTGGTGATATAAGATTCGTTTTGATTACGTTAGCTTGTTGGCTCTTGGATCTGTGAGCCAGTACTGCCATCTTTCATAAAATTTTACTGATGTCATATGTGCTTTGGAGTAAAGAAATTCCATTAGCAGCTGATCGTTTAGTATTACTATTGTTTGTTGTACTGTGGGGGGGTTGCTTCTTTCCACTTTCTGGTTATGGAGAGGCGTGCTGCAGCTAGGATGTGTGTGATAATGGGGTGGAGCTTTGGGTTCCACTCGTCAAGGCCCAGACCAAACAAAGCCAGCTGTGGAGTGATGACATAGGATTGTCCAGTAATGTCCTTGATAAGATCTGATATGTGGTTCCAAAAGTGAGAGATATGTGGGCATTCCCATAGGATATGATAAGTGTGGCCTTCTTGTTTACAGTTCCTCCAGCAGCCCCTGGTGCTAGAGGGGTAGATCCGGGCAAGCTTCACAGGGGTATAGTGCCAGCAATGTAAGATTTTCAACAGTGTTTCCCAGTGGGAGATGTTCCTCGAGAATTTTGAGGGGGCTAGTAAGGCTTTCTGCCATTTAGCAACAGGGAATGATTGTTGTAGGATGTTTTCCCAATGTAGTATGGGTGTAGATTTGTTTTTGTTTTTCTGTAGCGTTAGGATGCTATATAAAGCCGATATACTTCTTTTTTTGTTGCTGGTGGAGTTGAGAAAGGAGATAATCTCTGTTGTGGTGGTATCTTCCATAGGGGTGATGAAAGCCAGGGTATGTCTAACTCTTAGGTATGCATAGAAGTCCCCGTTCGGAATGTTGTAGGTTTCCTTTAGTTGACTAAAAGGTAGCAGCTTATGTTGCTGGAATAGTTGACCTATTGTTTTGATACCCAACGTGGACCATTTCTGTAATGGTAAGTCCGGTGTGATTAGAGCAAGAGCTGAGAGTGGTAGATGTTGCAGAGTTTGAGCATGTAGACTAGCTGATGTCTGTCTCACCGACTTCCACACTGTGATTGTTGCGTTCACTGTGGGTAGGAATGAGCGAGGAGGGTGGTAGCCCAACCAGACTGCTGATAGCAATTGTTGAGGGTCGCTTGTGAGAGAGGCCTTTTCGATTTCCATCCATCTCTGCGGCTCATTTGAGCTCCATATCACTTTGGTCTGGGCTAAAATGGTCGCCTTGTAGTATACTCTCAGATCTGGGACTCCTGGTCCACAGTGGGATTTCGGTGTTCTGAGTAGGGTTGCTTTAATCCGTGGTTTACGGGAGGCCCAGATAAATTTGTTGACTGTGGCTTGAAGTCTCGTTAGGTCCTTTTGGAGAATTGTAACAGGTAGGGTTCTAAAGAGATAGAGTATATGGGGTATCAGGAACATTTTAGCAAGGGCTATTCTCCCTGCCCAAGATGCTGGGGTGTTTAAGAGGGATTTTGAGATGTCTTGTAGTTTTTGCTGTAAGGAAGACATATTTATGCGCAGGATCATGTCACTAGGAGTTGCCAATTGGATGCCTAAATAATGCAGTGAGGATTCTGGAGCCCAGGAGAACGGGGAGGAGTTTGAGATAGATGTCCTGAGTTGTGGGGATATTGCGATTCCCAACATGGAAGTTTTAGAGTGATTTACTTTGTACATAGATATCTGGCCGAATTTGTTGAGAAGGTCGCATAGGGCAGGTAGGGACGTGAGGGGATCAGTGATGCAGACTATTATGTCATCCGCGTAGAGGCCTATTTTTTGTTTGTTTCCCCTGATTTCTAGACCCTGAATTTTGGTATGTTCCCTGACTGCTTGAGCCAGTGGCTCTACGATAAGGGCGAAAATCAGTGGGGATAGAGGGCAGCCCTGTCTTGTCCCGTTGGTGATAGGGAAAGGTGATGACAGGAGCCCTGATGTCAGTACCCTGGCTTTTGGGGTGGAATATAAGCTCATTATTGCGTTCAGGAAGGAGCCCTGGAATCCGAACTTTCGCAGAGCCAGGGACAGGTATGACCAGTCCACCCTGTCGAACGCCTTCTCTGCGTCCAAGGAGATCAGCAGAGAAGGCGTCCGACAGTGTTCAGCCCAGGCAATGATGTCCAAAAATCTGCGAGTGGCATCTGATGCTTGCCTACGAGGTATAAAGCCCACTTGGTCTGGGTGGATCAGACTGGGGATATATTTGGCAAGACGAGTGGCTAATAATTTAGTGTATATCTTGAGATCAACATTTAGTAGCGAGATTGGTCTATAATTCGCTGGGTTTTGCGGGTCCTTGCCTGTTTTGTGTATAGTGATGATGGTCGATTCCAGTGTTTCGGAGGGTATTTCCCCTGTCTCTAGAAAGTAGTTCAGAGTGTCACAGAGGTGAGGGGTTAGCTGATCTAGGAAGGTTTTGTAATATTCATTCCCATATCCATCAGGACCAGGGGCTTTGTGAATGGGTAGTTTTTTGATTGTTTGTTTGATCTCATTGTGTGTGAAGGGTTCCGACAAGGCCTTCAAGTGTGTGGAAGAGACAGTGGGGAGTTGTAGAGGGTCCAGGAAGTCGTTTATTTGTTGCGGTGTGGGTGTGGGCTCTACTGGGTTTTGTCTTAAGTTGTATAATTTAGAGTAGAAATCACTAAAGCAGTCCGCTATGTCTTTAGGGTTTATTAATTTTCGTCCCTGGGAGTCAACTAGGGATTCAATTTTGTTTTGTGTGGCTCGTCTTTTATATTGTTGCGCTAGGAATTTTCCTGGTCTGTTCCCCTGGGAATACCAGGTGAGGCGCAGTCTTCTGATGTAGAAGTCATGGCTTTTTAGGAGGAGGGAGCTTAGTTCATTCCTAATATTGTTAAGTTTTGTGAGTGTGTCGTTTTTGGGATCTGTTTTATGTATGTTTTCCAGGGCTCTAATTTGCGCTAAGAGTCCTTCTATGGCTTTGTTCCTCTTCTTTTTCTCCTGGGCTCCTATTTTCAGGAAGAGACCTCTGAGTGTGGCTTTGTGGGCATTCCACAGCGTGATGGGACTAGTGACTGATCCTGCATTAGTATCAAAAAACGAACGGATTGCAGACCTGACCTGTTCCTGGTTCTCCTTAGTGTTTAGTAAGGCTGGGTTTAGTCGCCATAGCTTATGATTGGGTGCTTGGGAATTGAGTAGCAGAGATATTGATACAGGGGCATGATCCGACCAGGTGATACTACCTATATGTGCTTTAGTTATTTTTTGTAGGAATACCTTGGAGGTCAGAAACAGGTCAATTCTGGAATAAGACTTTTGCGTGGGTGAATAGAAAGAGTAATCCCTTTCAGCGCCATGTATGCACCTCCAGGGATCATGCAGATCCTCTTGTGAGATGAGTGATGATAAGGCCGTGGATCTTCTCCTTCTCTTTTTGGAGGAGTCCAAGAGGGGGTCAATGACCTCGTTGAAGTCCCCACAGAGAATGAGATGGTCCCTGGAGAGGTGTTGTAATTGATGTAGGACTGATCTGTAAAAACGTTTTTGGTGTGAATTTGGGGCGTACATATTAGCAATGACCACTGGTTGGTTGTTGATGAAGGCAGATAATATGATATATCTGCCATCAGGGTCTTGATCCAAATGGGTAAGTCTGAATGCTACTGAGGTATTAATCGCTATCATGACTCCGCTCTTTTTGCGGTCTGAGCTTGCGTAAAAGCATGTAGGAAATTGCCTGTTTGAACACTTAGGGGGGTTGATTTTTGTGAAGTGTGTTTCCTGGACACACAGGACATCGGCTTTCAGGCGTTTGGCTTCACGCCATAGAAGTGAGCGTTTGAAGGGGCTGTTTAGTCCCTTTACATTCAGGGAAACTATTGTGATGGACATTTTGCTTAGGGAAGGAGGTGGAGTAGTTCAGCTCCTGGCGCTTATTGGATTTCTCTATATCTATTGCCCTTGAGTAGTGTACAATAATTATAAGAAGGTCGTTCCCTTTTTTAGTAGACCCCACACAATCGTGCGAGGGCCGAAGCAGTCGCAGGAATGTGGTGCACGTGCACTAGGGTAGGTGGGTTGCTGTTGCAGTTAAAAAAGCAAACAAAAGGAAAGAATAACGGTAATTTAGGTTGTGCAACTTATTAACAATAGCAAGATGAGTGATAGTAACTAGTAATCAAACAAACTTAAACCGGTGTAGTTAACAATCACTATTCAGGTTAGTGTGCCTGGCACACTTTGTTCCTGGGGGGTGTGTGGAGTATCGAGTCTGACTCTCACGCTCCTGAGCTGGTTCAGGAGTGCTGATAAGATGTTTGTCCAGCCAGCAGGTACTCTCTCTGGTGAGAGAGGTGTGGGACTTCTTATACATTCGTTAAGTGTTCGATCTGGATGCCCAGGGGTTTTGCATTTTGGGGTTGGGACCCCTTTTTGGTGTGGGAGGAGGTTCCTGAGTGCTGAAGCCCCAATTATTGAGGAGCTTGATGCCCTCTTTCGGGGTGAGGACTGAGACCTGTTGTTTGTTGTGTGTAATCAGCAGCTTTGTGGGGTATCCCCATTTATAGGGAATTTTCTGTTCCATGAGGGTCGCTGTGACTTGGGAGAAAGTCTTGCGTGCTTGCGAGGTGGCAGGGGAGATATCATTAAATAGCAGTATCTTGCTGAAGGGCTCTGGCATTGTGCGTAAAGCTCTTGCCGCCTTCATGATGTCATCTTTGACATGAAAATAGTGCAGTCTCGCTAAAATGTCTCTAGGTACTGAGGCGGGTAGGTGCTGAGGCTTATGTATCCTATAGGCCCGGTCAATGAGGAGATCCTTTGTGGTGAGTGTTGGTATAAGCTTCCTGAAAAGTTGATGCAGATAGGGGATTATTTCAGGGGAAGCTAAGGATTCAGAGACCCCCCTGATTTTTATATTTTGCCTGCGCGACCGGTCCTCTAGGTCAGCGACCTTCAGGCGCAACATTTGTATTGTGGCTGCTTGGTCATCTTGAATGTCTACCATCCTGTTATGGGCTTTGGTGGCCTCCTCCAAGTGCTGCTCTATGTGGGTTGTGCGGTCTTCTAATATGGAGACCTCCCCTTGTAACTGTGTAATGGAGGATTTCAGCTCCTTATGAAGGTCTGCTTGTAAGGCCAAGAGCATGGTCTTAATAGCGTGCTCTGAGGCAGGGCTATCAGATGTGGGGAAAGCTGCAAGTGAAGGCATGGCGGTTTCTCCTGTTGTGGGACTACAGGTCCCAGCGCCATACTGTTTTTTTGTAGGTGGCTGTTTGTTAGGAGAGTGCAGAGGGAACTCTGCTAATCTCTTACCTCTGTCTCCTGAGTTCAATGGATATTCTTGGTCTGGAGCAGGTGTGTCATCCATCTCATTGGCAGCGTTTCCCAGCAGAGGAATCGAGTGATCCGCCCGCCCTTCGCCTGCTCCGTTCTGCAGAGCGGCGCCATTGCTCTGTGTAGGCCTCATGTAAAAGTCGAGCTTTCGGGAGCCGTTCACCAGCTTATCTTTTTTGGGCATATTCCGGATGAGTCCCGGCAGGTTCCCCTCTGTATTGGAGGGGGATTGAGTGCTGTGGTAAGGCTGGAAATGCTGATCAGTGGAGCGGAGAGGAAGAGCTCAGTGATCAAGTGGCCATCTCCTCTCGCGGCCCGGACACGCCCCCAAAATGTTGTCATTCTGTCTGGTGGACACAGACAGTTTTAAGAACCAGATGGCAGTGGCTGTCCCACAGTACGTGGTTCCCAGCCGCCACTACTTTCCAGGCAAGCCATCCTTTCCCTGCACAAACAACTCGGGGACGAGATCAAGTGTGCACTGCACAACGTCATCTGTGGCAAGGTCCACATAACCACTGATACGTGGACCAGTAAGCACGTGCAGGGACGCTATATCTCGCTAACTGCACACTGGGCAAATATAGTGGCTGGTGGGCCTGATGCGGCTAGTTGTTTGGCGCATGTCCTTCCGCCACCGAGGATTGCAGGGCATTTCTCTTTGCCTCCTGTTGCCTCCTCCTCCTACTCCGCTTCCTCCTCCTCTACCACCTCCTTATCCGGTCAGCGCAACACCTTCACCACCAACTTCAGCACATCCAGGGGGAAACGACAGCAGGCTGTTTTAAAACTGATATGTTTGGGGGATAAACCCCACACTGCGCAGGAGCTCTGTGAATGGGCATTGAACAACAGACCGATGAGTGGTTGTTGCCACTGAGCCTCAAGCCCGGCCTGGTGGTGTGCGATAATGAGCGAAATCTCGTAGCAGCTCTGGGCCTAGCCGGTTTGACGCACATCCCTTGCCTGGCGCATGTGCTGAATTTGGTGGTGCAGAAATTTCTAAAAAAACTACCCAGATATGTCAGAGCTGCTGCAGAAAGTGTGGGCCGTCTGTGTGTGCTTTCGGCGTTCTCACCCTGCTGCTGCTCGCCTGTCTGCGCTTCAGCGGACTTCGGCCTTCCCGCTTACCGTCTCCTATGCGACATGCCCACAAGGTGGAACTCCACCTTGCACATGCTGGAGAGACTGTGCGAGCAGCAGCAGGCAATAGTGGAGTTTCAGCTGCAGCACGCACGGGTCAGTCGCTCTTCGGAACAGCACCACTTCACCACCAACAAGTGGGCCTCCTTGCGAGACCTGTGTACCATATTGCGGTGTTTCGAGTACTCCACCAACATGGCCAGTGCCGATGACGCTGTTCTCAGCGTTACTATCCCACTTCTATGTCTCCTTGAAAAAACACTTCAGGTGATGATGGAAGAGGATGTGGCACAGGAGAAGGAGGAAGAGGGGTCATATCCATGGTTATCAGGCCAGTCATTCACAAGTGGCTCGGGGGGTGGGTTCCTGCAACAGCATAGGCCAGGTCAAAAATTTTCAAGCCAGGGGACAGTTCTGGAGGAAGAGGAGGACGAGGATGATGAAGAGGAGAAGGAGGAACCGTGTTCACAGCAGGGTGGCACCCAACGCAGCTAGTGGGCATCACTGGAGCATGGCTGGGGGGATATGGATGACACAGATGATACACCTCCCACAGGGGACAGATTGTCTTTGCCTCTGGGCAGCCTGGCACACATGAGTGACTACATGCTGCAGCGCCTGCTCAACGACAGCCGAGTTGCCCACATTTTAACTTGTGCTGATTACTGGGTGGCCACCCTGCTGCATCCCCGTTACAAGGACAACGTGCCGCCCTTAACTCCCTCACTGGAGCGTGATCGGAAGATGCGCGACTACAAGTGCACTCTGGTAGACGTGCTGCTGAGGGCAATCCCAAATGACACTGGGGGCTCAGTGGAAGCACAAGGTGAAGGCAAAGGAGGAGGAAGAGGTCACCAACGCAGCTGTGGCACCGCCAGCACCTCAGAAGGCAGGGTTAGTTATGGCCGAAATGTGGAAAAGCTTTGTCAGCAGCCCGCCACAACAAACAGCACCACCAGCTCATAGGCAACGTCTTAGCAGGAGGCAGCATTTCAGCAACATGGTGGAACAGTATGTGTGCACACGCCTACACGTACTGACTGATGCGATTGCCCCATTCAACTTCTGGGTCTCCAAATTGGCCACATGGCCTGAGCTTGCCCTTTATGCCTTGGAGGTGCTGGCCTGCCCTGCAGCCAGTGTATTGTCTGAACGTGTGTTTAGTACGGCAGGTGGCATTATCACAGACAAGCGCAGCCGCCTGTCCACAGCCAACGTGGACAAGCTAACCTTTATTAAAATGAACCAGGCATGGATCCCACAAGACTTGTCTGTACCTTGTGCAGAATAGATATTTAGACAGGCCTCACACAGCCATTTGTATCCTTTTTTATTTAATATGTCTCAATATTTTGGGGGCTACCTCAATTAAAAAAAACAAACAAACAAAAAACAGTGTTGGCTACCTCCTCCTCCTCCACCAACACTGCCACTTCCACCTACCCTGCCACGGTTACGGCCTAGTCAACCTCTAAGCTCCTACTCCACATCCACCTCCTCCTCCCATTTTTATTGTTGTTATTTTTATGTGATTTTAAGTTATTTCCCTATCCACATTTGTTTGCAGGGCACTTGTCCTACTCTTATCCCCATTTTGCTTCCTTTACAGCCTTCTAGCCCTTTCCATGACTTTTTTACAGCTATTTTTGTGCCCAAAAGTTCGGGTCACCATTGACTTCAATGGGGTTCGGTGTCCGGGGTCAAGTTCGGATCGTGTTTGGTGCCAAACAATTTCACGAGGTTCTGCCGAACCCGCCGAACCCGAACATCCAGGTGTCCGCTCAACTCTAATAGTGACTAAAATGTCCAAAGTTCATATAAGTGTGTGTGTAAACACCACATGTAATGAAGGAGTTATACAGTTCATCAAACTTCATGTGCCACACCAATCAACATATCCAGGGGTTGTCACCTCGTGAGTCCCACTTCCGACGAGATAATCACTCACCGAACAGCTGTCAAAAATCAGCCCTTAGACCCAGAGATGCAGATCCAATCCAATCAGTTCAATTTCTTTTATTCCACACCACCCATAAAATCACACTTACATTGCTTAGAACAATAAATCGCATCATAGGATACCACCAGTTCGTGGAGCCTGTATCACCTGTCTGATGCAAACCGCTGACCATGTTCCTCACCCTGAACACACTATCCCCACCATGAAACATGGTGTGGGCAGCATCATGCTGTGGAGATGCTTTTCTTCAGCAGGGACAAGACAGCTAGTCAGAGTTGATGGGAAGATGGATGGAGCTAAATACAGGGCAACCTCAGAAGAAAACTTGTTAGAGTCCGCAAAAGACTTGAGACTGGCGTGGAGGTTCACCTTACAGCAGGACAACGTCCCTAAACATACAGCCATAGCTACAATGGAATGGTTTAGATCAAAGCAGATTTATGTGTTAGAATGGCCCAGTCAAATCCAGACCTAAATCCAATTGAGAATCTGTAGCAAGACTTGAAAATTGCTGTTCACAGATTCTCTCCATCCAATCTGACAGAGCTTGAGCTATTTTGCAAAAAAAGAATGGGCAAAAATGTCACTCTTTAGATGTGAAAAGCTGGTAGAGACATCCCCAAAAAGAGTTGCAGCTGTAATTGCAGTGAATGGTGGTTCTACAAAGTATTGACTCAAGGGGGCTGAATACAAATGCACACTGCACTATTCACATATATATTTGTAAAACATTTTGAAAACCATTTATCATTTTCCTTCCACTTCACAATTATATGCCACTTTATCTTGGTCTATCACATAAAATCCCAATAAAATACATTTACATTTTTGGTTGTAACATGACAAAATGTGGAGAATTTCGAGGAGTATGAATACTTTTTCAAGGCACTGTATTAGTACCAATAGCAAAGTTAGAGGAAGATGGAGTATCCTAAAACATTATTTCAGGAACTTAGGAGCTATATTGAGGAAAAGGGACGTCCAAGGCAGTATTCTCAGAACTACTGCATATACCTCAAGCCACGCCAGAGAGGCAGAAGGGGCATCGGGATCCTAACAAGTGGCTGAGTAATGTGTGAAGGAGGGAGGGTTTTAGATTTCTGGAGAACTGGGCTGACTTTTTGGTCAGTTACTGGCTCTATAGTTGGGACAGACTGCACCTAAATGGAGAGGGTGCAGTTCTGTTGGGGGGAGAAGATGGTCAAAAAGTTAGAGGAACTTTTAGACTAGGTGATGGGGAAAGGGGCCAGAGAAAACTATTCTAGCCAGTAATCAAGGGACAGAAGGTACTACTGTTGTCAGTGTTGATAGTGAAATTAAAGTATCTAAGATCAATGCTTGTAAGCTGGTGGAATCCTACTGCAGCCTCAGAACAAACAAGGATAAACTAATATACACTGGTACAAAATTCAAAGGCATGCTCACAAGTGCTAGGAGCTTGGTGAATAAAATGGAAGAACTGGAGCTACTAATAAATGAGGAGGACTTTGACTTCATGGGAGTATAAGAGACATGGTTTGGCAGCTCATATGTCTGATGAAGGGGTCCTGTGCGGCTCCGAAATGTTGCACTTGTTTGTTCTTAATGTGATCATTCTTCAATAAAGAACAGTTTGAATGTAATCTGAAAATGTGTGGCATGCTGGCAAATATCTACACTTGTCATGTCCCTACAAACTGTAACCTTAAATGTTTGCGTTAGGAGAGATGTGTTGGGCCTGCGCCCACTCCACCAGTCCAGTGTACCCCTGTTACCTCTCTCCCAGTAACACAATGGGGTCCAGTCAAGCACATAGCATGAACCTCATGCATGCTCTCACTTTCCTTCCCATACCTTGTGACCCGGCCATAGATCTTCATAATGTGTGTTTGGATTTTGTTGCCATTGGATACCAAACACTAGGGAAGGAGCCTGACAAGTACCCCTATTGCTACTGGAGGATCTAGTCCTGGTACCAGGTCCTTACCAGGTATCACACTTAACCACTGGTTGTTTGAAGCTTGTTTTTCTGCTTAGTTACCCATATCAACTACACTTCTCCTCCACTTGTCTTGTGGAGTAAACTCTTTTGTAATGGTGTTACTTTATACCATGTAGTTCTGTTACAGACCCAGGTTCTGTTGGGATACTCAAGAACCAACATGCACCCCTTTGAATATCTTCAGACCAGACTCATAACAGTAATGTAGCTTCACTGGAGAGATGCAACTTAACAGCTCATTACGAACAATGTCCTTTCCCTAATCCTGACTAGAATAATGTAGTGGCCCAGGCATACCTCCATGAGGTGAGATTCCATAACTATATTGTCCATGGCTTCAATGTCTTCCAAAAAACCCTGGTTTCTTTGGCAGCACCAACAACTGGGCCCACAGGGGATGCTGGAACTCACTGGACCCACTGCAACCCACCTTTTTGAACCTCAGCTGTCACCCTTTTGTATAGCTCAGGTGGGTTGGCTAGGACCAAAAACCCGGGAACTAAGCAAAAAGCACTTAACCCTGCTGGGTCACATACTTCAACCCGCTACTACATAGTACAGGGCCCAGGAGTGCGCTATGCAAAACATGCAAGGCTCAGGAGTGCCCTACAGTATCTCACAAAAGTGAGTACACCCCTCACATTTTTATAAATATTTTATTATATCTTTTCATGTGACAACACTGAAGAAATTACACTTTGCTACATGGTCTGAAATTGCAAGTTTAGTAGCACAAGGCTCTGTCCTGGGACAAGTTATGTTTAACTTGTTCATAAATGACATAGAGGTTGGTATAAATAGTTCAATCTCAGTTGTTGCTTCTTCTTTAGAAGAAGACTTTGATAAAATAGAGGGATGGACAACTACATGGCAAAAGAGGTTCAATGTACCTCTGGGAAATCGAGGATGGAAAAGAATCTGGGGGTCCTAGTAGACGGCAGAATAAGCAATAGCATGCAATGCCAAGCTGCAGCAGGCAAGGCCAGCAGACCATTAGCATGAATTAAAAAGCATTTTTTCTCAGGAGATAAAACTATAAATGTACTGAAAAACTATAATTGGACTGCATCATGCATTCAGTTCTGGTCATGGTCCTCAGCAAGGATGTGCTGGAACTGGAGAGAGTCCAGGGAAGGGCTACAAAGAATATAAGGGGGCTTGAGGAGTTCAGTTATGAGGAGCAACTACATACATTAAACTTTTTTTCCCTGGAGAAGAGACGCCTGAGAGTAGACATGATTGCAATGTACAAATAGAGTTGGGCGAACAGTTTGAGCTAAGCAAAAAGTTTGGTCTGAACATTGCCTGTTCAGTGACCACCAGATTTGCGTGGTGCTCGGGGGGGGGATGTTCATATGCCGAGCACCCCACAATGCACTGCATGCTGCCCAGTGCATTCTAGGGCCCTAAGTTTATAAAGAAATGCACCCGACCGCTAGTCAGGTGCTAGGCTTTGCCCAATCAGGGTGCACAGCACTGTTAGAGACATGATTGGACAAAGTCATGATGGGTTTGCCCAATGATGGATCAGTGCTCATAGTCCCACCCCTGACTATAAAAGGTTCCTTCCCACAGGAAGCTTTTGCAGTATGTTATTGGAGTGGAGATAGATAGAGCAGGGCAGTATAGTGTGAATATAGTGTAGTGTAGTGTGAGTATAGCGTAGTGTGTCAGTGTAGTATCAGTATAGTGTGTCCATATAGTGTCAGTATAGTGTATCAGTATAGTGCGAGTATAGTGTAGTGTCAGTGAAGTGTGACTGTAGTTTTAGTGTACTGCAGTTTTTAACACAGCACTACATAACATTTAATGCTATATACAGTGCCATATACCCCTTTTTTTCTTTTTTTTTTTGGTTGGTGTGTTTTTTTTATTTTTTTTGTCCACTGCCTGTCCCCCATGGAGAAAGATAGAACAGGGCTCTTTTCAGTGCTACTAGACAATTAGTGTGCTATTCTGATTCTATTGTCAGAGTAGAATATCAGTTTAGTGTGAATCTAGGGATCGTTCAGTCAGTGTGAGTGTAGTGTGACCACTATTCATCTTTACATTAGTGTGAATCTAGGGATAGTTCAGTCAGTGTGAGTATATTGACCACCATTCATTTTTACATTAGTGTGAATTTAGGGACAGTTCAGGCAGTGTGAGTGTAATGAGTGACCATTCATTTTTACTTTAGTGTCACTTTACTGTGAATCTAGTGATAGTTCATTAAGTGTGAGTATAGTGACCATTCATTTTTACATTAGTGTCAGTTTATTTTGTCAGGGCAGGCTTACTGCAGTATAGTACAGTATGTTACTGCAAGTTTAACGCCGTTTATTTCAGTGCGTTACATTCCATTTAACGCAGTATATTTCTGTGCATTATTGCATGTTTAACACAGTATATTTCAGTGCATTACTGCAAGTTCAATGCCATATATTTCAGTGCATTACTGCAAGTTTAACCCTGTATATTTCAGTGTGTTACGTGCCATTTACTGCAGTACATTTCTGTGCATTAGTGCACGTTTAACGCAGTATATTTCAGTGTGTTACGTCCAATTTAACGCAGTATATTTCTGTGCGTTAGTGCAAGCTTAATGCAGTATATTTCAGTGGATTACTGCACATTTAATGCCCTATATTTCAGCTCCTTACCTTCCATTTAATGCAGTATAGTTCAGTGCGTTAGTGCAAGTTTAATGCTGTATATTTCAGTGTGTTACGTGCTGTTTAACGCAGTATATTTCTTTGCCTTAGTGGATGTTTAACGCTGTATATATCAGTGGATTACTGCAAGTTAAACACCATATATTTCAGTGCATTACCTTCCATTTAATGCAGTATAGTTCAGTGCATTACTGCAAGTTTAACACCGTATATTTATATGTGTTACGTGCTGCTTAACACAGTGTATTTCTGTGTGTTAGTCCACGTTTAACGCTGTATATTTCAGTGCATTACTGCAAGTTCAACACCATATATTTCAGTGCGTTACCTTCTGTTTAACGCAGTATAGCTCAATGCATTACCTCAAGTTTAACATTGTGTATTTCAGTGCATTATGTGCCATTTAACGCAGTACATTTCAGTGCGTTACTGCAAGTTTAACACCATATATTTCAGTGCGTTACTGCAAGTTTAACTCCATATATTTCAGTGCATTAGTGCACATTTAATGCAGTACATTTCTGTGCATTACTGCACGTTTGACATAGTATATTGCAGTGAGTCAATGCAGTTTTACTGCAGTATATTGAAGTGTATCAGTGGAGTGTGTCTGTATAGTGAGTACTCAAGTTAAAGTGCACCAGACACCATTGATTAAAGTGCATCCAAGTACACATTTCCACATCGGTACTATGTTTTGTTAATAAGCACCCCCATCATGTCTGGGAGGACAACAAGGAGAGCAGACATTACCAAGGCACTGTGAGGGGGCCAGTAGCGTATGTGTCCACAGGCAAAGGTGAACATGGTCAGTCCTCAGGCAGGGCATCATTTCCTCTGTTTAGTGATGTTGCCCATGCTATCCAGCCACAGCATGCAGAGGAGGTGGTAGACTGGTTTACTAAACCATCCTCATCCTCCATCACCCAAGCAGAGACTAGTGCAAAATCCCTGCAGCTGCCAGAGTGGCTAAACCTGCCTTCTTGTCCACAGCTATTTATGTCATAGCCCCAGCATCAGGCATGAAGGAGTCTGCTGAGTTATTTGAACACAGCGTCAGCCAACTTGCTCCTTAACGATGCACAGCCATTACTTGATACAGATGTTGGTTTTGAGGTTGAGGAACCAGGAACATGAGCCTACAGAGAGGGGAGAACACTGGTACACAAATTGGCAGTCATGTTCCCCCAGCCGCAGTGTATTGCCAAATTGTTTCCAGTGGTAATGAGGATGGAGGAGATGATAATGATGAGGACACTGACCTGACTTGGGTGCTGGATAGGAGGAAAGTGAGTGGGAGGCACAACCCCAACGAGGCAGCCATAATGAAAGAGTAGAGAGCAGGAACCCTATTCAATCACATTGTGGCACTGTTATCTCCCAGCTAATTTCCCACAGCTCAGCTGTCTGAGCTTTTATTAGCACATGGACAGCCGATCGCACTGTTGCTATTTGCAAACTTTGTCTCAAGCACATCAAGCGTGGCAAAAACACCAGCCATATTGATACCACATGCTTGACATGGCATTTAACCTCCCACCACTCAGCCCATTGGCAAGAGCACCTGAAAGACACGCAAAAGGGGTGCAATTCTGTTCCTCCTCCTTATTCACCTCAGTCTTCCCCTGCTATACCTCATGACCTCTCAGCAGCCTCCACTGACAGGATTGATGGTATAGTCCCAGGTCCTTGCAGCACATCTGCCAGTAGCATACCACCAGCTGTATACTATAGCCGGCAAATTTCTCTGCTCTATCTGCTGCAGTGAAAAAAAATAGTCACTGCCACCCACATGCCCAGCATCTAAATCCAAGCTTGTCAAAGCTGCTGGCTCTACAACTTCTGCCTTTCCGTCTGGTGGATTCTGCCCCCTACCATGAATCTGCAGAATGTGCTGTACCACAATGGCAAATTCCCAGTTACTATTTATTTTTATGTAAGGCCATTCCAGCTCCATACCATCACAGGGTAGGCAATGTTATGGCATTGTTGGGCAAGGCAAAAGCCGCAAAGTCCACGTCACTGCTGACACATTGTCCAGCAAACATGGTCATGGACAATATATTTAGTTCACAGCACACTGGGTAACTCTGCTTGCAACTCAAAAGGATGCAAGACAGGGCTCAGTGCTGCAGCTTGCTGTGCCGCCACATCTCAATACAGCTAGTGGTGATGATACAAGATTTGTAAGCTCTACCACCTCTTCCTCCTCTTCCTCCTCCTCCTCCATGCTCTCCTCTGCTGAACTGTCCTATGAATCACAAGTACCCCTAAGCATTCAAGGGACTATTCAATGAGTCAGGCAAAAAGGTGCCATGCAGTGTTTCAGCTGATGTGTCTTGGGGACAGGAACCACACCAGAGCAGATTCTTTCAGCTCTGCAGGGACAGGCTCAAAGGTGATTCACGTCATGCCA
Organism: Glandirana rugosa; assembly: GCA_018402905.1. Classification (NCBI taxonomy): domain Eukaryota; kingdom Metazoa; phylum Chordata; class Amphibia; order Anura; family Ranidae; genus Glandirana; species Glandirana rugosa. The sequence goes on from BLSH010541076.1 coordinate 24,382, forward strand.
GCTGGAGCCAGGAATGGTGGTGTGTGATAATGGCACAAACCTCCTGTCCATCCTTAGACAGTGAGAGTTGACACATGTGCCATGCCTGGCACATGTCCTTAATTTGGTGGTGCAGCATTTCTTAAATAGGTACCCATGGTTAGAATATCTGCTAAAGCAGACCAGAAGAGTCGGTAGCCATTTCAGACGGTCATATACAGCCAGTGCTTGGTTGGCTGAAATTCAGCAGGAATTCCACCTGTCCATAAACCACCTTGTTTGTGACATGCCCACCAGGTGGAGCTCGACTTTTGCAATGCTGCAGTGGCTGCACAAGGAGCAGAGGGCCATCAACAAGTACATGTGTGAGTATGGCACAACGACAGGCTGAGGCCAGCTCTGCTTTTTCCCCCACGCCTGCTGCTCATAAAGGATGCATGCACTGTCACCATTTGAGGAGGCCACAAGGATGGTGATCCGTAACAATGTATGCATCAGTGACACGATCCCTGTTGTGTTCCTGTGTGGCATTATGGACAGGGCACTCAAAGCAGAGTAGCGGGAGGAAGAGGAGGACTTCCTTTCCCCTCAAGACTCACTTTATGCAGACACAAAGACAAGAGAAGAAGGAGGAGGAGGAATCTGGCAGTTTTGGAGGCATTGAAGCAGAGGAAGACATGTGTCAAACAATAAGAGATGGTTTTTCATCCCCAGAACCCTTGGGAGTAGTACATGGCTGGGAGGAGGCAGTTCCAAATACTATAATCTTTAGTGACACAGAGGAGTCTGCTTTCCATGCCTCCGCAAATTTACGGTGCATGGGCTCCCTCATGCTTCAAAGCCTGCGAAAGGACCCAAGAATATGTGGCATAAAGGAGAAGGATCATTATTGGTTGGCAACACTCCTTGACCACCGTTACAAGAGGAAAGTCTCCACAGGGAGTACAGAAGATGAAATCTTCTGAGGAGGAAAGGAGTTATAATGCTTTTCCGGATGCTAGTGGGTTACAGTGTCATGGAAAACTTCATTTTGAGGCTTCTATTGGTCAAGAAAGGAGCAGTGGAGAAGCTGGCTACCTAAGTGATGAATTTTTTTAGTGTTCACCGCCCAGGGCTGTCAGCTTCCACATCCCATCTACAGCGTTTACACAAGACGGTGGATGATTATTTAGAGGCAAAAACAGAGATGGAGAGCTTTTCAGTTGACAATCCACTGGCTTACTGGGTCATGAGAATGGACCATTAGCCAGAATTTGACCAGTATGCAATTGAGCTGCTGGGCTTCCCTGCATCCAGCGTGCTTTCCAAACAGGCATTTAGAGCTGTTGGAGGTTTTGTTACTGGCAATAGAATGAATCTGTCCACAGTCTCTATTGACCATCTGACATTTATCAAAATGAATCAGTCCTGGATTACCAGCAGCTATGAAGCCCCTGATGTCGATGTCGCTGATAAAGTGTTTTTGGGATGTGGAATCTCCTAGGCTGTCTAGCATTGTGGGTGTTGATTTTTTTTTTTTGCTGTAGGTTTCATGGGCACAATTAACACCCAAAGACCAATTTTTACGCACCTGTTTGACAGGTGCATATCATTTAAATTTTTTTTTTTTTTTTTTTTTCAGGCACAGCATATTTATTCAAACATCTGTTTAAAATGATAGTCTGTCTTTACATAAAACCGCAATAAACTACAATACAATAGAAATGAATAAAACAAATCAATCTCAATACTACAGTAGTTTGTGCGTGATAGTATTTGCAGCTTGACGCATTTCTTGGACAACGTCATCTTCATCAGGAGGTATTAATACAGACTTTTCTTTTTTTTTTTTTCTTTTTTTTTTTTTTTAAATGTTGTTTATTTATTTACTCATAGGTATAACAAAACAAAGCCTCTGGGCATACCCCGGCTTATCGTGGATACAATATAAAGTCTATGAGGCAACAGTTGGCGGAGAGGGGGTGTGGGTTCTTAGGCAAGTGAGAGAAAACAATTGCCGATAGTAATAATACAAGAACAATACAATACAACACAATAAAATAAAATATGATGAATAAATGAGGTAAACCAGATAGAGTAGAGTAAAGTAGAGAAGTAAGAAGTAGGATGGATAGATACAGGAGAGATAAGGGAGTGAGAGGAAGATAAGGATAAGGAAGTATAGAAGGTGGATAATAGGTGCCTAAATGGAAGGAAGGGGAGGGGGGAGCATGAGAGTATAGATGTTTAAAATGTGAAGTGTACTGATGTGCGGGAGAGGGGGGGGGAGGGAGGAGAAGGGGGGAAAGGGAAGGGGAAG
>BLSH010541076.1:90581-100988 GCA_018402905.1 Glandirana rugosa
TCACGGAAGATGTGGATACTAACGTGATATATAGTAGTATACGTATCACCAACATTGGGGAATGTATATGGGTGACTTCACTGATCGAAGTCCATTATGTTTCCCTACTTTATTCAGTAGGATGTGTTCAACATGGACAAATAGACATCGGTAGAAAGGAGATGTCAGTAAATTTCACGTCATAATCTATGGCTACAGATAAACAGGTACAACTTGTGTAGGATGACTTATTTCATCCCTTTGTATTACCTGAAGCTAGTCACTTCAGTGGGTATATGTAAGGGGTTACAACCACTATGCATATGATGATATATAGTGCAATCATAGGTGTAGAAGGCACTAAGTAATGAGCATAACATGCAGCCTTGTAAAGAGCCTTACCTACTTTATGCAGGAAAGAGGAACATGGAATTTTCCAGCTAAGTAAGAGATACATGCACAAACTGCATCCAGAATACCCTGTGCAAGTAGAGAATGGTTAAAGTACAGCATTTAAACATTATGTAGATCTAACACTTATAAGCATGCCAATCAGTGGCAAAGGGGCATATTATGTTGTATCATACTGTATGCCCAGTTCATATCTTGTGGTAAATATATTGAGTATTTTTGGAATCATTAGTTAGTTCTTCCATTAAACATAACTGATATATTTTCAGAAAACCAAAGTTTTATGGAGCAAAGAGTAGGCTGTTTCCAAAGCAACATTATTAGGGATTTAGCAGCATTGAGAAAAATTAAGTGTAATAGATGACTTATATCAGCCTATTGGTTCGATTGCCAATGGAACAGGAGCACCCAAGGTTTAAAGGTGACTAGGATTCCTTGTATTTACTTTATATTCAGAACACAGTAGACTAGAAGATGGGGGCATCAGTTCCAACAACACCACAACCTCTTCAACATTGAGGGAAGATCACAAGGAAAATTGAGTGTAACACCATGCATATTTATTTTATACTAGCAGGACAGGAATTAATTTTCTCAATTTTACAGAAAATGAGAGAGAACTGTTTGACTTTGATCATCTTACAGTTGACAACTTTAGTTTTTTTCCCATTTTGACAGATATTGTGGATAGAGATAGGCCAAACACCCCCGGGTTCGGTTCGTGGCAGAACTCTCGAACATCGCAAAAGTTTGGACCCAAACCGTGAAACCTATTAAAGTCTATGGGACCCGAACTTGAAAAATCAATAGTCCCCATTTTGAAGGCTTATATGCATGTTATTGGCCATAAATAGGGTATGGGTGCTAAAAAAGGCCCACACAGCTGAGCTGTGGGAAGAGGACTGGGAGATAACAGCACCACAATATGATGGAATAAGGTGACTGCTCTGTACTGTTCCATAATGGCTAACTCTAGAGGATATACTGCCTCGTTGGGGTTGTGCCTCCCCCTCACTTTACTCCTCTGCTCTATCCGCCACCCATGTCGCATCAGTGACCTCATCATCATCATTCCCTCCATACTCATCATTTCCTAAGTTATTCCTTACTTCCACATCCACTATCAGCTCTGGGTTGTTTGTGATTAGTAATTCTTACAAAGCCTTGTTTCTAGTTGGGGCATCCACCAACTGTCACATAAAATTGTCCCTCAAGACATTTAAAAAGTGCTGGGCATTAGAAGAGCAGTTTCATATGCTCAGTCAATATCTGGATAATAAGTCCCCCATGATCATTACATTGTCCTGCCTTCCCTCCATATCTAACTGTGAAAGGAGATTGGTCTCCTCTTCATCACTCAGGGTAGGGAGCTTGTAGAATGCCGCCACTATTCATTTCTCATTTGTTTCTTTCTTTTGACGTTCCAGCCACAAGGATTCCACTCCTTCCTTTGCCCCGTTAGTAATGCCATCCCTCGTGTTCACCATTAACAAAATCTTGACATACATGCACACCCCTCTCCCTCTACTACCTACCCTGTCCCGTCGATACGGGGAGTACCCCTGGACAGTCGCAAGCCAGTCATGTGTACTGTCAAACCAGGTTTTTGTTACTCCCACGAAGATGAAATTCTCCTCATACATCAGTAGTTCCAGTTCTTTCATTTTCACCAGACTCCTAGCATTAGTGAGAATGCCTTTTTAGTTTTGTACAGTCATATATTGTTTTATTCCTACTTGTTCTGAGGCTGCAGTAGGATTCTTCCAGCCCACACATGTTGGTTTTAGGCACTCCAGTTAAATTGACCACAGTTCCATTTTCTGCCATTTATTTATTAGCTGTAAAAGCTTCCTCTGGTCCCTCCCCCATAGTTTAAAAGTTCCTCTAACTTTTTGGCCATATTTCCCCAAGCAGGGTTGTGCCCTCCTCATTTAGGTGCAGTCTGTTCCTACTATAGAGCCAGTAACTAACTGAAAAGTCAGTCCAGTTCTCCAGGAACTCAAAACCATCCTTCCTGCAGCAGTTCCTCAGCCACTTGTAAGTTCCCTAAGCATCTGCTGCCTCTCTGGAGTGGTTCAAGGTACAGGCGATATTTCAGAGAATACCATCTTGGAGGTCCTTTTCTTCAATATAGCTCTTACATCCCTGAAATATTCTTTTAGGATCCTCCATCTTCCTAGCTTTGTAATTGGCACCAATATGTACCATAACAGCTGAGTCCTCTCCAGCCCCACCAAACAATCTGTCCATCCCATTCATGATATGCCGAACCTGAGCGTCTGGTAAACAACATACTGTTTGGTGATCACTGTCTTTGTGACAGATTGTCCTATCTGTAAAGTTAAGAGAACCCGAACTATAAAGTTCGGGTTCGTACTGGACTTTAGGGTGTCCATGTCCCGCACCCGGACATTTGAGAAAAAGTCCGAGTTCGGGGTTCAGGTATTTTTTCGCGCCTTTTGAAAAGCTGCAGGGCAGCCAATCAACAAGCGTTCCACTTGTTTGCCCTTAGAAGCCATCACAGCCATGCCTACTAATGTCATGGCTGTGATTGGCCAGTGCATCATGTGACCCAGCCTCGATATGAGCTGGAGTCACGTATCGCTGCATGTCACATGCTCTCAGGCTAGTGTAGGGAGAGGATGCTGCCGCCGCTGTGAGGGGTGGATTACCGTTATAAAATCATCTCATACTAGTATAGGGAAAGGTTCCTGCCGCAGCTGTGAGGGACAGATTACTGTTATAAAATCATCTTATACTGGTATAGGGAGATGTTCCTGCTGCTGGTGTGAGGGACAGATTATCGTTATAAAAAAATCTCATACTGGTATAGGGAGAGGTTCCTGCTGATGGTGTGAGGGACAGATTAGCGTTATAAAATCATCTCATACTGGTATAGGGAGAGGTTCCTGCTGCTGGTGTGAGGGACAGATTACCGTTATAAAATCATCTCATACTGGTGTAGGGAGAGGTTCCTGCTGCTGGTGTGAGGGACAGATTAGTGTTATAAAATCATCTCATACTGGTCTAGGGAGAGGTTTCTGCTGCTGGTGTGAGGGACAGATTAGCGTTTTAAAAAATAATATAAATTTGTGCTAAATAGTACATTTGCATCCAGAATGAGGAGACCATCAAAAAAGGGAAGTGGTCGTGGTGCTGCTGGTGCTGCTGGTGTTGGTGGTGTTGGTGAAGCTCCTGTTGCAAGGAGAGGACGTGGTCGATCTGTGCTAGCTACACGCACACGAAACACCTTCCTCAGGTGCGAGTAGCCGACAGAACCTTCAATGTTATAGGGTAGGCCCGAATGCCGCTCAATGAATGGTGAGGCCAGAACAAGTACGGGCGATAGTAGATAGCCTTCAGTTCCTTCACATTGTCTCCCACCCAGTCCCATGCTGAAAGCTTAGAGTTGGCACCTGAACCCCATGGCCATCTGTTTTTCACCTCAGCCCCTTGTAAATCAGCCAAGCAGTCTGAGCCCCAAGTCATGCAGCAGTCTCTTATGCTTTTTGATGACTCTGCTGGTGTGCATTCCATGGGCCATCCACATAGCCCTGCCCCAGAAGTGGAAGACATTGAGTGCACCGATGCCCAACCACTTCTGTTTCAGGATGAGGACATGGAAACACCACCGCAGCACGTCTCTGATGATGACGAAACTGCTGCGGCTTTCTACAGTGTGCAGACTGACAAGGAGGGCAGTGGTAAAGAGTGGGTGGAAGATGATGTGGAGGATGATGAGGTCCTAGACCCCAAATGGAATGAATGTCATGCGAGTGATGTGTGCAGTTTGGAGGAAGAGGTGGTGGTCGCACAGAGGCACCAGCACAGCAAAAGAGGAAGCAGGTTGCAAAAGCGGAGCAATAGTCCCCTAGACAGTATGCCTGCTACTACCCACCGCACCCAGGGACCTAGCACACCAAAGGCAGCTCAAAGGCGTTCCCTGGTGGCAGTTCTTCAGACAATGTGCTGATGACAAAACACGAGTGGTTTGCACGCTGTGCAATGATAGCCTGAAGCGAGGCATAAATGTTCTAAACCTGAGTACAACCTGCATGACCAGGCATCTACATGCAAAGCATGAGCTGCAGTGGAATAAGCACCTCAAAATCCAAGAAAGGTCTTGGGCTCCTCCTGCTTCCTCTTCTGCTGCTGCCTCGGCCTCTTCCTCCGCCTATACAGTGCCAGTGTCACCTGCCACCCAGCAAACAGACGATATGACAGCAACGCCACCATGTCCGCCACCGTCCCCAAGCATTTCCACACCATGGTCCCATGGAAGCTTACAGTTGTCCATCTCCCAAACACTGGAGAGAAAGAGGAAGTACCCCTCTACCCACTCGCAATCACTGGCCCTGAATGCCAGCATTTCAAAATTCCTGGCCTTTGAAATGCTGTCATTCCGTCTGGTGGACACGGACAGTTTTAAAAACCTGATGGCGGTGGCTGTCCCACAATACATGGTTCTCAGCTGCCACTACTTTTCCAGGCGAGCCATCCCTTCCCTGCACAAACAAGTCGGGACAAGATCAAGTGTGCACTGCACAACGCCATCTGTGGCAAGGTCCACATAACCACTGATACGTGGACCAGTAAGCACGGGCAGACATGCTATATCTCGCTAACTGCACACTGGGCAAATGTGGGCGGGTGGGCCTGAGGAGGCTAGCTGTTTGGCGCATGTCCTTCCACCACCGAGGTTTACAGGGCATTTCTCTTTGCCTCCTGTTGCCTCCTCCTCCTACTCTGCTTCCTCCTCCTCTACCACCTCCTCCTCCAGTCAGCGTAACACTTTCACCATCAACTTCAGCACATCCAGGGGAAAACTACAGCAGGCTGTTTTAAAACTGATATGTTTGGGGGATAAACCCCACACTGTGAACGGGCATTGAACAACAGACCGATGAGTGGTTGTTGCCACTGAGCCTCAAGCCTGGCCTGGTGGTGTGCAATAATGGGTGAAATCTCATAGCAGCTCTGGGCCTAGCCGGTTTGACGCACATCCCCTGCCTGGCGCATGTGCTGAATTTGGTGGTGCAGAAATGTCTAAAAAACTACCCGGATATGTCAGAGCTGCTGCAGAAAGTGCGGACCGTCTGTGCGCGGTTTTGACATTCTCACCCTGCTGCTGCTGGCCCGTCTGCGTTGCAGCGGAACTTCGGCCTTCCTGCTCACCGCCTCTTATGCGACGTGCTCACAAGTTGGAACTCCACCTTGCATATGCTGGAGAGACTGTGCGAGCAGCAGCAGCAGGCAATATTGAAGTTTCATCTACAGCACGCACGGGTCAGTCGCTCTGTGGAACAGCAACACTTCCCCACCGAGTGGGCCTCCATGCGAGACCTGTGTACCATATTGCGGTGTTTCGAGTACTCCACCAACATGGCCAGGGCCGATGATGCTGTTCTCAGCATTACTATCCCTCTTCTATGTCTCCTTGAAAAAACACTTTGGGCGATGATGGAAGAGGATGTGGCACAGGAGGAGGAGGAAGAGGGGTAATTTACACGGTTATCAGGCCAGTCATTCACAAGTGGCTCGGAGGGTGGGTTCATGCACCAGCATAGGCCAGGTAAAAAAATGTCAAGCCAGGGCACAGTTCTGGAAGATGAGGAGGACGAGGATGAGGAGGAGGAGGAACCATGTTCACAACAGGGTGGCACCCAATGCAGCTTGTGGGCATCACTGGAGCATGGCTGGGGGAATACGGTGGACACAGGTGATACACCTCATACAGAGGACAGCTTGTCTTTTCCTCTGGGCAGCCTGGCACACATGAGCGACTACATGCTACAGTGCCTGTGTAATGACAGCCGAGTTGCTGAGTTGCACTAACTTGTGCTGATTACTGGGTGGCCACCCTGCTGGATCCCCGTTACAAGGACAACGTGCCGTCCTTAATTCCCTCACTGGAGCGTGATCGGAAGATGCGCGACTACCAGCACAGTGTTGGCTACCTCCTCCTCCTCCACCGCCACTTCCACCACCTACACCGCCACGGCCACGGCCTCCTCAACCCCCTACTCCACATCCACCTCCTCCTCCATTTTTTATTTTTTTATGTGATTTTAAGTTATTTTAAGTTATTTCCCTATCCACATTTGTTTGCAGGGCACTTGTCCTACTCTTACCCCCATTTTGCTTCCTTTTTGCTTCCTTTTGCAGCCCTCTAGCCCTTTCCAGGACTTTTTTAGAGACATTTTTGTACCCAAAAGTTTCGGTCACCATTGACTTCAATGGGGTTCGGGGTCCAGTTTGGGTCAAGTTCGGGGCCAAACTCGAACCCGCCGAACCCGAACATCTAGGTGTCCGCTCAACTCTACCTATCTGTCCTTCTAATAATTGAGTCCACTACCACCAGTATCTACCACCAGTATCTGCCTAAGCTTGCCTGTATCCTTCCCTCCATCCTTACTGGCAGTACAGCAGTCAGTTCCCTGGCAGCTAGGGGAGGAATTGCCACCCCTGAGCTGATTTCCCCAGAATCATGCAATTTGGCATATTTGTTGGGATGTACAACTCAGGAGTAGCCTCCCTAAGGCTCTTCCCTCTAAGCCTCCTTCTAATTGTCACCCAGCTACCTACCTCTGCCTCCTGTACCTCCATTCCCATCCCCCTCTATACTTGCCCCCACCAGGACCTGCTTGGTAATGTCCTTTCCAGGTTGCTGAGTCTACGCAGTATTGCAAACTGATTCTCTAGATTCCAGATCTGGGCTTCCAGAGAGACTACTAGCTCACATCTTGCATATCAGTATTTGGCCGTGATCGATTGTTCAAGGAACGTATACATGGATAAACATATGCACTAAGTCATATCACCACTCTTGTTGGACATTTTGCCCACTACCCTAATGGTGATAATCTAGGAAAAAATTAAGAATATTTTATATCTATAAATCCTTCTTTATTAATCCTAATCTGAGCAGTATCTGTTTCCTTAACAGTTTGGGATCTCTAGTAGAGATGAGCGAACATCCTGGACGTTCGGGTTCGGCAGGTCCGAACGAACTTTGGGAAAAGTCCGGGTTCGGCACCGAACGTTGCCCGAACTTTATCCCGGACCCCGAACCCCATTGAAGTCAATGGGGACCCGAACTTTTAGGCATGAAAATGGCGGTAACAAAGCCCTGGCAAGTGCTAGAGGGCTGCAAAAGGAAGTAAAATGGGGTAAGAGTAGGGCAAGTGCCCTACAAAAAAATGGGGATAGGGAAAATAAATTAAAATCAAATAAAAAAAATGGCAAGGGGGGGTGGATGTGGAGTAGGAGCCTAGAGGTTGACTAGGCCGTGACCGTGGCAGTGTAGGTGGAAGTGGCGGTGGTTGAGGAGGAGGAGGAGGAGGTAGCCAACACTGTTTTTTTTTGTGTTTGTTTATAATTGGGGTAGCCCCCAAAATATTGAGGCCTATTCAAAAAAACAAGTATACGAATGGCTGTGTGAGTCCGGTCTAAATGTTTATTCTGCACAAGGTACAGACAAGTCTTGTGGGATCCATGCCTGGTTCATTTCAATAAAGGTTAGCTTGTCCACGTTGGCTGTGGACTGGCGGCTGCGCTTGTCTGTGATAACGCCCCCTGCCGTGCTAAACACACGTTCAGACAATACACTGGCTGCAGGCCAGGCCAGCACCTCCAAGGCATAAAGGGCAAGCTCAGGCCATGTGGCCAATTTGGAGACCCAGAAGTTGAATGGGGCAGACCCATCAGTCAGTACGTGTAGGCGTGTGCACACATACTCTTGCACCATGTTGCTGAAATGCTGCCTCCTGCTAAGACGTTTTCTATCGGCTGGTGGTGCTGTTTGTTGTGGCGGGCTGCTGACAAAGCTTTGCCACATTTCAGCCATGCTAACCCTGCCTTCTGAGGTGCTGGCGGTGCCACAGCTGCATTGGTGGCCTCTTCCTCCTCCTCCTCCTCCTCTGCCTTCGCCTTGTGCTTCCACTGAGCCCCTGGTGTCATTTGGGAATGCCCTCAGCAGCGCCTCTACCAGTGTGCGCTTGTAGTCGCACATCTTCCTCTCGCGCTCCAGTGAGGGAATTAAGTACAGCACATTGTCCTTGTAACAGGGATCCATCAGGGTGGCCACCCAGTAATCAGAAGAAGTTACAATGTGGGCAACTCGGTTGTCATTGTGCAGGCACTGCAGCATGTAGTCGGCCATGTGTGCCAGGCTGCCCAGAGGCAAAGACAAGCTGTCCTCTGTGGGAGGTATATCATCTGTGTCCTCTGTATCCCCCCAGCCACGCTCTAGTGATGCCCATGAGCTGCGTTGGGTGCCACCCTGCTGCGATTCCTCCTCCTCCTCCTCATCTTCCTAGTCCTCCTCGTCCTCCAGAACTGTGTCCTGGCTTGAATATTTTTGACCTGGCCTATGCTGGTGCAGGAACCCACCCTCCGAGCCACTTGCGAATGACTGGCCTGATAACCGTGGAAATGACCCCTCTTCCTCCTTCTCCTCATCCTCCTGTGCCACATCCTCTTCCATCATGGCCCAAAGTGTTTTTTCAAGGAGGCATAGAAGTGGGATAGTAACGCTGAGAACAGCGTCATCGGCACTGGCCATGTTGGTGGAGTACTCAAAACACTGCAATGCGCTACACAGGTCTCGCATGGAGGCCCACTCGTTGGTGGTGAAGTGTTGCTGTTTCACAGAGCGACTGACCCGTGCGTGCTGCAGCTGAAACTCCAGTATTGCCTGCTGCTGCTTGCACAGTCTCTCCAGCATGTGCAAGGTGGAGTTCCACCTTGTGGGCACGTCGCATATGAGGCGGTGAGTGGGAAGGCCGAAGTTCCACTGCAGCGCAGACAGGTGAGCAGCAGCAGGGTGAGAACGCCGAAAGTGCGCACAGACGGCCCGCATTTTCTGCAGAAGCTCTGATATATCCGGGTAGTTTTTTTAGAAAATTCTGTACCACCAAATTCAGCACATGCGCCAGGCAAGGGATGTGCGTCAAACCGGCTCGGCCCAGAGCCCCTTCGAGATTTCGGCCATTGTCGCACACCACCAGGCCGGGCTTGAGACTCAGTGGCAACAACCACTCATTGGTCTGTTGTTCAATGCCCGTCCACAGCTCCTGCGCAGTGTGGGGTTTATCCCCCAAACATATCAGTTTTAAAACAGCCTGCTGTCGTTTCCCCCAGGATGTGCTGATGTTGATGGTGAAGGTGTTACGCTGAGCGGATGAGTAGGTGGTCGAGGAGGAGGAAGCGCAGTAGGAGGAGGAGGCAACAGGAGGCAAAGAGAAAGGCCAATTCTTGGTGGTGGAAGGACAAATGCGCCAAATGGTTAGCCGGCTCAGGCCCACCCGCCACTACATTTGCCCAGTGTGCAGTTAGCGAGATATAGCGTCCCTGCCCGTGCTTACTGGTCCATGTATCAGTGGATATGTGGACATTGCCACTGATGGCGTTGTGCAGTGTACACTTGATCTTGTCCCCGACTTGTTTGTGCAGGAAGGGATGGCTCGCCTGGAAAAGTAATGGCGGCAGGGAACCACGTACTGTGGGACAGCCACCGCCATCAGGTTTTTGAAACTGTCCGTGTCCACCAGACGGAATGACAGCATTTCAAGGCCAGAAGTTTTGAAATGCTGGCATTCAGGGCCAGGGATCGCGGGTGGGTAGGGGGGTACTTCCTCTTTCGCTCCAGTGTTTGGGAGATGGACAGCTGTAAGCTTCCATGGGACCATGTGGAAATGCTTGGGGATGGTGGCGGACATGGTGGCATTGCTGTCATATCATCTGTTTGCTGGGTTGCAGGTGACACTGTCACTGTAGAGGTGGAGGAAGAGGCCGAGGCAGCAGCAGAAGAGGAAGCAGGAGGAGGCCAAGACCTTTCTTGGATTTTGAGGTAATTATTGCAATGCAACTTGTGCCTTGAATTTAGATGCCTGGTCATGGGGGTTGTGCTCAGGTTGAGAACATTTATGCCCCGGCTCAGGCTATCATTGCACAGCTTGCAAACCACTTGTGTCTTGTTGAAGACCGGAACTTTACGACAGTAAGGCAGACCACCTG
>BLSH010541076.1:110359-123794 GCA_018402905.1 Glandirana rugosa
GTACACCAGAGGGGATACCCAAACAGTGAGGGAAATAATCCTAATCCATAGGACACTGATTCAGATGTAGTACAAAATAAGGAATCTGACGAAATAAGGAATCTCACAAAGTTTTATATCATGGACCACAGGATACCTAATCCTAATAAAGGGAGGGACGAACCCATAGGGGAGACCACATGGGGGGGAGGAGAAGGGGGAAAAGGGAGGGGGAAAGAGAAGTAAACAGAGGAACCAACTTCAACCTGCAGCGGGGGAGGAGCCAAGGGGGCAAGTCACTAGTCACATGGCAGACTGTAACTCAATCTCTTCATTCAAGCCTTTAGGGTTAAGAGAACCTAAGGTAAAGATCCAGTAGGCTTCTCTGTTACATAGCCTACGATATCTTGTACCATTGTCCATCTGTTTGCTGATGGCTTCAATGCCAAAAACCTTTAGGCCAATAAAACTGCCACCATGTTTCTCTAGAAAATGGTGAGGCACTGAATAATTGTTCTTGAGGGTGGAGATGCTGCTTCTATGTTCATTCATCCTCACCCTCAACGGACGCAATGTCCACCCTACATAAAGGAGCCCACAGGGGCATAGTATGCCATAGATGACGAACGATGTTCCACAGTTAATAAACTGACGAATGTGGTAGACCTTTCCACTACACGACACCACCTCCTTCTTCCGGTGACTCATATAGGAACAATTAGCACAACCTGTAACTCCACACCGGTAACTACCCTTCTGATCGAAAACCGATGACCAAGGGCCTGTTAGGGGTCTTTTGGACCTCTTTACGTGGCTGGGTGCTATTAGACTCCTCAAATCCCTAGGTTTTCTGAACACAACACTAGGATGAAGAGGGAGGGAGCTGGCAAGAAAGGGGTCCTGCTTGAGTATATTCCAATTCTGTTTGAAAATTTTTTGGGTGAGGGGTGCCTTATTATTGAATCGGGTGCAGAACCTTGCAGTCCCTCTCTGATCTACATGGGACTCAGTCTGCACTTTATTTGACTCAAGATGTTCTTCATCATAGAAGGACCAATATTTAATATAGGCCTGCTGTAAAAGCTCCTCATCGTAACCCTTCTCTCTAAATTTCTTTTTTAGAATCGCACTTTGTTCCTCATAATCACATCTGCGGGTGCAAGTGCTCCTCAGTCTAAAAAACTGACCAAAAGGGACATTCCTAATCCATCTCGGATGATGGTGACTCCGAGCATAGAGATAGGAATTCCCCGCAGTGGGCTTAATGTGCGTCTTGGAATATATGCAGGTGTTCTCATCAACTCAAAGTTCTAGATCCAAGAACACCAAACATTCCCTGTCAACCACATGAGTGAAAGAAATCCCAAATGGATTGTTGATGCAATGGGAAAGAAACCCCTCCAATTCTTCGTCGGTACCATTCCAAATGATTATAATGTCATCAATATAATGGGCATAGAGGACCAGGTTCGCTCAAAAGGGATTGTTGGCCCAGATGTACTTAGACTCACAATAGCCCATAAACAGATTGCCGTAACTGGGAGCGAACCTGGCCCCCACAGCCGTGCCTTTAACCTGCCTGAAAAAAAGCCTGACATATGTACCTGTATCACCTATAAGTCTCTCGGCCTCCTGAATATACACATCTTTGTCTTGAATGACTAGGCTGCCCCCTTTATCTGCTTTTCTAATAATGATCTCCGGTCTATTTTTAAGCATAAGCAGGGGGCCTTTGATTCCATCATGTGATTGCTTGTACCTTTTTCCACTGCATAGGGTTTTGAGATCCTCCCATACTAGTTCATAAAAGGTGGTAATATAATTTCCTTTGGACCAGTGGGGGGTAGAACATAGATTTTGGCTTGAAACTAGTTTGTGCAACTTCAGCCTCAAGGAAGGGACACGATGACTGTGTTTCGCCATCGTCTACCCCTTCATTATATAAGTCCTGCAAAACCCTAAGCATATCCCTATCCATTGAGTTGTCCAGGGTTAAAGTGGCAACCTCATCCTCTATGGCTTGTTTTTCATCTTTATCTTTTAACGCAAAATAACGTTTAACCGTGAGGTTACATATAAATCTATTCAGATCTATGAATAGCTCAAAGATTTTAGGAGGGTTCTCCGGGGCAAAATTTAGCCCTTTCCTGAGCAGACCGAGTTCTTCCTCCGTGATGAGTGAACTGGAAAGGTTAAATATTTTTATTGTGGAATAGGGCTCTAGTTTTTCTTCCCTCTTTTTGCATTTCCTACCTCCCCTTCTACCTCTTCTTGTAGGTTTCCCCTCTTTCTCGTCACCAGCGGTGAAGTCCTGGAGGTCGTGCGTTTCCTCACAACTGGTTCTGACTTTGCCCCTGGGATCATACTGTTTTTCGCTGTGGGTTTGGCTGGCCCCGCAGCTCCCGACACCGAAAAAGATTCAGACTGTTGTGGAAGTGTCAATCCATTGTTCTCAATAGTGGGGTGTATTATGTTACCCAGTACTAAAGGAACAGGGCCGGTGGCTACACGGGTAGTAGTTGATGATAACTCACGCCCCTCTCCTACTCGGTGGGCTATGTTATTCTCTAAATTGACCGGAAGTTCCCTATGTGTCCCAACCCTGGGCTCAATGGGAACCACAGGGCCAGGAGCTGGTGGCATAACCTCCCGTAATTGTGGTTCAAAAGAAAGCACTTCATTACAATTATAATTGTATTTGGTGCGGGGGTGCACATTTGTTCTTCCACTATCTCCCTCTTTTCTCCTTCCTGGGATCCAGCTATTTTCATTTATTCTTCCAGAGGATACCCCCATAGATGTTTTAGAGCTACTGGGTGGCCCTCTATTGCCTTTCCTTCCCTTATTATTAGAGAACCTACTGGTCTCTGTTCTATTGTGGTCTCCATTTTGATTCTTGATGTGGTTTATTCTGGAAGGCTTATGGGATTGATGATTATTTTTGTTTTTGTCATTACTACAATTGGTATTGTTTCCACCATTCCCTTTCCTGATATATACATATTCTGGGGAGTGATTGGATACTTTGGAGTTTTTGTTGTTTTTATTGGCTTTCTTCCAATTGAACTCCCTCCCCTGTAGATAATCTTGTCTATCTCTTTCAAATTTGGTAGATTTTTTGCTAATGAGGTTGGTCTCGTAATCTACCATTTGTTCATTTATCCGGGCATCCCACTCTCCGAAAGAACCAATATCTGTATATACTGCAAGCTCTTCCTGCAGGATGGAAATATCTGATCTAATATTAGCTAGATTCCTTTCCCTCTGAGTGGTAATAATTTTGAGCCATGATTTGTTATATGCTCGCAAGCCTTCCACCCATTCATTCTTAAGATCATCATCCAGAAAATCACACATTTTTGTAATTCTCAAACCTCTGGGGATCCTACCAACTTCCAAATATTTCCCCAGTAAGGTGATATCCCACCATTGTAGCATCTCCTTCTCTAGTAAGTGTTTCAACCTATAGAACGCTGATGCCATTTTGTCCTCTCTGCTGGATTCTTCTGCCATATCCGGATTGTCTCCTATATTAGAGACCAGATGAGTCTCATACTGATCGATGCTCCTCAAAAAGCCTTTAGCTAATGAGGTCCTCCTTATATAGTGTTCATCAATCGCTAATACCATGATTGTTAAAGTTCTTAAAGAAAGTGCACACTGCTACTACTCCGGGTAGATGGAACTGCCTGCTGGAGAGTCCACATGTATATCAAAGACAAAACCAAAACCAATAATCTCGTGCGCTCAGAGAACTTCTAACAGATGGTGCAAAGTATTGCAGGGGCACTTAGTTCAATGCAAAGTCACAGTGGAGATGGTACTACTCAGCACATGTTGGTCTTGCTGCCCTCTTCAGGATCATGGCAATCCAAATATACTGGAGAAAAGACACAAACAAGAGGGGTGCACCGACCTCTGCCATACCATTAAAAAGTTAATTAAAATCATAAAGATAAAATCCATATACTCACAAACGGAGCTGGTGACAAAGCTTTAAAATTGAGAACACATCCAATGGAATAGGTGAACAAAACCTCGGCAGAAGGACTCAATGGTGTCCGTAAAGCTAGGCTGATGCGTTTTCAGGGCAAACCCTCTTCATCAGAGCCTAGTTCACCATACAGCATGCCCCTCAATATATACACACACACTGATTAACCACATGTCAATGGACGGGCCCAACCCTGTGTGGATGGCCCACCCCTTCATGGAGGGGGTGTGTGGTTACATAATTAATCCAAAGCAGTACTACCTACACCCTCTAGCAGCCAAACCCTTATACATAACAGCATACAAAATAATCATCATCATTGATGACAACTCATATATGATATATGATACAATATAATGATACAATAAAATGATAAACATGATATGATGTGCATAGATCTTATCTAGCCACGATTGCTTATGTGTATCAATACCTGCACATATTCATAATCATAAACATAATCAGGTTCAAAAATCAAAAGTCAAAATCATAATCATAGCAACCGTTTCTCCCCATCTTTCACTTGACATCTCCCTGCACTGATATACATAGATCAACATGAAGTGATCCTGACAATCATGGAGAAGGAGGTGGTGGGGGCAGTGGACACAGGTGGGTGTAACACGAAAAGGGGGGTAAAGGATCTCCTTACCCTTGATGGCTTCCGACAGATACCACAAGTGTCCTGCCAGAGGTATCAGTGAGGAGTTTTCCTGCAACCATGATGGCTGGGACGCATAGGATGTGGAGCGCCTATGCGCTCTATTAACCCTTTAGGGTTAAGAGAACATAAGGTAAAGATCCAGTAGGCTTCTCTGTTACATTGCCTATGATATCTTGTACCATTGTCCATCTGTTTGCTGATGGCTTCAATGCCAAAAACCTTTAGGCCAATCAAACTGCCACCATGTTTCTCTAGAAAATGGCGAGGCACTGAAAAATTGTCCTTGAGGGTGGAGATGCTGCTTCTATGTTCATTCATCCTCACCCTCAACGGACGCGATGTCCACCCTACATAAAGGAGCCCACAGGGGCATAGTATGCCATAGATGACGAACAATGTTCCACAGTTAATAAACTGATGAATGTGGTAGACCTTTCCACTACACGACACCACCTCCTTCTTCCGGTGACTCATATAGGAACAATTAGCACAACCTGTAACTCCACACCGGTAACTACCCTTCTGATCGAAAACCGATGACCAAGGGCCTGTTAGGGGTCTCTTGGACCTCTTTACGTGGCTGGGTGCTATTAGACTCCTCAAAGGTTTTCTGAACACAAAACTAGGATGTGGAGGGAGGGAGCTGGCAAGAAAGGGGTCCTGCTTGAGTATTTTCCAATTCTGTTTGAAAATTTTTTGGATGAGGGGTGCCTTATTATTGAATCTAGTGCATAACCTTGCAGTCCCTCTCTGATCTACATGGGACTCAGTCTGCACTTTATTTGACTCAAGATGTTCTTCATCATAGAAGGACCAATATTTAATATAGGCCTGCTGTAAAAGCTCCTCATTGTAACCCTTCTCTCTAAACTTATTTTTAGAATCGCACTTTGTTCCTCATAATCACAAGTGCGCCTCAGTCTACAAAACTGACCAAAAGGCACATTCATAATCCATCTCGGATGATGGTGACTCCGAGCATGGAGATAGGAATTCCCCGCAGTGCGTCTTGGAATATATGCAGTTGTTCTCATCAACTCGAAGTTCTAGATCCAAGAACACCAAACATTCCCTGTCAACCACATGAGTGAAAGAAATCCCAAATGGATTGTTGATGCAATGGGAAAGAAACCCCTCCAATTCTTCGTCAGTACCATTCCGTCAGTATCATTCCAAATGATTATAATGTCATCAATATAACGGGCATAGAGGACCAGGTTCGCTCCAAAGGGATTGTTGGCCCAGATGTACTTAGACTCCCAATAGACCATAAACAGATTGGCGTAACTGGGAGCGAACCTGGCCCCCATAGCCGTGCCTTTAACCTGCCTGAAAAAATTACCCAGAAAAGAAAAGAAAAGAAAAGAAAATACTTATATTTATGAATTTATTGTACTCATTTTATTCAATTATTATTACACATTTATTCACTCAAACAACAATATTACTTCCCTCCTAATAATAATATTTATTGATCTATGGGGAGTTTTTGATCTGCATAAATGGTGGCTATATGATCTAAATGACCATTAGTGTAACGTAGGGTGTTATGCTTGGAGTACTCCTGCTGCCTGGATGGCGTCTCCCTATTGAGGAGCGTTGTTACTAGCTGTGGAGCAGCTATTGGTTTGTCCGTTGCACTGGCAGTGGAGGCGAGTGTGGTGCCCTCCATGTGGATTTGTTTTCCCTCCTCTGTTGCCAGAGTTACTCTGTGATCCGCCCCTATAGGCTGGCCTCTCATCACAGAGTCCACGGCGACCCAGAAGTGACGCAAGTGGAACGCATAGGCGCACCACTTCCGGTCTGGCGGCTTCTATGCGTCCCAGCCATCATGGTTGCAGGTAAACTCCTCACTGATACCTCTGGCAGGGCACTTGTGGTATCTGTCGGAAGCCATCAAGGGTAAGGAGATCCTTTACCCCCCTTTTCGTGTTACACCCACCTGTGTCCACTACCCCCACCACCTCCTTCTCCATGATTGTCAGAATCACTTCATGTTGATCTATGTATATCAGTGCAGGGAGATGTCAAGTGAAAGATGGGGAGAAACGGTTGCTATGATTATGATTTTGACTTTTTGATTTTTAAACCTGATTATGTTTATGATTATGAATATGTGCAGGTATTGATACACATAAGCAATCGTGGCTATGCACATCATATCATGTTTATCATTTTATTGTATCATTATATTGTATCATATATCATATATGAGTTGTCATCAATGATGATGATTATTTTGCATGCTGTTATGTATAAGGGTTTGGCTGCTAGAGGGTGTAGGTAGTAATGCTTTGGATTAATTATGTAACCACACACCCCCTCCATGAAGGGGCGGGCCATCCACACAGGGTTGGGCCCGCCCATTGACATGTGGTTAATCAGTGTGTGTGTGTATATTGAGGGGCATGCTGTATGGTCAACTAGGCTCTGATGAAGAGGGTTCGCCCTGGAAACACGTCAGCCTAGCTTTACGGACACCATCCAGTCCCTCTGCCGAGGTTTTGTTCAGCTATTCCATTGGATGTGTTCTCAATTTTAAAGCTTTGTCACCAGCTCCGTTTGTGAGTATATGAATTTTAATGGTATGGCACGAGGTCGGTGCGCCCCTCTTGTTTGTGTCTTCAACCCCAGCCATGCCATTAGTAGGCATGGCTGTGATGACGTCTAGCCCTGCAGCTATTCAACACGCGTTATCAACTGCCAGAACCCAGAACCCGAACCCGAACATTTTTTGAAATGTCCGTGTTCGGGTCCGGGTCCCGGACACCCCAAAGTTCGGTACGGACCCGAACGTTACAGTCCGGGTTCGCTCAACATTAATCTCTAGCTTCCTGATATCACAGCCCCCGGAGTCCTCTTATTCCGCTCCTGCCTTACTGATCACCCGGCCTCCTCCTCCTGAGAACCCACACTCTGATCCCCCATTCCTCATTGTCCTCTCCTCCAGCTTCCACTCACTTCTCTTCCTTTTCTTGCTCACTGGTCACATGGCGTCCGGTCCTCCTGCTTAGTATCACATGCACCAATCAATTTCAATGCTCCAAGTTAATCACTATACTCACATACTCCTAGTTACTCCAAATGACTAACAGTACCCCTAGTTACTTCAGATTACTCACAAAGACACCAAGTTACTCCAAATTACTTGTACCACTCCAGGCTACTCCAGATCACTTACAACACTCCAAGTTACTCCAGACCCCCCACAGTGCTCAGGTTACTCACAGTGGCCCACGTTACTCACGATACTCCAAAAACACTCACAGTACTCCAAGTTACTGACAATGCCATAAGTTACTCTTTATTCTCACAATATTCCAAGTTACTCCAAATTATTCACAGCACTCCAAGCTACTCCAGATTACTCACAGTGCTCCGAATTATTCACAGTACTCCAACTTACTTACAATAGTCCAAGTTAATCCCAGTATTCCATGTTACTCCAAATTAATCCCAATACTCCAAGTTACTCAAAATTACTCCCAGTACTCCACATTTCTACAAATTACTCCCAGTACTGCAAGTTACTCCCAGTTCTATAAGTTACTCCTAATTACTCCCAATACTCCAATTTACTCCAGGTACTCTAAATAACTAACATTGCTCTAATAGTACTCACTATACTCTACTATACTCCATGCTATTCACAGTGCCAGAGTTTCTATCCTTATTCAGTACTCGCAAAGTACCCCAGCTCCCCTGGCATCAGACCAATCAATGTGTCCAGTGCCCTCACTCAAAGCATGCCTGTAGCTCCTCCTGTCAGTATATCTGACTCCTGTGTCCTCTCTCACAGTTTTCTGGCTTCTCCACCTGTCAGTGTGACCGCAGCTCCTCCTCTCAGTGTATCCTAACTCCCTTTCCCTCACTCACAGCTTTATGGCTGCTCCACCTGTCAATGTGCCTTCAGTTCCTCGTTTACCAGCATGTCCACCTCTGTGACTGTCTCCTACCACAGTGGCCCTCTTCTCACAATGTGAGTGTGCCTCCTTTCACCTGCATCTCACAGTGTTCCTCCTCTCCACAGTATGCCTCAGTGTGCCTTCTACCTCATGTAAAATACAAGAACAAAGTCCATTCTAGGCCTTTACCTGAGCATGCAGCCTGGTTGGCAAGGAAAGGGGGGCAGCAAGTATTCACTCCAGTCTCTGAACCATACCAAGCCACATGCTTTCATGGGACGGTACCTTGCCAAGGGGATCCCTCTAGCAAAGCAACTTATCTGCATGTTGATGAGGAGAAGGGCCTCTTCCCTACAACCCTGGCCTGGTGGCTGTGGGGGTCTGAAGAGGAAGACTTTGGAATCCACTAAAAGTAAGGAGCCCTCCAAATATCAGTTCCCCTACATGAATGAGCAAGAAGGGAGGGGCAGGGACATCATAATCTCCACCTCATTCAATCAGAGAGTGCCTTCTATTAATTAATAAAATAGGCAGGAGGATGAATACGTACATGGCAATCTGGACCAATGTAACTATGCAACACAAATAATTCCTGGAGTTCAGCTATAAATAAGGGTGTTGGTATGCATGTAAAGTGCCTATCCTGTATTTATTTGGACATCTTTAGTCCAAAGTGAGCTATGAGGACATTACTTTAACCAGCTAATAAGAATGAACTTAGTGTCCTGGGTTTAAATAGCCAGTGGAAAGCAAATGAAACAATGACATTGGCTTACTGTGGATCTAAGATGAACATATCACTAACAGAAATGAGGGCTTCTGTTGTGTATGCCCCGCCAAACACATAGGTAATTCAACAGTGTTATTTGAGTATACAGTATAGAGTCACTGTTAGCCAGAGTTGTTTGTTCAAATATCAAGTCAGACACATCAGAGAAGACAAGAAGGTGCAGCAACATCTTGTTTGCATGTTGCACTATGGATTTATGGTTAGATTAAAAAAAAGTTACCAGTCTATTGACTATATTTAGTTCAGATTAGTATGTATATACAACTCCATCACCTTTACCCTCAGCTTCTTTAGTAAGGCAGTGGTCGTCTTGGAGGTGTATTTGTTGGAATACTGCCCTGCGGCCCAGTCTCCGAAGGTAGGGGATCATGCTCTACTTCAATATGTCACAGTTCATGTTGGCATACTTGGTTCCCTCAATGAACTGTAGCTCCCCAGTGCCAGCAGCACTCATGTAGCCCCAGACCTTGACACTCCAACCACCATGCTTGACTGTAGGCAAGACACACTTGTCTTTGTACTCCTCACCTGGTTGCCGCCACACACGCTTGACGCCATCTGAATCAAATACGTTTATCTTTGTCTTATCAGACCACAGCTCCAGTAATCCATGTCCTTAGTCTGCTTGTCTTCAGCAAACTGTTTGTATGCTTTCTTGTGCATCATCTTTAGAAGAGGCTTCCTTCTGGGACGACAACCATGAAGACCAATTTGATGCAGTGTGTGGCGTATGGTCTAAGCACTGACAGACTGACCCCCACCCCTTTAACCTCTGCAGCAATGCTGGCAGCACTCATATGTCTATTTCCCAAACACAACCTCTGACTATGATGCTGAGCACATGCACCCAACTTCTTTGGTCGACCATGGGAGGCCTGTTCTAAGTGGAACCTGTCCTGTTAAACCGCTGTATGGTCTTGGCCACCGTGTTGCAGCTCAGTTTCAGGGTCTTGGCAATCTTCTTATAGCCTACGACATCTTTATGTAAAGCAACAATTATTTTTTTCAGATCCTCAGAGAGTTCTTTGGCATAAGGTGCCATGTTGAACTTCCAGTGATCAGTATGAGAGAGTGAGTGTAATAACACCAAATCTTACTCCCCATTTACACCTGAGACATTGTAATGCTAATGAGTCACATGACACCGAGGAGTGAAAATGGCTAATTGGGCCCAATTTGGACATTTTCCCTTAGGGGTGTACTCACTTTTGTTGCCAGCAGTTTAGACATTAACCACTTAAGGACCGGAATGATTTCCCACTGTAGGACGAGAGAACTTTTTGCGTTTCTGCACTGCGTCGCTTTAACTGACAATTGCGCGGTTGTTTGATGTTGTACGCAAACAAAATTGACGCCCTTTTTTCCCCACAAATAGAGCTTTCCTTTGGTGGTATTTGTTCCCCTCTGCATCACTTCTGATCACCACTATTAACAAAAAAGCAACCATTTTGAAAAAAAAAACAATATTTTTTACTTTTTGCTATAATACATATCCGAAAAAAAAAAATAAATAAATGCATTCATCAGTTTTGGCCGATATATATTCTTCCTCATATTTGTTTTAAAAAAAAATCATGATCGCCATTTATTGATTGGTTTGCGCAAAAGTTGCAGCGTTTACAACCCATGAGAATTAATTTATGGCCTTTTTACTATTCTTTTTTTTACTATTAATGGCGAGCGATCTGCGATTTTTATCGGGACTGTGATATTGCAGCGGACATGTCGGACATTTTTGACACTTTTTTAGGACCAATGACAATTATACAGCGATCAGAAATTTAAAGAGTTAGGTCCCATGTCAGCCTTCCCTATTCCCTTCAGCACCTTTGTGGCTTCCTCCTAATTCAGGAGAAGCTAGGATTCCCCCTTTCACTGCCCAGCCAGGAGTCCAGGTGGATACAGAAAATTTCTCACCCATTGATTTCTTTGATTTGATTTTCACGGAGGACATGCTAACATCCATTGTGGCCCAGTGCAACCTGTATGCACATCAATTCATAGAAAATAATCCAACCTCCTATCATGCCTGTCCCTTTGAGTGGAGAGTCGTAACGGTGGAAGAGTTTAAAACTTTTTTGGGCCTCACATTCTGCATTGGACTTACCAAAAAAATGAACTGCGCTCCTATTGGTCCACCCACCCCATCTACCACATGCCGCTCTTCTCAGCGATAATGTCCAGGACAAGATATCTCATGATTATGAGATTTCTACATTTCAATGATAATGCCCAGTGCACTCCCTGAAATGCCCCAAATTATGACCGGCTTTATAAAATTCACCCAATACTCATTTATTTTTCTGAAGTATTACCCCAATTGTTTACCCTGGACCAGCACATATGTATAGACGAATCACTTGTTAAATTTAGTGGCGGGGGGGCGTTTCCAAGATGGTGAGCTTCGCCCCTAGCCTGAGCTCTGCCGACCATCCAACGATTCTCCAGATCCCTCTGCGATACTTACCCGCTAGTGGTGCTGCAGTGGTCTGGATGAGGAGGAGATCGTCCGGGAGGCACGCCGGTAGGAAAATCCGCTTTCCGGCCATCATAGAGGAGCCGCAGCACTCGTCCGCACAAATGGAGACCCTCACGTGGCGCGCCCATAACAAGGCCTCACAGACAGGCTGCATGGACCCCAATGCGGAACGACCTCCCTGGCTGGCGGAGGTCATGGCCACCATAGCCACTTGCCAGTCCACTCTGATGGCCAAATTTGAAGAGGTCCAATTGGATGTCTGCATCCTGCGGCAAGACCTGGACAAGATCAGCTCCAGGCTTCACTCCGCACCCTCCAGACAAAGGTGAAGGCCTTGGAGTATAGGGTGGAGGATGCTGAGAACAGGAAACGGAGGAACAACCTCTGCATCATGGGCCTGGCGGAGGGAATGGAGGGGAATCACCCAGCCACGTTCGTGGAGGACATGCTGCGGTCCCTTCTTCCGGAGCCCTGCTTCTCTCAGCATTATGTGGGGGAGAGGTCCCATCAGATACCCCCCAAACTGGGCCCCCCTGGATCCCCCCCACGTACGTTAATATTCACAATGCTGAATTTCCGGGACCGAGATTAAATTCTGCGGGCCTCAAGGGCAGCAGGGGAGCTGCGCTACCAAAACTGCAAGCTGATGATTTTCCCCGATTATACTATTAAGACACAGAAGATGAGGAAATCCTTCCATCAAGTCAAGGCCGCACTGAGAGCCTGGAACATTTGCTACAGTGTCCTCTTCCCAGCGTGACTGAGGGTCCAGGATGGGGAATCCACCCGGTTCTTTACCACCCTGAGAGAGGCTTCTAGCTGGCTGGACACCCTTCCACCTCCCCACTGACTGTTGGCCACATAAGCGCTTTGATTATAATTGTTCCCTGATATAGTTCATTGCTTTTTTCTCTACTAAGGCTTCCGTGTCCCCCTTTACAAGCAGTGTTTGCCCGACGGGGGTGGGAGCCTCGCCGGGGATCCCGGCTGGGATGCACAAAACCCTGATGCCAGCTTATTGCCCCAGGCTCCGGGATACTGGACTAGTGTTGCACCTGTTGTGCCTTCACCAGTTGCCTGTTCTGGATTTGTAAGCCAAGTTTGTGCCCCAGACTTGGTCAGGAGATGCTGCAGTCCGCAACCACTAATGCCTAAAGTACATTTAGACTTCTCACGCACTCATCCAGAGGGTTAGTGCGACCCTCTCAATGATAGGATCATTTTATATTTCCCCGCCACAAGGGTGACTTTATTTCTGCTATACCAAGTTTTATATTGAACTGATTCCCCACATTTGTGTGAACTAACTGGTGGAAGCTCTTACAGCAAGGACTCTGACTGCTCTACCTCTCCACCCGATGTTGTCTGGGAGGAGAAGCTCGCTCCTTGTTCAGGTGTCCCCCCTTTGCAGCCGGCGTGCTGATTGGGAATGGGGTTGAAAACCCTCCTCAGTTCTAGGGGGATTGGTGGGGTGGGGGGATGTTGCCCTGCTAGGGCGGTTGTTGGTTTTTGTTTTTGGTTTTATTGTTTTTGCAGCAGACGATATCTCTTACTTGATGCCTGGGTTTATGTATTACTGCATCTAGCATTGTCAGCCTCTATGTTTTGTTCCGTCCGGGTCTGG